>CM044555.2:29194493-29427958 GCA_024416835.2 Perccottus glenii | reverse complement strand
TGGCCGTTAGAATCGATCCAAATAGCAGTGCAAAGATCCAAATAACAGTTCAAAGGAGCTTGCTAAATATTGGTGGGGACAAATTTGCCATCTCAAAATATTGATAGGGACTGGTACCTAGCGCCCCTAAACCTACGCCCATGATATATATACATACATATACATATATATATATATATATATATATATATATACATACATATATATATATATATATATATATATATATATACACACATACATATATAAATATATATATATTAGGGATGCACGAATGTTCAACACGAAATTATTCGGCGAAAATAGCCAAAAGCACTTTCAGCGTTCGCGAATAAGTAAAAGGCGAATAAATTTTGCCGAATAATGACGCGTTTTTAATGACGCAATCAACTTGTGAGAGGCGCTCGCTTTATGCAGCAAACATGTCAGCCGTGTGGAAGCACTTTAAGGTGTCGGAGAAAGAGGCAAAACGGCCGCTTGCAGACATTGTTCAGCTGAATTGTCCAGACATCTGCAAAAACGAAAGTGAAACAGACCACGGAGTTAAAACAACTGAACGTCTTAGAAGCTGTCAGCACATGATTTAGACAGGCGGACTCAGAACCCTGTACAGCATCGCTACTGTGCTTGATCCACGATATAAAGATCATTACTTGGATGTGGGGAGAAAGATGCGCACACGAAATGATCCAGGCCGAGTTGGATTTGGGAAAGCCGCTAGGTGATGGAGACGATCAGGTGCACAGCCAGGAGATGAAAACAGCGCAGAGAGTAAACGGCTCGTACTACAGATTATCCGCGCACAGTCTCGCTGTCTGACTGGTAAGATTTTATTTATATTTTGGATTATGGTAACACTTTATAAGTAGTTTCTATTTTTAACATTAACTAACAATGAAAACCCCTTATTAACAGCATTTATTAATCTTAATGTTAACATTTACTAATACAGTATTAAAATTAAGTATCACATTTGTAATTTTTGAATTTAAAAGTATCAAAAGTGGTAGGCCTATTTGTTAAAATTGTGAATGCACTCATACTAACATGAACTAAATATTTTTTATTATCTTAAATTAAGGAAGATTAATAAATACCATGACAAATGTATTGCTCATTGTTAGTTAAATATTTTGAAATTGTATTTTTGTTATTTGATTTTTTTTTTATCTGAAAAGCAACACAAAATAGTAAAAAGCTAATTTTTACTATTTAATTATTGTAATGGTGAAAAAATTGTCAAAATAAATGGAAAAATGTGAAACACCGCATTCGGTATTCGGTATTCGGCCTTCGGCCAAGCATTTCGTTATTATTCTCGCCAAGAATTTCATTTCGGTGCATCCCTAATATATATATATATATATATACAAAAAATAAATAACATAAGAAGGGATGGAAGCGTCGACAAGAGCATGGTTGTGTGCAAGCTATGCAACAAAGGATTTACGTATCACCGCAGCACATCGAGCCTCGTGTGGACGTTAGCCCGACTCCGAGCAAAGTTACAAGGACCCACACCCAAGCAACACTCCAGGACCAGGGTAACTACACTTCTACACTTAATGGCAAACATTGCACTGGTCTGCTGGACTGAAATAAATAAACAATATTTTGTTGATTAAGCTTATGTATTCAGTCATTATTCAATGGTATACTAAAAATCCATGTAAAATATTACTTCTCACTGTTCTCAGGTCAAATATTTATATGCAATTAAAATGCGATTAATTTCAATTAATTAATTACAAAGCCTCTAATTAATTTGATTCATTGTTTTAATCGAGTCCCAGCCCTAATATATATATATATATGTATAGATATAGATTAATGGGGTGTTGCTATGCACATTGACTAAATTTAGAACTGAGTCAAGGGGCCTCAAAGCTTAAAGAATGCAAAATCTTTTTTGCCCACCTCAACGGCCTATTGACATTTTAGTCCAGATCCCCTAAGCACAAGCAACTGCTGAACAATATTTGCCAGCGGTGTCTTCCTCGAGCACCAACAAATCCCCAACAATGTTGTGAATAACTTTCTTTGCCAGATAATAGATTTTAAGACCACGGAAAATTTATGTTTCTCTCTCTCCATGACGCCCAGCGGTTCAGGACATACGGAAAAAAAAATCCCATTTAACGGCTTCTCCAGCTTAATTAACACAGAGACATGGAACACTTTGAGATCTTCATTCATTCATTAATTTTCTACCGCTTAGTGCACTTTTCAATCTGCCCCAGCTAAAAATAGAACTGGCTGTTATATATGCCATGATTAAGCCAGCCGCGCTCTTTACTGTAGATCGGAGTATAGCACTCGAAGGAGCACCCACCTCCAGGCCAAGGGGGCCAGAAACCTCCCGCTTCCCAGACGAGAAGAAGGGACCCCGGCCACCCAGGGGTGAACCGGGTCAACACCCGACCTGGCCTGAATGTAGGTCAAACGATCAGGGTCCTCAAGGGAAACCCCGGTTCGAAAATAAACCTCGAACCAATTCAAACCGAAGCATAGGGGTCACGGCACAGACCACAGCCTTTCTACTCATGAACCACATGTTCTCCAGATTCGGCCTACCTTGTAAGGTCGATTCTGACAGTGGTACTCACTTCACAGCTGAGGTAATGGGACAACTGTGGCAAACCATGGGCGTGAAAGCGAACTTCCATGTCAGCCATAACCCCCAGTCCTCAGGCCAAGTAGAAAGAGCAAACCGAACGGTGATCGACATCCTTAAGAAATATGTTGCGTCCAATCACCGAGATTGGGACGTCAAACTGCCGTTGGTCCTGATGGCTATCAGAGCCACTCCACACACGGCGACCGGAGTCTCCCCGTTTGAGCTCATGACCGGTAGGCAGATGACGCTCCCCGTACACTTGCTGTACCAACCAGGAGAGGCTAACATTGCTACGGCCTACACCACACATCAGTACATGACTGATCTCCAAGCACACCTCAGAACCTTCGCCTTTACCCAGGAAAAACTAGGCATAAGTGCAGAAGGACAGAAGGCCTATTATGACCAAAAGTCATCTAGGGATGAACTGCAGGTTGGAGACAAGGTGTGGTACTACATGTTTAGCCAACTCACCGAACAAACGAGCGGTGGTACAAACCGACTGACACGGAAATTCCTCCCGCGTTGGTCGGGACCATGCACCATTGTCAACAAGCTGTCCCCAGTGGTGTATAAGGATCGCCAAAGGACGAAAGGAACCCACTCTCAAGTGGATATCCCGCAACCAAATTAAGTTGCACAAAGCCCCCATGGGATCTACAGGGGATGTTCACGCTCCCAAGTAGTCTCAACTAGATCCTTCAACCCACTGCTCACCACTCACTACTAACCGCTAACTCAGTTCACTTTTCAGTCTTCATTAGTAACTGCGGGTAACTCAATAACTATAACTGGTAACTCTGGTATTCACTGTTAGTGAAACAATTCTCGTTGTGACCACCTCTGTGTGTACCTTGCTTAACCTCGGGTTGTCCATAAGCGAATACTGGTAGCTTTTCTGCTGTAAAGACAAATCTGAGATCAACCAACCACAACAGCAAATCCAAACGGTTGGGAAAACGTGAAGGACACTGTGTCGGTGGTAAACACTCACAGTGAGGCCCTGAACAAAACCCTCCGCGCTATAGACTTACTTCTGACAATCTTCCAAATTGACTACATACACACTCCAATGGTCACATTGCTGATAAATGACACGCTCAGAGAAATCAGCCTCTCAGTGGACAGCCTAGCAATGAGAAGAATTACTTAGTGTGTTTCTGGTATGATCACAAATAACCATTATGTGCCTTATATAATCACCATGTTTATCCTGGTCCCTAAAATGCATGCAAAATCCCTCCAAATTATGACCCACTAATGTGCTTCACTTTATTGTAAATGACTTAATAAATTTCAGATAATCAACTTGAGACCTTTCTCTTGTTTCTTTATTCCCATTAAGTCCCTCCTTTAAGTGTTGAACTTAAACTCCCTTTAGCCACGGATATAGTACAAACCCAAGTGAAGAACACTTCACACTTATACACACATGTGTTTCCTTTAATCGTGTTTACATTAGTACATGTATTATAACGCCAAACTCTTTCTGTGTCTTAACGTGTGGCTTCCTCCCTGATCACTAAGGATGGTCGACACAAAGCATGCTTGCTTCGTGACGAAAGGGGGGACTGTAGTGACCTCAGTGAGTGACCCCCACGGAATGTCACGGATTGACGATTTATGCTTTAAACTCCTTTTACAGACTGTCAGAAAGTGTTTGTTTTACTGAAGAACATCTGAAAACATGCCCATATCATGATGCTTGCTTCACTGTCTTCACTGTGTACTGTGGATTGAATTCAAAATGTGGGGGTCGTCTAACAAACTGCCTGTGGCCCTTGGACCCAAAAAGAACAATTTTACTCTCATCAGTCACAAAATGTTCCTCCATTTCTCTTTAGGCCAGTTGATGTGTTCTTTGGCAAATTGTAACCTCTTCTGCACGTGCCTTTTTTTAAAATAGAGGGACTTAGCGGGGGATTCTTGAAAATACAGACGTCTTCTAACTGTCGCAGTACTTACAGGTAACTTCAGACTGTCTTTGATCATCTTGGAGCTGATCATTGGCTGAGCCTTTGTCATTCTGTTTATTCTTCGATCCATTTTGATGGTTGTCTTCTGTTTTCTTCCACATCTCTCTAGTTTTTAAGGCATTGAAGATCATTTTAGGTGAACAGCCTATAATTTAAAATTATATATACATTTTTGCACCTCTTTATAGGTTTTACCCTACTCCAATTAACTTTTTAATCAAAGTACGCTGTTTTTCTGAACAATGTCTTAAAAGACCCATTTTCCTCAGTCATGTGCAATGCATGTTCAACAAGTGCTAGTGGCTTCATCCTAGGGATATAGGGGCCACCAGATTCACACCTGATTTTCCACAAAATTGATGACCTCAGTGATTGAATGCTACACTGCTATTTTTTGAACACACCCCTTTCAAGCAATTGCCTAATTGCACAGCCTTAAGAGCGTGCATATTATGAATGCTGAATCTACTGCACCTACTGGTAACTTGTTTGCCACTTAGCAATAAAAATATACTAAACACCTGGGTTATTCTGGTTAGTCACATTGTACTGCTATTATTTTAAACAATACTGTGTATGTTTTTGGCTGTAGTTCAAAAACAAGTTCACATTTTAACAAAAAAAAAAACACAACAGCCCAAATCACCAGAATATGGTTGTGGGGTTGGGATGAAGGGCTCAGGTGGGACACGAGTTGTCCAAGTTGCTGACTCACCACTGGCAGATCATGAACTGAAGAACTGGTGGCTCTGGCGTTTGGGCTGGATTTAGAGAGCTGGGTCATGACGTGAGTGAGCTGAGTACCAAATCCATTGCCATGGCGTCCAGTGGTTTTCCCCTTATGAGAAAGGGCCTTGCAAATTGCCTCTGAGTCCGCGGGGTTCATTTCTGGCCAGATGGTTCTGTTAAGGAGCCGAAGGCAGGACCCCAAAGCAGACACAGAAGTAGTGAAAATTAGAAGATGGTTTTATTGTACAAAAAATAAGGTTAAGAATTTGCAGTGGTTGAAGCGTGGCATAGTCCTGGCAAAGGAGTTCGTAGGCAGGCAGAGGAGATGATGACACAGATTGGACATCACCTGAAGAGAACTATGAGCACCCAGTAATTATAAACAATAGGAAATTTTTAATTATTATAACTAGGGCTGGGCAAGTTAACGCGTTTTTATCGCGTTAACGCATTAATGAATTAACGCCGACAATTATTTTATCACGCGTTAACGTCGGCCGATTAGTATAGTGAAAGATGTCGGTCTGAAGAACATTCTTAGGATCGCAACGAATGACTGCACGTATGAGCCGCCCTCATCCAGTGCTTTAAGTGGGCCGTGCACGCACATGTACTCAGTACCACCACTTCTCCGCACCCAGAACGTGCTTTTAGCGTGCATCGGCGCTCATTTGGACATCTGTTTTAATAGAGGTTTTAATCCTTTGCCTGCTCTGCCGCTTTCCAGAGCGCCCTTCACAATGCACGCTTCCTAATTCGTCCCACTGAGAGCAGAGACTACATTACCCATACACCCTTGAGTTTGGCAAGTGAAAGGGAGAGGTGTGTGAAACGCACGGGAACTGCATTCACATGCTCTGACTGTAATGAAAACACAAGAGAGACATTTATATTGTTTATATTGTTATAATGTTATGATTGAAGCTCTGGACATAACTTGTTTTTCTATAACAAACTAAACAAAATATTAATGCCCTGTCAGTGGCAAATATTTTTGGTTTTAATATTTAATTTGATTACATTAATGTTTAAGTTTAGATTTACAAGAAATGTTTTAACTGCTGTAAAAGCACATTATTTGTTTAAAGTGTTGTTTAAAGTGCAAACCAAATGTTATTGCACTTTTGTTCATATAGCAGTTTTTTCAAAATGTATGCAGTACACTAATTTTGAATTCATTATTAAATTTTGTGTATATCGATTAATCGCGATTAATCACAGAACATTGTGCGATTAATCGCGATTAAACATTTTAATCGTTGCCCAGCCCTAGTTGTTTAAATTAATTAGGTGATTCTACATTTAAATATTGATGATAACAAGCTTGGGGGAAAACACAATTAATTGCAATTAATTACAGAAAATGTGCAATTAATTAGTTAATTTTTTTTTATCGATTCCCAGCCCTAATTATAACATAAACACTGCTCCTGCATGACATTGGGATGCTTTCACGGGCTGTTCTTACGCATGCGCTTATTTAAAACACTCAGTTGGTTTCTTAGTTGTTGAAAACATCCTCTGTAACAACTTCAATGGTTTATATGCATGTTCAGTATTCAATATAATTTTTTGCAAATTTGAATTTAAGTGTGCTAATTTGAGTTAAATGCTGCTTATTTCAATATATTTTGCAAATTTGAGTTAAATTTTGAGTTTTGGTGCCCTTTAATGCCCCTTTTCCAGCCGCTTCCTCCTTTTCAGGGATACAGTGGCTCAGTGGTAGAGCAGTCGTCCTATAACCAGATGGTTGGCGGTTCAATTCCCGCTCTCCCCTGTTCATGCTGTTGTTGTGTCCTTGTGCAAGACACTTAACCCACCTTGCCTCCAGTGTCCGTAGCACTGGTGAATGAATGTGTGTGACTGTAGAAGTGTGTTTGGTTGTGGTTGGAAAAGGCTGTGAGCGCTGGGTGTGTGACAGCCCCCCCTCTCTGTCTGCCCCAGGGGTGAGTGTGTGTGAATGGGGTGAGTGGAAGCACTATGTAAAGAGCTTTGGGTGCTTGAGAAAGGTGCAAAAAAGCACTATACAAATGCATGCCATTTACCATTTTCAGCGCTTTCTGCGCTCTTTAGTCCTTTCTGCCTTTTAAGCCCTTTCTGAGCTTTCTATGCAACCACATTGCAAAGAATCTAGATTAATTTAGTATTCATATGTAGCTGTATTATTTGAAGAGAATGCCATTTTGGAAATCAATAAACTTGAGGCTTGTAATTGTTTCTTTGCATAACACCGTTTTCAAAGCCCAAATCCATTTTAGTGGTCCTAATTGGACAAAGCCACTCAAGTTGGGTTTGGTTCGGCAAATAAGGGTTATCTGCTTTTGCAAATGAACTTTTTATTTATAAATCTTATCTCTGCACTGCTTGTACAGCACTTTGGTTGTTTAGGGTTTTTTTAAATGTGCTACAGAAATAAATTTGACTTGACCCGAACCTTCCGGTTATTGGAAGACCGCTCTACCACCTGAGCCACATTAATGTAATCAAATAAAATCAAAGCTATTTTCCACTGCGAGGGCATTAACGTTTTATTTTGTTTTAGAAAAACAAGTTACTCAGAGTCACCATCAGAACATTATAACAGGACTTTCTTTTAAACATAAAGATAACATATCTAAATCAGTTTTCTTTGATACAATGTATTTTTTGTTATAAGCAATTGGTTATTTTTTTCATTTTTTTTTTGTTGATTCCAAGAAAGTGAACATAAGCAAGAATTGTATGTTGCATGCACAAACAAACACAATTTCTAAAGCATGTTGTTCATTTCTAAAGCATGAATTCATTGATTTACGACCTGTGTGTTCTAATAGTCTGTCTACTGTTGAAGGCTATAAGCAGCAAGAGAAAATCTGCCACAGACCAGATAAGCTACAACTCTGACACCATAAATATATAGCTACCCCTACATTCACAGGGACCAGCCACATTTCTGAGCCTTAAATCACAGAGACCCAGCCACAGCCTGGCCTTGGCCCGCTGCCGAGTCCAGCTGTTCTGAGCATTATCTAACTGAAGGTCAGGTGGATAAAATATTACTGGTGAAACTCTATCTTTTGTCAGACATATTGTTTATCATCGATGTATTCACTTTTAATTTAGTGTAGGTGAGAATAACTGAAATGTACTCACTAGGATCCAGCCAAACATTCTAAAATATCCAAAGTAAAACAAGAAGAAAGGGACTGATTCTTCTCACCGCTGACTAAAATCGCAGTGGAGGATATAAAAACATTTTTCTGAAGTAGGAGAAGTGTATTCTATACAGTAAACATTCCATTGTCAGAAAATGTATTTACTGTAGCCTTGGAGAAAAAAAAGGTGTTTATCTTTTTTATTATTACATAATATTTATTTTATATATTTTATTATATAATATTAAGTAGCCTATTGAATAAATGTCCAGCTTTGTCCCATTTACTGTAAAGGTCTAGACTCAAGGCCCACGGACCAGATCAGGCCAGCAAAGCAATTATTTATGGCACACTAGATGATTTCTAATTTCTATTATTGATGGCCCGCCAATATATAGCACCTCACTCAAACTCATACAGTAAGTCCCATAATGCATAGCAAAAACAGCCGCAAGTAGGCGCAGATTTACGCACGGGCTTGCCTGGGCTACAGCCTACGGGCTCCCGCATGTGCAGAGGCCTCTAATTGGCCTGATTCTTTTATTATTTAAAATATACTGCGGCACAAACAAAAACAAACAAATTTTCTTGTGAAAACAAGGGCTTCTTAAACAGGTGAGAGGTGGAGTGTGTTTGTGGAGAACCTTGTTTGTGGATATAATGAGAGTGTAGTTAAAGAAAATGCACTATTGCACTATGAAAGCATTGTGGGACAGAAGTGAGTACAAAAAAATATTAAACCAGGGTTTTAAAACCATTTATGATCCCTCACCAACACAAACAAAAAATATATATATATAGAAGTACATTATCAATATTTACAGTATAGTATATAATATTAAACTTATAATAGGGCTTTAGAGAACAATTTTGATCCTTGGTTAGGCCAATTATTTTACCATGTACAAAGTTTAAAAACACCTGCAGCAATCACATGCATTGTTTTGTTTGACTACTACTACTAGTACTACTACTACTACTACAACTACTACAACAACTGCTACTACTACTACTACAACTACTACAACAACTACTACCACTACTACAACAACAACTACTACTACTACTAAAACTACAACTACTACAACAACTACTACTACTACAACTACAACTACTACTATAACTACTACAACTACTACTACTACTTCTACAACTACTACAACTACTACTACTACTACAACAACTACTACAACAACTACTACTACTACTATAACTACTACAACTACTACTTCTACAACTACTACAACTACTACTACTACTTCTACAACTACTACAACTACTACTACAACTACTACTACTACTACAACTACTACACTCCACCCGTGGTTTAGAGGTTAAAAATATGTTGGTAGAGTTGTTGTTGTTTGGTTGCCAAAAAATAACATCTGTGTTGTCACGTTTTTTGGCACCCTATGGTTGAATAAGCAACATTGTTTACTACACTTTATATAATGACTAGGGCTGGGACTCGATAAAAAAAAAATAATCTAATTAATTAGAGGCTTTGTAATGAATTAATCGAAATTAATCGCATTTTAATTGCATATAAATATTTGACCTGAGAACAGTGGGAAGTAATTTTTCACATGGATTTTTAGTATACCATTGAATAATGACTGAATACATAAGCTCAATCAACATAATATTGTTTATTTATTTCAGTCCAGCAGACCAGTGCAATGTTTGCCATTAAAGGGTAACTAAACCCCTGGTCAGAGCCTAACTCCACCCACTCACAAAATTTGAAAAATGCTGGAAAAGTGGGCAGAGCCCAGCAATGACAGAGGGGAAAAACCGAGGGCGGAGCTCAGCGGGGGCGTGAACCTGAGGCCCGCAGTGACGGATTGATTGACAGCAGCTGTCAGACTCGCAAAGATGTAGACTTGAAGGAAGCGAGTAGCTTTGCTACGGAGCGGTCTTTCTAAGTGGAGGACATTTCTGTGGACACAGGGCTAGAGCCTTATCAGTTTGTGCCACTGGCTCAAACCGTGGTCTCAACAACTCCCAAAGTCTTGCAGCACAAGAGAGAATGTGGCCAGTGATAAAACATTAGCATTGTCTAATTTAGGCTAATGCTTAGCAAATGCTAACAAAGTTTCAGAAATTGCAAACCTATGCATTTAGTTTTATTTAGTGTTAATAATTACACACAAAACAGAGATTTCAAGTCTCCCTCTACAACTGTTAAAAAACTCTTGTCTTGCAGCTCACTGGTCCTGGGAGAGAATGTGTTATAGAGATACTCAAGGTATAGCTATGAAATAAGACCAGTGTCAAGTCCAGTTAATTATTATTGTTAAGTATTATGCAAAAAAAGACACTCTAACCAAATAAAATATTTACATCCCAACAAAGTAGTAAACATTGTTTCTCATGTTGTAGGTAATGCACAGGTGTGACAGGTTGGTGAGTCGGCTGCATAACAGTCCATCCAGACTTTGAGGCAGTAGCACTAAACCCCTGTGTTACAGGCTCTAACACTTGTTTTGTAGTGTTACACTTATCTTCAGCTTTTTGGTGAGACATGGTTAAACAGGGTAGTTCCAGGAAGAAGAGAGCAATGTTTTATAAATAAGTAAATTTAATGTTTTACCCTCCACTTACACATACTGTACATGTGCACCAGCTCTTTCAGCGGTTATAGACACCTGTCTGCTGCAGTGTGGTCAGGTGGTGCTGGGGATACCTGGGCCAGCAGGTACAGGTCATACCTCCTTGTGCTGTCCTTACAGAGGATTCCAATACTGAATTTATAAATATAGTTGGTATATATGAAAATTGAAATATGAAGAAACATTTATACCTGAAGTTACACACAAAACAATTGTTTAAAAACCTGCATTATTAAATCAGCTATACAAATCAAAATGAACATGAATCAACATAAACATTTACAAAAGAATGTCTAAATGACACCCTTTTCTCAAACTGCCTTTACAGAATTCTTATATTCTTTAGAGATTGTTCTTACAGTAAGCATTTTATATTGATATAATATTTTATATACACACTTAATTTAAATAAAAAATAAATGTCATAGTAAATTCTCATACATCATTTCAAGGCAGGTCCAAACTTTGTAAATCGTGCACAGTCAGGACAGAGGCTTTTTACTTTGTGTTTGAAAGTCACTGTCAGTTGCACTTATTGGAGCGAAGATGCGAGAGCCAGTGTTACACAGGCTGATCATAACTTCATGAGCTGTTCCAAAAATTTAAAGAATCTTGAGTGTGTTCAACAGTGTATTAGTGTTTACATTAGTCTAAATGTAGTCAGCAAAGTAAAGCTAAGTCTCAGAAACTATAGAGCTAATTGCAGTTTTCAGAGTCTGACTCCAAGATGATAGACAGCAGCAAACTTGAAGGATAAAGTATCTTCAGTGAAGTGACGCAGGAACAGTCACCAGGTCCTGAAAATAAACATGATTTTATTTCTTAAATTAGACCATTTTAATGACAATAAAATGATAGATTATCACACACCTCATGTGTTCTTGTTAGAGTATTTAAAACAAGTAATTGCACTATAACAGTAAAACAAACAAAACAAACTAAAGAATGGGAACAAATGCATTACCTTCAGCAGTGGACACCTCACACCGTTTCCTCATTATTGGAGTAGAGCTAGTTCTGGGACACTCTGGCAGCTCCATCAGTATCTGTCACATGACACACTCCTATTAGGCGTTCTGGCCTGGGTGGCTGCAAAAACAAGAGTTTAACAAATGATTTGTTATCTTGATTATATGATGAGACCCAAACATCTCGGTCCACAACTCACAAAAACTGCACAATCCCTAAAAGATGCTCCGCCTTTGCACAATCAGCCTTTTCATTTGAAACCATCAAACAATGGAATCAGATCCTAGACAGTCTGAAGTTCTAAATCTGGTACAAAGCATATCTTTTCTTGTGAGATTATTGTTTTTGTATATGGTGCCTAAGAAATAAAGAATAAACAAAAATTGAACATACAAAAGCTTCACAGTATTCAAACTCACCTTTGCTTCACCTGCAGATCTGCAGCAACTAGTTCAGACTGGCACCCAGTTTCAATGGTCATCTTAGGCAAAAGAAAAGATTTGTGTTATTGTTTACAGTTACAGTATTATATTAATTCATTTTAGAGATTCTAAAATGTTTAGAAAGGATATTAATAACACAAATATTCTCATTACTATTACTTTATATCCTCCGTGAAAGCACTAGTCTTTTAATCCATGTGTACTGTCTCTGGGTCGGTCTAGTAGCTGCAGCCTGTGATACACTGTCTCCTCTGCAGCGCCAGCTCACAACATACACTGATGGTGCGCGCTTTCGCGTTCAATCTAATTAGCAAAGTTAACACAAAACGCACAAGTCCAAGACAGTTTTTGAGTTTGTTTGGAGTCAAAACTCACGGTGTTACACGAGTCATGAGATGTTCATGTTCAGTCAAGTCCAGAGTCATGAGCCAGTGACAGGTCTTTAGTGCCAAGTGCTGCATCTCTGCTACAAGTCCAGCAGAGTGTTGCACATGTACGAGAAATAACTAACGGAATATTGAGTGACAGAGTAAAGCTAGATGTCTGTGTGTACTGGGCCATAGTATCAACGCAGCAGCCCTCATTAGCGCGTTAGCCCGGTATCAGGAGCAGCTGAAGCTAACGTTTAGCATACTTTACCTAACTAGCAACATGACAAAATTGATTAATTAACTTAAGCTTTACTGGGAAGAAACATAAATTGTGTTTCAAAATATATGTTCAGTCACCTCAAGACGCCGCTGCGGTGGTGGGAATCCATGCAGGAGCAGCGTTAGGCGCTCTGTTGCTTTTCAGCGGGAGCTGTTTGGAGAAGCACATTTCCACCTCCATTGCGTTGGAGAAGCAATCCCGCTTAAAATGCCCGCTGCAAACTCCAGCTCTCAGCAGGAACTCACGGTGTTCCAGGCCAAGTGCACACAACCACTGGCGTCTAATTTCCAACTCAACTGGAAAGCAATGCAGTCCAGCAGTGCTGTTGCAACCAGCAACACTACAAGTACATGCTAATATAGCTAGCCTGATGTTTTGAACACCGGCTACTTGGGAAGATGTTTTTATACCAGGGGCGTGAGCCAATGCCAAGGGTGTGGTGGGGTCGTGCCAGGGGCGTGGGTAGAGAGCCGTTAGTCGAACCAGTATACGTCACACTAGGAAAGAATCTTCAATCTAAAAATTCAACTGCAGTAACTACCGTTCAACCTGAGGAGGGCAGCACTTAGACGGTTTTACACCATAAAATGTAAAATTAATATACTTTATACTCAAATGTCAAAACCTTTACTCGGATCAGTGAACAGCACTAATAAGGCCCATTTTCTTACAGATCATTAACTAAAAAAAGTTGGTTCAGTAATTACAGTATCAGGGAAAGTCCTATAGTCGGCGTTTGAAAACTGTAGTGTGAAACCAAATAACCTAACAAATACTGCATAACATTTTGTGACCTTGGTGCAAATTTTAAGGAGAGAAATCTCCCATAGCCATTTGCGGGTGTAGCCTAAATATAATATAACTCAGTAACAGAGGTTGCGCTAATTATTCTTACTCTCTGTAATTTTGACGGACAGTCGTAAAATAATTCAATCTATTCTTACCTGTCATTTTTTTCATTCTTTAATATTACTTATATTACCTTTTTGTTTTACTCAAATTTTAAGAAATTACAAGATGAGCATAGAGGACAAATTATTTGTTTTATATATGAACAACAGATGACAAAAACATCACATCATGTTTAACATGAAGCAGAATATGTTTTTTCTGCACTGACAGTGGAATCACAATATGATTCTGTCTACTAAAGGAAATAACAAAAAAGAACTTAACTTAATTCATTCGCTGTTCTGTAGATCTGTCTGCCCTGTTCAGTGTCATCTTTGTCCTTCATCCTCTACTGCATAATGTACACTTTTTCACCTTTATTAACAATATCAGAACTATTTGAAACTACTCACACATAGCTGGTGTGTCATTTTTGCAACTGAATGCAGCGTGACAAAGAGGAGACGATTCAAGACAATTACTAATTAATATGTTCATTTGCCACCAACTGGAGTAGTAACTACAATAAATCATCTTTGAGTGATCTGTCTAAATGACGGATGGCATCATATTTTTGACGGAAAATATTTGGTTTATTTATTATCTTGGTTTTTTGGTTAATTATTCTTGTTTATGCAAAATATATTAATATTGGTGGGTAATGCTCTTTCATCAATTAAAAATACTCTGTTGCTAATATGTCAATACTTGCAGCTTGTTGATTGGTTGTTCAAGTGCATACAGATTCGGATAAAGTCAGTTCTTAAAATGCTACATTATCTTTATTTATTTCAGTGTTTACTAAGTCTTGTTCTTGTTGAAATCTTTGGAAGCTATACTGTATTGCTCTGCTACATTTCAGTTCAAGTTAAAGATGGGTATACCATAGGGCTCAATATTGGGACCCTTGCTGTTCAGTCTCTTTATAAATGACTTGCCTCTAGTCGGTTCAGGAACCAGCTGCCAGCTCTATGCGGATGATGCAGTTTTTTATATACCCGCCTGCTCTTGGACCCTCAACTCAAATTTGATAAACATAAAAATTCTAAAACAATACAAAACAACTTAAACTGTTTTAAATTATTCAGACATTTCATCCCAAACCAGGCAGCTCTGCTGTACATGCACGCTCTGGTCTTCTCACATATATCCTACTGTATGACATCATGGGCACAGGCCACTCCCACAATCACAAAACGGATTGGCTCATTATACAACCAAGCAATAAAAATTATGGATAAAAAGCCGGCCTGTTACCATCACTGTAGTGTTTTGAAGTTTTGAAAGCTTTGGCCATTTATGCTTTCTTAAATTAGTATTCAAATGCATTCATAATTTAGCTCTGAAGCCACTCAGTTCATTTGTTCAGAGACAGAACAGCAACAGAGCCACCAGGAGTTCCTCAAACCATAACCTTAAAATCACATACTGCAGAACCACTTTTGGACAGACAGCCTTTTCTTATAAGAGCAGCAAACTGTGGAATTTATTACCCACTGATATTATGGTTATATCTGATTTTAAATTGTTTACCTTTAGGCTTAAATCTTGGCTAAAAATAAAACAAAACTGTACCCATTTTTAAATATTGTATTTTGGTGAGTGTAAGATTGGATGGGTGAAGAAATGGCATGGATGATATGTACTTTATTCATGGATTGGTATTTATAGTTCTAAATATTGTTGTGTATAATGCTTTTATAGTGTATTGCCATTGTTTTAATAATATTAGTGTAAAGTAGAAAAGCCCAACCTGGGACAAGAGTTGAGAATTAGCATTTGCTATAAACTTTATATGCATCACATCAGCTGCAATATTTATTTTGTAACTATGTTTGATTGCATGGTCCCTGTAACAAATAAATAAATTAAATAAATATAACCTGGAGCTTTGTAAGATTGCTTTAAAATGTTGTTGAAACTATTTGGTTTATCTTCTTTACTGTACCAATCTATATACTTTGCTATATTGCTATACTTACATTTTTATTCTTTGTGTTTTTGCATCCATTGCGTCTTTAGGCAGTGGTGATTGATTGGAATCTGAAAACACAATAACCTTTTCATTTCACACCTGACCTGATGTAAAAGTAAATAATGCATCTGTTGGCCACAGAGGTTTACAGTGTTGCTCTGTTGTTTTTTATTTTCTCTTGACCTTGTACAAACAGTAATCTTACTGTTATCTATAGTCCCTCTGATTTCACTGTAAACAAAGCCAGGTGTCTTTGCAGCACATCAATTGCCTCTGCTTTGGAAAAAAAAAAAAAATTCATAAACGTTTTATTTTCAGGCACATTTTCTTTTTTGTTTTTTGTGCATTGCCCATGTGGCCTCGGCTGTTTGGTTGTGATGGTGTTGGTTGTCAGCCAGGTCCCGGCTCTTTACAGGGCTTGAGTTATTAAAGAACAAAACTCCTGCTCAGCAAACACCACAGATGGATGAAGGCTCACTGACTCCTCATCGCCACAAAGCATGTGCATTTACTTCTATCATACTGGTGTGATGTACTTAGGCAGGGGGCATATATTTGTGTGTGCTGTAAAATACTACTATTCAACATTCTGCAAATGAAAAAGGATAAAATGTTGAAATAATCTCATTGTGATTTATTTTAAAAATAGCACCCAATATATGACTGAACTGGGACTAAATAAGAAAATAAATGGAGTATTAAAACATAGCTTAAGATTAAACCTACACTGTAAAAAAAATTAAAAATAAATATTTTTACAAAAAAACACTAGCAGCTTTGCTTACCAGAGAGTTCTTGTAGAAAATACAGCAGCACAGTAGATAACTTTACTGACAAATTACAGTCAAGCCTGAAATTATTTATACTCCTGGCAAATTTTTAGTTAAAGTTACTTTTATTCACTTTTTGTTCAAATGTAAATAAAAGCTGAGAAATATTTTTTTCCACAACGATGCCTCTTGTACATCATCTTATTAACTTCTGGAAAACGCCTGTGTTATTTCAAATCAAGAAAACACGGCTAAATGACATTAATAAACTGTTAAATCTACAAAATAAAGTGTTAATTTTGCTGTGTTGTATATAAATAGACCATTTCTTAATTTTTTTACATGTAATAATTATTGTGCATCAATATATTATCAAATATCAAACAAAAATAATTTAAATTGGTAAAAGCGTTGCATTTTAAATGGAGATGTTCTGTATATTGAAAACATTTAGGAACATTTCCGCAAAGCAAGAACATCTTAATGAAACAAGCAGGTGGGAGACCCTCTAACAGGAAAAAGTAGCATATTGCACTTTTAAAATATATATACACAACACTTAACTGCAGGGTGTAAGATGCTGGCAGGGAAAGCATACATGGAGCACCATAACCAAGTGGCTGGCACAGTGTACAGGAACATCTGCATGGAGTACGGACTGGAGGTCAGAGTGCGAAACACCTCCAAAGGTGGTAGAGAATGACCAAGCCAAGATCCTGTGGGACGTCCAGATTCAGACTGACAGAATGGTAATGGCAAACCAACCAGAGATCGTGCTGGTGGACAAACAGCAGAGGAAGGCCATTGTGGTTGACATGGCAATACAAAGTGATTGCAACATCAGGAAAAAGGAACATGAGAAACTAGAAAAATACCAAGAGCTCAGAGAGGAAAAGGCTTGGAAAGGTGAAGGCGACAGTGGTCCTCGTGGTCACTCGGGGCAGTGACCCCCAAACTGGAGAAGTAGCTACAGCAGATCCATGGAAAAACACCAGACATCTCGATCCATATATATATATATTCAAAATAATAGCAGTACAATGTGACTCACCAGAATAATCCAGGTTAGCTTCTTGAGAGCTCTTATGTGGACACGGTCCAACTCTTAATGTTGTAGGTTAAACTTGACTTTGGATAACTAAGCTCTACACATTTGATCACATTAAACATACTATGCACAACTACAGTAGTAGATGCAGAGAGTAACTATTAATCACTTTAAAGCCTGTTTTGACTGTTTGACCAGGAAATGCTCTTTTTTAATTGGGCATTTTAGGTGTACGATTAACTTCACCGCACAACAGAAATTGAGTCACTATAATTGTATTACAAAATTAAAAACAAACATTATCCCCAAAACCTTGAAAAATGAATTTTGTGATCATCATTAAAGTTTTCTCAGTTGCTTTAGTGCGTTTTCAAATCATCCCTAACATGTGCAAAATAATAAGTGCATTTCTCAGAACAATTTGTCTGACTAATTTAACTCCACCTGGAAATTCAGTAGAGGCCTACACAAAGGAGGTCCATGCAACCCTCTCGGCCATCACTGACTCAGTGGCACCCCTCAGGACAAAGCCCAGACCAACCAGACAACTTACACCATGGTATAATGAGGAAACCCGGGCTTTAAAACAGGCCTGCAGGAGTTTTGAACGATATGGCGCAAGTCAAAAACTAATCTAGATGATACACAGCTGTATCTACCAATAAAAGCGAATAATACTACTGACAACAAGCGTCTAGAGGCCTGCCTCGTTTCAATTAAAACATGGATGTCTAAAAACTTCCTCCATTTGAACTCGGATAAAACAGAGCTCTTGTTAATTGGTCCGGCCAGTCATCTGCACAAGTTCAACAATCTTACTGTCTCGATCAACAATTGTGTGTTGGAGCACGGCAACACTGTGAGAAACCTTGGTGTCATTTTTGACTCCACACTATCACTGCAGCAGCACATTAGTGAGATCACTAAACTGTGCTTTTTTCACTTGAGGAATATCTCAAAAATTTGCCTGCCTCTCTTTAGCTGATGCTGAAATTCTCATTCATGCATTTGTCACATCCAGGCTGGACTACTGCAATGCGTTATTCTCTGGACTGCCGAGGAAAAGTACTTTCAACAAAGACCAGAAAGTTCGATCACATTACTCCAGTCCTGGCTTCATTACATTGGCATCCTATTTATGTTAGAGCTGATTTCAAAGTTCTCCTGTTAACATATAAAATCCTTTGTGGACGTGCGCCCTCTTACCTATCTGACCTCATCACCCGGTATACTCCAGCTCGTACCCTTCGCTCTCAGGACGCTGGCCTCTTTCAACTTCCTCGAGTAAAGAAGAAGTCTGCTGGCTACAGAGCCTTTTCTTATAGAGCCCCATTTTTATGGAATGGGCTCCCGGCGGAAGTGCGGCGAGCTGACTCTGTTGAGGTTTTCAAAAGCAAACTCAAAACATACTTATTTCACCAAACGTATGGAGACTGATCATAGGTATACGTTTACACTGGTTGTAGCTGTAGGTACACGTTTACACTGGTTGTAGCTGTAGGTACACGTTTACACTGGTTGTAGTTGTAGGTACAAACCTCCCCCCCGTCTGTGCTCCAGTGTGAGGGCCCCACCCCATCTGTCATCTACCTTGATGTTGGCTGCGGCCCCATCCACTATTTGCACACTCAGAGTGGACACTGGACACTGCCAATATAAATGTTTTTATTTGTAAATATGTTTGTGTATTTCTATGTATTTTTCAACTGTCCTAGACACATTCCAGTCCGTCCTGGGAGTGGATCCCTCCTTCTGTGGATCTCCTGAGGTTTCTCTTTTTCCCGGCTGGGTTTTTTGGAGTTTTTCCTTACCCTGATGGAGGGTCTAAGGACAGGGGATGTTGTCTAGTGCAGTCTGTTAAGCCCTTTGAGGCAACTGTTGTTGTGATATTGGGCTATACAAAAATAAATGTCTTGTCTTGTCTCTCACCCCCTACAATGAAATGGCCTGGTGGTGGATAAAAAGGCACTGACAAACACTGGACAGAACCCTGGTGCCATGTCAAATAACCGTAAATTCTTGGAGATAAAGTTGTTGATTCAGCTTTACCCAGAACGTTCTTTAGCCATCCTGAAGGACATTAGAATGCGTTTGATTCCCCCAATGAAACCTGGCCTTTGTACGATCACACACTACCCCCTAGTGGTCAAATGGACGAATGACTCTGACCACTCGTCAAAGGACATTTCCGTGTTTATTCCATTAAAGGAAAATGATTTAAGATATTGTGTTGTTTCTACTGTTCTTTCCAGGACGCAGAGCGTAACCAGGCAGAATGGCTCCTTACCCCAGTTTATGGTTTCCGCTTTGTTTTTAATGAAATGTAATGAATGTTTTGTGTGTTTTATGAAAAAAACAGCAAATACATCGCGAAGCAAGGAATGTTTGTAAAACTTAGTTTACACATTTTAAACTTTAGGTTAACTTCCCAGAGTTAATGCCCTTTTCCGGAAGAGAGCGTAAGACAGGCCCCCGGCCCAAAGGTGATAAAACCTGGCTGTCAGCCAAAAATCTTGCTCTCTTGCTTCCTCTCTAGCACTCGGATCCTATTTCTCCCTACAGACGGTCCGCAGCCCCATCTCTGCAACCTTCCAAAGCTTCGGGCCTCGTGGAAACGAGTAGATTTTCTTTGTTTAAAGCCTGCAAGCCTAATTTGCCATGCTAAGTTTTCCTTCTTTCAAACAGCTGCTCAAAGTACTTCCTTCAAGTCTGTTACCAGACGGAAGTTATTTTGGCCTTTTTATTTTTAAAGACCGTGCCTGCTCACGCGTTTGCTATAACCAAACGAGCGCTCGCAGAAGCAAGTTTTAAAACCAGCAAAGCAACCGCCGAGAACTCTTTCATGGACCTTGCAATAACTTTTACAAACTTAAACTTTTACACGGTGCAACAGAGGAGTTAAAGGCTGTGCTAGTTTGGACAGCAACAGGACGCTTTTGTTCTCTCCCGGTGCGCCATGCGAACCCCTCTGGAGAAGACGTGCACGTTGTGGCACCCCTGGTGTGTGGAACGCATCATCAGTAAGCGACGAACTTTCCGGAGAACATCCAGGACACTCGTCCCGAGCCACTGACCCCCATTGAACCGGGCCAGCACCCACTGACTACAAAGTAAGTCCGCACGTGACACAACAGCTTGGCGTCATAAAATGTACTCTGTCCAAAACCCTAGCCCCAAAGCCGTCATCTCCTTCCCCCGTTAAAAGACCATTAGTAAGCTTTGATAATATAGATTAAAATAGCCAAACATTCCTGGTTTCACATATCCTCCATGCAAATGTTTATCTCTGTGTATAACACATTGTGTTCAACCCTTATTGTGTTTTAACTGATTTCGATTGAGCCACTGTTTAACCTTATTGTGTTCCCATCATATTATTCATCATTGTTCATTTATATCATTTTTAATAAAATCCCATAAAAGACATTAATGTTTCTCTGTTTATATTAAGTAATATTTGAAAACCAGAAGAATTCTCTTTCTTCAGATTAATGAGACTAGACTAAACCTAACAGTTTCTTTGGACCTGTCAAAACCAAACTGGTGCCCCATTTAAATTAGAAATTAATTTTAATAAATTAATATTAATATCAAAGTTAATTATTAGAATGAATATTAATATAAATCTGATATATATTTATGCAACATATTCGCTTCACACCCTAAATGGCTTACAGAAAGGCGCACAATCCTGATCCTGAAGGATCCCACAAAGGGTACAGTCCCAACCAACTATCGGCCAATAACCTGTCTCTCCACAACATGGAAGCTCATGTCAGGCATCATCGCGGCTAAGATAAGTGGGCACATGGATCAATACATGAGCAAAGCACAGAAGGGCATCGGCAAAGAAACCAGAGGAGCTAAACACCAACTCCTGGTTGACAGAACAGTCACCCAAGACTGCAGAACCTGACACACCAACCTGTGCACTGCCTGGATTGATTACAAGAAAGCATATGACTCAATGCCACACACATGGATCACTGAATGCTTGGAGATGTACAACATCAACAGGAAGAGAATCCATTGCAAACTCAATGAGGCTGTGGAAAACCACCCTTGAGGCCAATGGCAAGCCACTTGCACAAGTATCCATCAAATGTGGCATATACCAAGGAGATGCTCTATCCCCACTGCTGTTCTGCATAGGCCTGAACCCCTCAGCCAAATAATCAACGCTATGGATATCGACTCAGGATTGGGGCCACCATCAGTCACCTCCTCTCATGGATTACATCAAGCTACTCAAGCTATACGCTAAGCGGGACATCGACTCACTGATCCACACCACCAGGATCTACAGCTCTGACATTGGGATGTCATTCGGGCTTGAAAGTGTAGTCGAATGGTGACAAAGAGAAGGAAACAGTCGACACAGAAGGGGTCTCACTCCCAGAAGGAACAATAGCAGACATTGAGGATGGTTACAAGTACCTTGGAATACCACAGGCAAATGGAAACTTGCCTGTGGTATTCCACAGAACAAGGCATGGGCAATAAACAACAGGAGCAAGCCCTGAGCACCAGAGCAATAGAGGCCCAGATCTACTACACCAGACAAGACCCAAGGTGTAGGCTGTGCAAACAGGCCCCTGAGACAATCCAACACTTAACTGCAGGGTGTAAGATGCTGGCAGGAAAACAATGGAGCGCCATAACCAAGTGGATGGCATAGTGTACAGGAACATCTGCATGGAGTATGGACTGGAAATTTCGAGGTCAAAGTGGGAAACACTTTCAAAGGTGGTAGAGAATGACCGAGCCAAGATCCTGTGGGACTTCCAGTTTCAGACTAAGCTTCCCGGACTCTTTAGACAAAGGTTTTTTTTTTTAATATATATATGCAACCTCTCATGTGAAAACATTTTTTTATTACCTCAATTTGTCTTGTCTTATCAATCATGTTAAAAGTACATACTTTACATACTTTATTTGTATTTTTAAGAACAATTGACTAAAACTTTAGTTTTTACAATATTTGCATGTCAATTTAACAATATTGTTATTGTTATGAGTATTACAGTATTTATTTACTTTTATATATACAGGTTTTTGATACGAATATGTGT
The DNA here is from genome assembly GCA_024416835.2 of Perccottus glenii. Taxonomy (NCBI): domain Eukaryota; kingdom Metazoa; phylum Chordata; class Actinopteri; order Gobiiformes; family Odontobutidae; genus Perccottus; species Perccottus glenii. Next base: position 29,405,071 of record CM044555.2, on the reverse strand, counting down.
AGTTTTTATTACAGATTTGATAATAATCACATATTGTTGCTGTAAAAATCAAGTTAGAATTTATTTCTATATAGCTAATAAAGATGATGATAAAGGTGCAAACGAGTTTGACAAATACATTTCTGGAACTGGAAAAATAATTCTCTTCAGGGGGATACACCAGGAGTAGGGGGTCTGGGGCCGGTCCTTGTAGAACCACAGCAGGAGCTTGGTTTACATTGCTGGAATATGTCTACCCGTTCCAAGAGCATTTTAGACTAGTTATCTTTACCATCATTATTGTTCCCAAATAAACCCTACACCATCCCAGCACATAACACTTTGGGCTAAAGAACAACATAATACTACACTAATGACAGAATTATCACTACAACATCCAGAGCTAAATTTACAAATAGACAGTTTGCCAATGGAACTCCGTATCAAATCCCTCAGTCTTAGGTCCCCTCACCCGCAGCTCAATTTTTGCATAATGAGCATCTAAACTCTGCAATAATCAGTTCTTAACAAACTGTAGAGTCTAAGCTTAGCAATGAAAACAAAACCCCAACCACTCCACATGTCTTTGAATCTTGTAATACCTCTATGTTCAATCTGAGCCTGGTACTGTAAATATGCAGCTTACGTGCACTAACTCTTTCAGTAAGCAGAAAGTTTGCATAAAGGCTGAGCATGCAAAAAGTATATGTGGTGGGTGCAAAATATTCCATTAGCAATAAACTAATTCAGTGATGCTGAGAGCTGGCTGGGTCAGGCCCACTTGACATGCAGAGAGAGTTACAGCTTTGAGTAAAATAGAGAAAGGAGGGTGGTGCAGATTGGAGAATCTGTCAGAAATGCTACAAACAAGTCACAGAGTTGGACAGTAACGTAATGTTATTTCAGTCATTTACATTTACTTTTTGATCTTTTTAAGTGAGAAACAATTAGAGCTCTATCAAGTTAGATTTCTAAATAGATTGTAGAGTCTGTTTTATCTGCATTTGCAATGAGGTGGGGTACAGCCTGGACAATAACTACTTAAGGTCTGTTTTCACTGGAGCAGCTTGGTACAGTTTGTGGTCACTACAACAGGTAAGTTTCCATTACCAAAGGAGGTCAGAGGCATCTAACAAAAAAGTATACTGTGCCATACTACTTGGAGAAGCTTTACCCACAATTTCCACTGCACACATCTGCGCAGTGCTGTGGAGCGCCAGCAAACAATGTCGCTGACCCTCACCCTCTGGATGCATTTCAGATCCACTGTGCAGCGCAGCACAGCAGAGCTCTGAGCTGCTCAGAAGAGCATGCGCAGGAAGTAGAAGATGATGCGGTAAAAGCCATTGATAAAGACATGTGCGGGACAAAAAAAAAAGTTTATTCAGAAGAAGGACCGTAAAAAAAAGGTTAGTTTGAGATTATCTTCAACAAACATTACATTACATTAATGATATCGTTCAAATAAACATCACTTCATGGGTTTTCCTCATTACATTGGCCACAAAAAAGCTCTTATTGCATTTAATGCTTAATTAGGTAAATAAACATAAATATTAAAATAAAGAAAATTAGTACGCAACCTAACCTTAAACTAAACCTGATGAACCAGGCTGTTCTGGTCTCATAGCTGTTAACTATGAAAGGACAGTGTGACTCTTGATGTGAGAGCTCAGGAGAGTCGTTAGTGACACTGCTCCATTCAGTTGTTGTTGTTGTTGTTGTTCTAGAGTCTAGAACAACAACAACAACAACAACTGAATGGAAGAGAGAAACTGTTTTAATTTAGGTTTCAAAACACTGTTGTAAATAGTGGGCAGCATGAATCTGAGGCCACCTCCTCTGTTCAGAGAGGGCGTTCCCATTTAAAAAAAAAAAATCTTCCTTAACATCTCTAAAACCATCTGGCCTCTCTGGCCGAACTTTGGAAATTGCTGTCCTGGTCCTGGTCCAATCCTGCTCCTTTTATTCCCTAAAGACAAAATACATTCTAAAATTCATACTTGCCGAGTCAAAAGACCTCCTGGGTAAAACAACTTAAAAATAGATTCAGTGATGGAGTTCAGGATGATGTGTATATGTATGGCAGCTGTGATTCTCTGATTCGCTGAGTCTCTCTTTGATTTGTTCACCTGGTTCTAGGGGTGTCAAGTTAACACTCACACATGGATAATGTCACCATGTCCTGTCTGCTCCAGCACAAGGTTAGACTTTCTTTCTTTCTTACAGCCACACGTCAAATCTTTCATAATGATGCTGTGTTATCTTCAGCTGTAGAGTCTGTCTGCCACCTCTCAGATGTGCACAGATAGGAGCACTGATGGAACAGAAAGGCCACTGCCAATGATACTGGCAAGGTAAATGCTGTTAAAGTATAAAAAAACTGACTGAAATAAATGTGCTATTCCATAAAAAGTCAGCCATTGTTTGCTAGCTAATTTCCCAGTGACACTGATTTACTGAGAAACAGTCAGTTTTCTTGAATGTGTCATTGTTTACAAGGACTGTGAAACAAATAGTTGAATCTATTAGATCAAGTGCGGCTTGTTGATGTGCAAGTGCATGCGTGAGCAACTGTTCCGCATCCCACCTTTTCCAACCAAGCTGAAGCCCTGGAATTGTTCTGTGCTAAATCACAGTTAGGAGCTCACTCACATCAGCCACTCAAATATTTTAGGCTTGTTTTAAGCCTGGTGATAGAACAGTTTAGTGTGAGCAGACCCTTAAAGCCTAAAACATGTACTTGTGACTCAGCTTTTATTTATATTTAGACTAATAAAAACTGTTTCAGGTTCAGCTGGATGTATATTTTGTTCTGTAAATATACAGTAATCAGAGTACTTGATTTGTATTTTTGTTAATTTACTTTGTCCAATCTGTCCTCTCTCTGGACCCAATCTGTCCTCTCTCTGGACTCAGGCTGTCCTCTGTCTGGACTTAATCTCTCTTCTCTCTGGACTCAATCTGCCCTCCCTCTGGACTTACTCTATCCTCTTTCTAGACTCAGTTTGTCCTCTCTCTGGACTTACTCTGTCCTCTCTCAGGACTCAGTCTGTCCTCTCTCTGGACTCGGTCGGTCCTCTCTCTGGACTCGGTCGGTCCTCTCTGGAAAAGGTTTGTATAGTGTGGGGTCAGAAACTAAAGAAGGCCCTGGTTCATTTTGAAGCAGGTATTTGCTTCTAAAAATAAAGTTTTGACTAATTTGTTACACTTTGTTCAACCCATTTGAAGCACCATTAACTTTAAAGGAATTACTGTAGTTTGCTTAAATTAAAATAAACATTTTATTTTAAGGTCTGCGCTGCTTTAAATATGTATCGATCTTTGCCTTACTCTGGTCTGTCTTTAGGTGTGTTTGCCTGTGTAGTTGTGGTGAAACATGGATCTCTTCCTTTCACAGCAATTCCCCAATGATTTGTCAAAAATGGAGTGATACTAGGCTATCTTGGCTGTCTCCAGTAACAAGACTGTTTCACTGGCCCTTTGCCCATGTGTGGACCCAATCCACTTCACCACATAGTATAACTGGAGGACGTTTCAGCTAGCCTAACTGTAAAACTACATGTCAAACTATGCCCTTTACCCGGGACACAACCACATCACCTATTACTATAGGCTTATTACTTTCAGTTAGGTATGTTACAGTCTAAGGGTTGAAATAACAGCATAAAGACAGCCTTATAATGTTAACAAGCAGACAGAGTGAAGGTGTCGTCTGTGTAAAGCAGTTGGAGGAAAACTTTAGTGTGTGAAGTGTTTGGAGGAGATTGATGTGCTGATTAGAGTTTTGTCAGGGCTCATCTGATGAAAGCAGACATTTAGTAAACAAGCGTCTAATCTGCGACGTCCGCTCTCAACATTATTAACATTAATTGCATATTCCACAGTGCTTATTTTAAGCACATTAAGTGCCCTACCTTAATGTCATTTACTCTAATTTAGTGGCAGTTTGACTGATGAGAGTGGATATAACTGATATAAGGAGCAAAGTAGTTTAGTGAAAGAGGGAAAGAGAGACAGATGGCTCCAAACTAACTTTAGAAGGAGAGTTCTGTAAGATGCATGCTGCAAATGTGTAACTTTGTGTGTCCCTACCGGTATCAGAAAGTGGATAAATGTCCCTAGCAATAAATCAGGGGCAAAAAATTGTTAGGAACAATAGAAACCTGTATTTACATATATAGCAATCACATATTTGCTGTGAATTAAAAAAAATCATATCTTATATTTCCTATGGTTGTAACTGTCACAGTATTTTCTCACATTAGTTTTTGATTGGCTTTTGGGTGACAGTAAAAAGAGGGACAGAGGCGGTCTCAGTAGGACTGGAGCAGAGTGAGCAGGTGATAAGTTCAGCAACAGTGAGACAGAGGACAATATTAGCCACAACTCTAAAGCCAACAGGCAGAGGCTGAGATCTGAAGAATACAAACTGTGCAAACAAGAAACATTTCTGAGGCAGTACTTTCCAGTAGCACAGGCTCAGATGTAGAAGCACAATCTCAGGTCAGCTGTATATAGTGACAGTAGTCTAATGAGATTAATGCACACCATAAATTATCACATGGTTTAAAGTGGCAGAGTCTCAGGTGAGGCATAGACTCATGTCAGTAAAGAGTCGAATATAAATGAGGTCATATGTGGAATACGGTTATTTAGGAGACAAAAGTAATCCTGCCAGACAGTAGTAGAAAGCTAGGCGGCTGGAGAGGCAGGGTCACAGCAGCTGAGGCTGATGTGCATTGCAGTTGAAATATATAGGGCTGCTCATTTTATTTCAGTCCTATAGGACAACTAAAATGATCTGTATGGTGATGATAATTCTATGGAGATATATTACATTACATAGAGTAGTTAATTGTACATTTGAATATATTCACATAATAGCAAAGACCCACTTGATTAAACTATTAAAGCAGCTCAGAGGCACCTTTGGCTCCAAATGAAGGAGCCTGCTGGGTTACTGGGGTTCATGCGGTGAAACCACTGCGCTGTAATGTCCAGCTCATCACCATTATTTAATCATCCCTGCCTGTGGTGACGATCTCACGTAGCCAGTTCCTTTGTCTAACTGGGTAGGAGACACATATCCAGGGTAGTTTCAACTAGCTTTGTAGTTCAGAGTCAACATGAAAACAAATAATCACAAGAAAGAGTGTGGAAGACACATTTGAATCAGTAACTACAGTAACACTTTCTTATAAATTAACTCTGCACCCTGAGCCTGTTTGATCATTTTCCCTCAAAGCTTGATAAAAGTTCATTCTTGTGGTTCACAATTAATAATTTTTGGGACAGCTTGAGCGTAGTTATTGTATTACTAAGAACTGCAACAACTGAGAAAATTGATGTGGTGAGTAACTGGCAACACGAGGGATGGATGCAGACCACGGGTTACGATTAGTACAGTTTCCACCAAGGGTCCCCAAGGGTCTGATCTTTGATGTGATTGGCCGATTACACAGCTATGTCAATGTGTAAAGTATTTCCAACAACATTGAAAAATCATCAGTTGTCTCTGTAACTTCCCAAAAACTGTGTGGTGGTAGACAACCTTTCAAAATGGCCTAAAGTTGCATCAAGAATATTTATTATGTCAGCTGTGCTAATACTTTTCACCATTTTCACTCTCAGTGCAGCTGTTTTTCTCCTTTCACACCTGCTGCTTGGTTCCCACTGCTGGGCCAAAGGTTTTGTTTTTGGATATGGAACAAAAAATATATATATATATATATATATATATATATATATATATATATATATATATATATATATATATATATATCTTGTCCCTGCACAAGAAATGTCCAAAAGATGTTTCAGCAGCCTTGTAGAGAAAGTTCTTCCTTATTATTTGTGAAACAGTCTGGATATAGGCAAGGCAATTTCATTTATATAGCACAATTCATATACTGGGTAACTCAAAGTGCTTTACTAGAATAAAAGACAATTTACAAGATTTAGATTTGGAAATATAAGAAGAAGATGGCAGATAATAAAAAAAGTATACAAAGTCAATTCCTCCAGTCTGTAGTCTCAGACACATGGTTTTTCCAATGCGCTCTGATGTGCTGATGTAGCATACTGTGATACACAGAGTGGGGTTTATTTGTGATGCATACGGCGCCTGTGTGCTCCACTTGCAGCCCACTCACTATACCAGCCTGAATCATCATTCTTCTAGTAAACAATGACAAAGACCATGCTTACATTCATGCAGCAAGGAAATGTCTTGCACCAAAAAATACTGTGTGTCAGCTCCAGTTACACATCAGAGGCTTGGAGTATGGACCATGTGACTGTGTCTGAAACACACAGATGAAGCCGGTAGGACGCTACATCTAAGAAATTTAGAAGCTATTAATTCTTTCTATAAATCACTGAACACATAGAATAAAGTTTTCTGCAGAGGATCAGGTTGGAAACAGACTGGATCTGACGGCAGACGAGCGGGCAGGGGTTCAAAGTTGGGGAAAGTTTGGTAACAATTTTAAGAGCAGAAACTGATGGGCTGGAAAGCTTGGTAGACACTCAAGGCAATCTGGTGTCATAGTGAAATGGAGGCAGATTACAGATTTCTAATTACGGATCATCTATTTCCATTCATTTGAACAAATCTTGTTGTGTTTTTATGTGAAAGGTAGGATGGGGGACCAATATACTTTTTTGTTTTGAATGACTTGCGGAATATGTATGCAAGAGGATTTTTTTAATCAGTGTGACCTATCAGACATATGTGCCCCTAAACTAAAGTTTTCGGCCTTCCATAGATATTTCCATAAAAAATTTATGAGTTTTTGTTAACGTTGAGTGACTCTTATTTGTGGAAAATAATAAAAAATAATAAAAATAATAATAATAAAAAAAATTGAGTGTCATACGGGACTGAAATACTTTGGACAGCTTTTCACAAAATATACAGCAATGAAATTCTGGTAAAATGAACAACAGCCTAAATTTCAAGCCGATTCAGACTTGAGAGCAATTTTAAAACATAGCCATTATTATGGTATATCAGTGTTTTCAGGGCGTCATGGTGCACAACTGCCTTTTTGGGTCGGACTCAATACGACAATGTTTCAGCAAAATATCGGATGTTGGTGAATTACAAAACAAACACAATGTTTGCGGCAACGCCACGGCAAAACCGTAAGATTTCCTTAAAAACTGTTGATAACTTTCGATGGCCCACTTCTGTAGATGATGGTTTTCGAAATTTAGAGCTTTTTGGATAAAAACCCTAGGAGTTGTAGCATTTTGCTTGAGGGGAATGATTTAGGGCGTTGTGCGTTCCAGTCACAGCCTGTTTGTCAGGGAGCAAATGCATATGGTTTGTTTGCCTTGTATGTGTAGAATGAGTATTATAGATTTCATGACTCTAGGCTGAAAGAAATTTACTTTAATTTTCTATTGACGTAATGTATTTTCACTTTTCAAAGGTGTTCTGTAGAGCCCCCTTTTCATTGGTTTGTATAGGATCTCCCCAAAAAAGTTTTATTTTACTGATTTTGGGCAAAGTTTGGTGAGTTTTTTAGCATGTTAAGGGGGTCCAATGTGCAGACAATTTTTGTATTTATTTTACATATAATCCGACAGCAATAGAGCCCTTGCCGCCGCTTAGTGGCTAGGGCCTAATAATAATAATCCTTACAGATAAAATAGAGTACTTGCCACCAACGATATGGCCCTTTTTCTAACTACCACAAACTATACCTTTTTGGAAAGCGCTCAAATTCCCCATGTGTCCGTGGGGTTCGTAGTCAATAACAAGCGTGTTTCATAATGAGTGACCTCTTTGATGGCCATTTGCCCCTTGACCTCTATTAATTTTATTTTAAGCAATTAGAATTAGAAGTCCCTCTATATGCCCAGTTAGTGCACGTGGCCACGGACATGCCCTGCGCCCGTCATTGATTTGGCTTTAGTGAGCTTTGCACACCTTTCAGTGAGTGTGTTGTGCAGCAATTACAATAGTCCCATGCCATATGTAAAAACTCACCAGAATTTGCCCAAAATGTAACTATGTGTGTAATGTGAGTATGTAAGTAATTTTAATATTGAAATTCAAAATTCCCTCCCGTGGGCCCACCACCTGCAGGAGGAACCATAAGGGGTCAGTGCAATGTGGATTGGGTGGCAGTCGTAGGCGGGGGCCTCGGCGACCAAATCCCCGGACACAGAATCTGGCGCTAGGGACATGGAATGTCACCTCGCTGGCAGGGAAGGAGACTGAGCTTGTGCGGAAGGTTGAGAGATACCGACTAGAGATGGTCGGGCTCACCTCCACGCACAGCTTGGGCTCTGAAACCCAACTCCTCGAGAGAGGCTGGACTCTCCACTACTCTGGAGTTGCCTGCGTTGAGAGGCGGTGGGCTGGTGTGGGCTTGCTTATTGCCCCCCGGCTCAGCTGCCATGTGTTGGAGTTCACCCCGGTGAATGAGAGGGTCGTTCATAACGAACAACATGTTCAAGCATAAGAGTGTCCATCAGTGCACGTGGCACCAGGACACCCTAGGCCGTAGGTCGATGATTGACTTTGTAGTTATTTCATCTGACCTCTGGCCGTATGTCTTGGACACTCGGGTGAAGAGAGGGGCGGAGCTGTCAACTGATCACCACCTGGTGGTGAGTTGGATCCGATGGCGGGGGAGTAAGCTGGACAGACTTGGCAGACCCAAACGTACTGTGAGGGTCTGTTGGGAACGTTTCGCCGAGTCCCCTGTCAAAGAGATCTCCAACTCCCACCTCCGGCAGAACTTTAACCAGATTCCGCGGGAGACTAGAGACATTGAGGCCGTCAAGCAGAAGAAGGAGACCTATTGAGCAGTGCCCTGCCAACAGTGTTTACAGTGTTGGCAGGGCACTGCCTCACAGACATGTCTTCCTAGAGGAAGCAGAGGCCGAGGGCTCAGACCGGGGTGGTGGTCCCTCTTTTCAAGAAGGGGGACCGGAGGGTGTGTTCCAATTACAGAGGGATCACACTCTTCAGCCTCCAAGGGAAAGTCTATGCCAGGGTACTGGAGAGGAGAATGCGGTCGATAGTCGAACCTCGGATTCAGGAGGAATAATGCGGTTTTCGTCCTGGTCGTAGAACACTGGACCAGCTCTATACCCTCTCCAGGGTGCTGGAGGGTTTATGGGAGTTTGCTCAACCAGTCCACATGTGTTTTGTGAATCTGGAGAAGGCATGTGACTGTGTCCCTCGTGGTGGCCTGTGGGGGGTGCTCTGGGAGTATGGGGTCCGGGCCCTTTACTAAAAGATGATGTAAAGATAAAATAGAGCATTTGGGGAAATAGAGCACGAACTATACCTTTTTGGAGGTATAGGAGCTTTGTTCGCATTGCCGGCAGTAAGTCAGAACTTTTCCCGGTGCATGTTGGACTCCGGCAGGGCTGCCCTTTGTCACCGGTCCTGTTCATTATCTTTATGGACAGGATTTCTCGGCGCAGCCAAGGGCCAGAGGTAGTCTGGTTTGGGGACCACAGGATCTCGTCTCTGCAGATGATGTTGTCCTGTTGGCTCCATCAAGCCAGGACCTTCAGTGTGCACTGGGACGGTTTGCAGCCAAGTGTGAAGCGGCAGGGATGAGGATCAGCACCTCCAAGTCTGAGACCATGGTTCTTCTTGGAAAAGGGTGGCTTGTCCCCTTCAGGTTGGTGGTCTTGTTCACAAGTGAGGAAAGGAAGGAGCGTGAGATTGACAGACGGATTGGTGCAGCTTCTGCAGTAATGCAGTCAATGTACCGGTCTGTCATGGTGAAGAAGGAGCTGAGCTGTAAGGCAAAGCTCTCGATTTACCAGTCAATCTAATCTGTATCCTATTTCACCTATGGTCATGAGCTTTGGGTCATGACCAAAAGAACAAGATCCCGGATACAAGCGGTTGAAATGAGCTTTCTCTGCAGGGTGGCGGGGCGCTCCCTTAGATATAGGGTGAGGAGCTCTGTCACTCGGGAGGAGCTCTGTCACTCAGGAGGAGCTCAAAGTAGAGCCGCTGCCCCTCCACATCAAGAGGAGCCAGCTGAGGTGGCTCGGGCATCTGTTTCGGATGCCTCCTGGACACCTCCCTAGGGAGGTGTTCCGGGCATGTCCCACCGGAAGGAGACCCCGGGTAAGACCTAGGACACGCTGGAAGGACTATGTCTCTCGGTTGGCCTGGGTAAGCCACGGTATCCCCCGGAAGAGCTGGAGGAAGTGTCTGGGGAGAGAGGTGTCTCTGCTTAGACTGCTGCCCCCACGACCCGGCCCCGGATAAGCGGTAGACAATGGATGAATGGATGGAAATTTAAATTTCCATAAATAAGTTGCGTGTCAGCACCCCCTGGAAAAATGTAAATACATTGCGCCAAAGGGACCTGGGCAGACACTTTTTTTGTCATACAGTCACAAAATCTGGTAGACATATTGGTCACGGAAAGACAAACAAATAATAACATTGTTATTTTTCCATCTCCCCCTAGGGACATTAACGGACGGAGCTAAAAATTGTGCCACATAATCTAGAGAAGTGGGGCATCAAAAGTTGTTAACAACTTTAACATTATTAAAGTAAATTTTACAACCCATAAATTGTTATAAAGCATTATTCATCTTTTCTAAAGAGGCTTAGCAAAAACTGCTAATCTAGAATGCTTACATGCTGCAGGTTTGTCACCTGATGTTGTTTTTAGTGCAAATGACAAAACTGGATGTCATCTTCTTTGAACTTGTGTATAGTAAACAGAGGTTTGACATTTTATAGTTGTATTTATTAAGTTGATGCAGGGTAGAGGCTAACATAAGAAGGCAACAAGAGTCAGAAAAGTATTATCTGTTCCTACATGTGGCCAAGCTGGGCTAAGCTCTTTGTTTTACACACAGATTAATATTGATCTGAGGCAACTCGTGGTTTGTCTCACTGCCGGCACCTGTGCCAAAATGTCACAAAAGCTATAATTAAGGTGAAAATGACTTATTGACATTTAAGAGGTGCAGCTTCCATAATCTGTATTTGACAGATTGGGCAGGCTGTTTGTCAGTAATTGTAAGAGTCAGACTGAAAGGAGGTCAAAGCAGACATTCAGACATGCTACAAACTCTAAAGGGAATACTTTTACACATTAGTCTTTAACCAAAAAGAAAGAGAATTTGCACAAATAAAAACTGGTGCGTTGGACGGAACAACCCGGCAAACTAATAGTAAAGAAAATCCTGCACATCATCTCTACTTCCAATAGAAATCAACCTTTATCATAGGTACAATGCAACGTTTCGCACTGGGCCCTCATCAAGCAAATGGTGAAAAACCTCAAAGAAGCCATCTTAAATAGAGTGTGGCTCCAAAGGACAGGTCCTAGCACATGGTGCAAAGAGTAAATTTGATAAATAACAATAATAATCACAGTAATAAAAACAATTAATACTACTTAACAACTCAAATATTTTATAAAATTGTGTGTATGACCGAACTGAGCAGATATATTTTAGATGTTTAAGAGTCTGTATAAAACTAATAGCCAACTCACCACTGGGAATTTCACCCAGAGAATATTATGGAAACAAGGACACACAGGTTCACTCACTGATAAAGGAGACAAGATCCCAGCCCTGACAAAACTACTAAGATTTATTTATGTTGAGTGGCAGAAAGAACAAATAAAACCTTTATGAAGTAAATAAGCTGTTAGTTTTATTACAATAATAAAATACCAATTCTAAAAAGGATAAAAAATAATCTTTAAAAGAGCTACATGAATTCAAAGGGGCTGAAGCTTACCAGTGAGGGGAAGTGTGAAGAAGAGGGAGGCTACATCCAGTGAGAATTAGGGCACCCAAAACACGACACACGACACATAAAAATGGGCAAACCAAAGAAAAATATACGACTGGAGCACCACCACAGGGGTCACCACTACCACCACATGGAACCTCAGCAACTGAAACAGATGATAAAAATCGTTAACAGAGATGGTGAAATCATTAACATGTCACAGTACTTATACAACAAACAGCTCGCACCACAATCAATAAAATTCATATACACTCCCCTTGTACAGGGCAGGGGGTTCAGTCCCAAATTACTCAACACAGTCCACTGGTAATGTCAAAGAACAAATAAACCGCAGCGAACAGAAACAGACAAAACAAACAGAGACAGTCACCAGCTGCCGGTACACAAAACAGTAAGTAACAGCTGACTATACACAAAACAGTAATGAACAGTTGACTATACACCGAACAGCAAATAGCAGCTGCCGATACACAACAGCTGCCGGTACAAAAAAAACAACAACGATACAGAAAACAGCAACGATACAGAAAACAGCATAGATACAGAAAACAGCAACAATACAGAAAACAGCAACAAGTCCACAAAGGGAAAGCAGTTGGCTAGCTAACTAGCCAGCTGCAACGGCGTAGCGTCGTTCACAGGCAATGGAGTACATAACTAGCCGGTCATTTAGCCTGTAACCCGGCGCTGTATCCACCCAGAAGAACGCAGGCAGCGGGGGCCTAAACAGATGCCCAGGTTGACCACAACACTCCCAGCGCGCGATCTGAACAATGGACACGCAGAGGCCTCATGTGGCTGTAAGGGAGTCATACAGGGGTTAAATCCACCAAAAGGACACCCCTACCTGTTTACCTGACACCGGAAGCAGAACAGGACACCATTGTTCAGCAGGAACTGGCAGATTGGGCCATCAGTGCAGGCACCAGGTAGTTCTCACCACAGGAGATGTAGGCCTAGATTGACCTTGTAGTTAGTTTCAGTAGTTGAGTCTGAGCCTGAAGTCTTGGCCACACTGGGTGAAGAAGGAGTGGCAGCTGCTTCAACCGGATGATCACCACCTGCGGGAGAGCATGAATCCAGGCTGGGTGGTAATACAGTGGAACAGACTCTGGCTCTCAAAGTAGGACATGTTGGCCTTCACACAGGGATGGGTCCCGGACATGTTGGACATTATTCCTCTTCCTCTGGTCAGTAGCGATTTTCAGCTGCTCCCTGGCCTGGTTAAAGGCAAACTCTAAACGGTTCTGGTGCTCAACAATCCACTCATGGATCCCCCCTTCCTGGGGTTCTGCTACACGACCAAGCAGAAAGTCCATTGGGAGCCTGGGTTGTTGGCCGAACATAAGAAAAAACGGAGATTCTCCCGTGGACTGATGTGGGGTGGTGTTGTAACAATACAACAAATACAACAAATAGGCAGTCCAAGCTCTCTTATGAGTACTAGGGAGAGTACGCAGCAGGTTGTGAAGTGTTCTGTTGAATCTTTCACACTGTCCATTTCCAGCGGGAGGATAGGGGGTGGTCCTTGACTTTTCAATCCCATAGAGGCGACAAAGCTGCTGGATTAGAGAACTCTCAAAATTCCGCCCCTGATCGGAGTGAATCCGTGCCGGTACACCAAACTTTAAGAACCACTCTGTCACCAGGACTTGGGCCACAGTAGAGGCGCGTTGGTCTTTTGTGGGAATGACAAGTGTGTATTTGCTGAAAATGTATGTGTAGACAAGCACATTTTCTTTACCATCTTGAGCTGGCTCAAAAAATCCATGGCAAGAAACTCATTGGGCCGCGAAGCTAGCAGATGTCCCATGTAGGTGCGATTAGTGAGATGAGTATCTTTTGCTACTTGGCAGTGTTCACATGACTGGCACCAGTCAGCCACTTCTAAGAACATTCCAGGCCAGTAAAATCTAGCCCTCAAAAGTGCTAGTGTCCGGTCCACGCCCTGATGGCCGTGGTCCTGGTGGGCCTGGGAGAGCAACTCCTCCTTCAAAGCTGCTGGCAGTAACAGCTGCAAACATTCTTCTGCGCCATCTGGTCAGCGTATTCGGCGGTAGAGCATCCCATCCTTCTCCACCAGACGACGCCACTGCCTCAAGAGTGCCAGTACCGCTGAAGGTAAGTTCTTGCGCTCTAGATGGTTTGGTCGCTGCTTGCAGGCCCAGAAAGTCCACAACGCCTGCAACACTGTGTCGGCACGCTGAATTGCACGCATGTCTGAGGTGGTGCGCTCAGGCAGAACTGTGATGGCGGCTTGAGTTGCCTCACTCCGCGAAACAATTTGCTGCAAGGACTCCGGCAGTCTACTCCCAAGGGCAAGCGCTGCGGCTTCCTGTGCAGTGGGCAGGTGCTGACGTGACAAGGCATCAGCATTTCGATTACTTTTGCCTGAGCGATACTTTATTTCAAAGTCAAAAGAAGCAAGTTGGGCAGCCCAGCGATGTTCCATGGCACCCAGCTTGGCAGTGGTCAGGTAGCTGAGAGGGTTGTTGTCGGTGTAGACCAGGCATTTGTGTCCCAGCAGATATTCTTGGAATTTTTCTGTCATGGCCCATTTCAGGTCCAAGAAGTTTCATGGAGCTGTAGTTCTCCATGTTGCGCTCTGTTGGTCTCAGTCCACGGCTGGCATAGGCGACTGGCGCACCACTCCATCCTGCTTCTGGGATAGAACTGCTCCCAGGGCCCTATGACAAGTCTGTCTCCAAGATGAAAGGTATCGAGAAGGCATAGGCGAGCACTGGTGACGTGACTAGCCTAGTCTTCAGCTCCTTAAAGCTTCTCTGGCACTCCTCCGTCCAGCCACTATTGATGTCCTGCTTTGGCCAGTTCTTGGTTTGTGTGCCTCCCATTTGTCCCACGAGCCGATGGAGAGGAGCCGCCAGCTTAAGCAAAACCACAACAGCCGGTAGTAGCTGGCAAATCCAAGAAAAGACCTAAGCTCGTTGGTTTGGGGGCGCTGCCAGTTGACCACTGCCTCAGTCTTCGCCGGTCCGTCCGCTACACCTGGCTGGAGATCACATGGCCCAGATATTTGACCTCCTGCTGAAAGAAGGAGCACTTAGACAGCTTGGCTTTCAGACCTTGTTGTTGTAGGCGGCCAAGGACCACCCCCAGGCACTAAAGATGCTGCTCAACTGAAGAAGAAAACACAACAATGTCATCGAGATACAATAATAATGACTGATTTTGTTGGTCACCAAAAATGTGCTGCATCAGCCTCTGAAAGGTACTGGGAGCATTGCAGAGTCCAAAGGCATCCTATTCCACTCGAAGAGGCCGAATGGTGTGCAGAAGGCAGTTTTAGGGCGGTCCTCTGCTGCAACAGGCACTTGATTGTACCCACTGGCCAGATCTAGCGTTGAGAACCAGCGAGCCCCAGTGAGGGCATCAAGTGACTCTTCTATGCGAGGAAGAGGAAAGGAGTCCTTCCGTGTTTTAGTGTTCAATTGCCTGTAATAAAACATGCGGAGGCTACCATCCTTCTTTCTTACCAGCACAATAGGGCACACGCATAGGGGCTGCTGCTCTCTCTGATCACCTGAGAACTGAGAAGCTGGTTGATGTGTTCTTTGACGGGCCTCGTAGTCTGATGGGGAACCCTTATCGCTGTTTGACAGGGACATCAGCAAACAAGAGCTATGTTATGACTGATGAGGATTATCTAAGGTCACCTTCATGAAAAACATGAATTCTTTAAGCAAAGATCTTACCAGTGCCCTGCCTGGTCAAAGCTGGCAGCTGGGACAAAACAGCCTCAAGTGGTCCTGCACAGTTGGGGCCACCGCTTGAGAATGTACAGTTGCCGTGATGAATAGGTTCACCGGTCACACCTGCAGGCAGACTGACGACATTTACAGAGATGGAGAGTACGACATGACAGTGCGGTACAGCAGCACGTCGGTGGAGCTCGTACGTTAACAATTGGTACAGGGCAGGCTGTGCCATGCACCACACGGACAAGAGCAGGAGGAGGCAATCAAACCAGCGGGCAGGCCTGCCTCAGGGGGAACAGTGGTGTGAACAAACAGTGGTGTGAACACTGTGCAGCAACACAGTAACGACCTTGACTATAACCCCACCAGGAATACGCCAAGTTGCAGACCACGCACCTTCACTTTCTCGGACTCAAACTCAACACTCACTTTAGCCTGGTGACACTTGTGCAATGCCTGAAAAACTTTAGAGGAGCCTGAGACACATCCTTTAATTCAAACAGTGTTGCACCATATTGCACAAAAAGCTCAAAATGACACTTTTGAATCACATTCATCCCAAGAAACCTGTTGTTATAAGGTAAATGTTATGTTGTTATATGTAAATGTTATAAGAATTCTATATCCTTATATTATCCAGAGAGACAGATTATATTATAAAAAGCGAAAGGCCAGGTTTTATTCTTGCAATAAATGAAGCAAAGACACGGATATATCAAAGGTACAGAAGTGAATGCTTAAAGAATAAACAACAAAACATGAGATTTTATATCAATGCAGTGGGGCTGTCAGAGGAGGTGTATCTCTCATACACCCTCCTCCAAGGCCCCAGCTCAGGTGCAGAAGTCCTCTGGCAAGCCATTTCTTTAGTTATGTCTAGTCCATGCTTGGACTAACATGGAGGAGATGACATGATTTGACATGACCCGTAAAGAACTATGAGCACCCAGTAACTATAAACAATATAAACAATTATAATAATAAAAATTATTATAACATTAAATGTTATAAGAATTCTATATCCTTATATTATCCAGAGAGACACTGAGACAGATTATATTATAAAAAGCGAAAGGCCAGGTTTTATTCTTGCAAGAATGAAGCAAAGACACGGATATATCAAAGGTACAGAAGTGAATTTGCTTAAAGAAGTAAACAAAACATGAGATTTTATATCAATGCAGTGGGGGCTGTCAGAGGGAGGTATATCTCTCATACACCCTCCTCCAAGGCCCCAGCTCCAGGTGCAGAAGTCCTCTGGCAAGCCATGTCTTTAGTTCAGTCAGGACCACTTGAGTCAAAAATACCATAGACAATTCTTTAGTCAATTTTTTGTATAACTTTTATTTGCATGATTGTTAAAGTTACATTTGGCGGTATGGCTCTAAGTTACCCATACTTTTCATGAGCATGTAGTCCATAGGGAGGTCAGCAGCAGCTTCTGGGGACAATCTCCCATTTAAAACTGGGAGAGCAGCAAATAAAATTCCCCAGAGAACAGAGCATGCATCAATGAAAACAGTATGACATTGATTAAGTTAAACAAAGTTAAGGAGGCGATCCGGGAGGAGGTGGGTTGCAAGCAATGCAGTGGAAGCAGCCAAGCAACAGACTGAAAATGCACTTAAATAGGGCGCCCTGTTTGAACGGACCAATTGAGGTGTGCTTTAGCGATCAGATCAGCTGTTAGATCTGGGTATCAGCTGACAGCAGGCTTGACTACGTGGCCTGCCTGAACTGATGCTGAAAGCGCTATATTTCAGTCAGGACCACTTGAGTCAAAAATACCATAGACAATTCTTTCAATCAATTTTTGTATAACTTTTATTTGCATGATTGTTAAAATTCGTTTGGCGGTATGGCTCTGTTCTAAGTTACCCATACTTTTCGAGCTCCATGAAAGCTAGTCAGGTAACAGCAGCCGCTTCTGGGACAATCTCCCATTTAAAACTGGGTGAGCAGCAAATAAAATCCCCCCAAACAGACCATACCAGGCTAAATCAAGAGCCAGCAGAGATCAAATTGAGCGTTTTAAAGAAGCCAAATCTTATTTAGATAAAGATAAAGCCAACAGATTAACGGAAGCAAGCAGATGAAGGAAGCTGAGCTAACAGTCAGCCATTAAATAAGCCCATTAGTTAGTGAAGCAATATTTATTTCACTATATATCATAAGCATCACTCATAGCTTTTTGAGCGTCAAGGATGGCTCGAGTATCTGGCCGGAGTACCGCTCCTTCATAAGCTGCCGAAGACCATCTTCCCATAGCTTTAGGGTAGAAACAGGAGTAGAAGAAGCTGCAGTTGTAGCAGCCCTATGGGCAGTGAATGAGCCGAATAATACTCGGAGCCAGCCCGTATTGACAAAGCAAGCGGAGACGGGATGTAAACCAGGCTCTGGACATAGGATTTCCCTCCTCCGTTATAAATAATGGGTCCTCCCGCCGAGCTTGTGGACGGCTCCTCAGATAAACCAACATAGACGACAGAGGACAAAAAGCAGAGTTAGTTTCAGAAATGTATACAACCGAACCTTCCCTGTTCCTGTCAGTTTTTGAGTGCTTTAGCAATATGGTGAAGTGGTGAGAAAAAATAAAACGTGATATTGTGAGGTCATGTGACAGATTGAAGGAATTTGTGCGTGTTGAAAACTCGCCACCTCTAAGAAAGCCATAGAAAGCCATAAGCAAAACAGATTCTAACATTATATCAGAATAAGTCCCAAAGCATCCCCCTCTCAGACGTGATATTAACTTTTTCGGAAGCGGAAGTGTGAGAGGGAGACGTTGATCATTGCCTTTAGGTTTCTCTTTCTTAAGTCCATTGAGCAGGAGACGAATTGATGGATTTTCGAGCTGAGAGTCGATGGATCCAGGCAGCGCAGGTGGAATTGGATGCCGGCGATTATACTTTTGATGGACGGAGGCTGCATTTTTCACTCAAAACAGTGGACTATAAATGCACTAACAAATGATACATTGACAGGCAATACATTTACAGAGAAAGTGGCACAGAAAGAACTAAATGAGACCAAGCAGTGTCAGCATTTTTAATGTTGACATTGCTAGACCACTATTGATGTACTTGGCTGCTGAATGTAAATAAGATTGAAAGGTCAGTTCTAATCTATTACGGTTTGGCTGAAAGGAGGGCAGACCAAGCTGGCTGACGCTGAACCTGGACACAGGAGGTGGAATTTCTGAAATTCAAATCGAGAAAGAGAGTCAGCAATTTGATTATTTAAGCCTGGAATGTGAGCAGCTCTAAAAATAAAGTTATCCATGACAGATAACCAAGTGCCTGGCCCAGATATCGGTTAATAAAGGAACTGATGAACAACCTTTGTTAATAATATTAACTGTTGCCTCGTATGTCACAAAAACAAAATTTGTTTTCTAGACCATTGTTTGCTCCACAGAATACCAGCTATCACTGGGATATAATTCCAACAGAGCGGTGGACATGTTATTATCATCAGGCACAGATAGCAGCTCCTTTGGCCATCAGCTGACCATTACTGAAAGGTACAAATTGGGAGCATATGCAGAAGTGAAAAAGGAAATGCCATTCCAATTTTCCAATTTTCAAGAGCAAAGACCAGAACTTGAGATCTGATCTGCAGAAGGTACTCCATATCATCATAGTGAAAAAGGAAATGCCATTCCAATTTTCAAGGAGCAAAGACCAGAACTTGAGATCTGATCTGCAGCCTGGATCTAAGGTAACTATGTCCTTAAGATCTTTAACTGATTTGGATAGATCGAGGAGTCAATAAAGACCTGCCTTGAGAATTATACGCATCGCGAAATTAAGATGGCCTAGTAGAGAGAGCAAATCTCGTTTTGAAAAAGATATGGACATTTGAGCATTTCTCATGATTTCTCTGATGCGATTTAATTTCTCAAGGGGCAACGAAGCTTGCATTAGATTGGAATCTAATGTAATGCCTAAAAACGCGATAATTTAAGAGGACCTAAAGTTTTCCTCAGAAAGGGAACACCTAAATCAGCGAAAGTGTGTTTTAAAACCGAAATGCATCTTTCTGGCTTTGCATTTTTATAATTCACTAGCAGAAAATCGTCTAAAAGATGAAGCACGTATGGTAATTTGTGGTTGTTAAGGAGAATCCAACATAGCGCCTCTGATAGTGTATCAAATTGTTTTGGACTACTGCGACAACCGAAAGTGAGCCTGACTGAAAAGTATAATTTTTCCCTCCATTTGATGCCAAATAAATGCCACTGCGATGGATGTAAAGGCATAACTTTAAAGGCGTTTGAAATATCTGCCTTTGCAAGCCATGCACCCCTACCTGCAATTTTTATGAATTGCATCGTCAATGGTTGCGTAAACAGAGAAAACGGAGCTAGTGGAATAAGACTGTTGATACTTTGAACGGCGTCATTATGAGGGGCAGACAAGTCAAAAATTAAGCGTTTCTTCCCTGAATATTTCCGAGTAGCAATCCCTATAGGGTTAATACGAAAAATTGAGAAGGGAGATTTATCAAAAGGCCCAATCAGGAATCCTTTCTTAACTTCCTTTTCCAACAATGTATCGACAATTTCAGGTTCTTTTACAGCAGAAAGCAAATTATTACAGGAAAAAGAAAAATTAGGCAACCATATCAGTCCTGCAAAAAACCTTGAATAAGTCCAGTTATTAAATAATTGACGAAGCAGCGATTAGGATGGTTTCTCAATGCCTGTCCCAGTTTTGGAACATTGACTGGGGTTGATGGCTTTATTTCTTTTTCTCCTTTTTCATAAAGCGAGTTCGTCTTGGGCACACAGATTTTGGGTGGCCGTCCCCAGTAACTACAAGCATGAACATATTTACAATTATAGAATTTGCAAACATTTTCATTAAAATTATAGCACAATGGAGTAGCAAACGGTGTTACCTTAGAATCAACAGTTTGAAAGTCAGACTTAGAGGGTTGAGGAGACACAGATTTTGGGCATAGATTGACAGTGTGAGAATGAGAGCCACAGATCGAGCAGGAGAGAGCTTGATGACCAGTGAAATGTTTGCTTATGAGGGTCAAGTCGACAACTGACCAGTCCAATCTCTGATTGAAACGTTGAATAAACATAGCAGCTTTTGCAGAGAATGACTTTTGATAGTCATAAAAGAGAGTTCCTCCATAAGTCAAAGCCAAGTCAGAAATCATTGCTAAATAGGTGTCCAGCTCGGCTCTACGAGACGGAAAGATTTCGCATATAACATCTCTGAAAACACCAAATGTGACACGTTTCTCACTCATTTCGGAGCACAGCAATATTTTTACAAGATTAACATCATTACCTGCTACGATTTGACTTCTCAACTGATGAGAAATCGCAGCAGCCGGCAGAAAGAATGGAGAGCCTGTAGACACTGGAACTGCACTTCCCATCGTTCTTCGGGGTATAGTCCCGGAATTGATGACTTCATCGTCCTGCATCATGGACAGCCGCGCTGACGCCGTAGCCGAGTTCTCAGAAGACGGGTCAGAGGAGAGAGGATTTGCCGAGGACTTTGATGTTGAACCGGACTCCAAAGCCTGAATTCTGGAGTTCATGTCGGAGAGCGAAAGCTGAATGCTGGACAATGTGGACAACACTGGGTCGTTGCTTTGAACTGAAGAAGGGTTGACTGCTCGGTTTTGACCGCTGAACCACCTGCCGCTTGGGTGCAACATCAGTCGGAGTGGAAGCTGGGTCAATATTCTTTCTCTTCTGCGCCTGTTTCCTGCCGGAGAAAGGAGGAGGAGGAGGAAAATCTGCTGCTGGACGTAAACTTTTTCGCAAAGCAAACAGTTCTTTATGAGCTCGGTCGGTGCCGGGATATCGTGTCTATACAAGGTTTCCAGTAACTTCGGCAGTGGCCAGTCAATGATGCTGAGAGGACTATATGATTTACTCGCCAGACGTGAGCTTCGACGGATAGAAGCGCTGCTTTTGAATGACTTCTTCTGCTTGACTTATTTGTTGCTGGGATTCTTCGATGGATTCAATTTGCCATTGGTCTTCATCATTTGCGCCGGTGGTAGACATGGTTAGCAGTTGGGTGAGTACAGCAAAATATAAGAGTAATCTCATTGTTTTCAAACAAAAGCTGCGCTTTGCAAGCAATGCAGTGGAAGCAGCCAAGCAGCAGACTGAAAATGCACTTAAATAGGGCGCCCTGTTTGAACAGACCAATTGAGTGCTTTAGCGATCAGATCAGCTGTTAGATCTGGGTATCAGCTGACAGCAGAGCTTGACTACGTGGCCTGTCTGAACTGACGCTGAAACGCTATATTTATGTCTACTCCATGCTTGGACTAACATGGAGGACATGACATGATTTGACATGACCTGTAAAGAACTATGAGCACCCAGTAACTATAAACAATATAAACACAGGGCTTAAAGTATTCCGGCACTGTGCCGGATCTCCGGCGTGTGGCCGTGAGGGAAAAAAAATAATAATATTTGAGAGCCTGCACATACGGTTTAATATTTTTGAGCCAATTTATTTCACCTACCAATCATATGAGAGGAACGCAGATTTAACTAACGTTACAAGCCTATCAGAAGCAGAGAAGGGCGGGTCCTTGTAACACAGTATGGTTGACACCCATACATCAATGTCACGTTAGCGTTGTCGGAGAAAAAAGCGCAAGTTTATGAAGCCTGGGGATAATGTCCTAGCAGTAGATAAAGGACTCAAAAATAAATGGCGCTGGGCGTGGATTGAAGAAAGTAGAGATGGCGAGCCTTTTGGCAGTTGGTGCAAGAAACTGAGAGAGCCCGGGGCTTGTTTCTGCACGATTTGCTCGAGGAAGCTACTGTATGCCAGCAGCGGTAAGAAAGTGCTTGCTCGTCATGATTTAGACCCCGGTCATAGAGCCGCTGCCCGTGCACTTAAACTTACCACGACGTCCAAATGTCTTAAAAGAAAGAGTTTGCAGGACTTTGCTTACAACCCAGAAAAAAAGAAAAAAAATTAGTGATAATGGCCTTGATTTCAATTCAAATCTTTAGTTTAGCAGTTCAGTTCTTTAGCACTTTGAGCACTTGTTATTTAAGCACTTTAAGAACTTGTTATTGTTTAGAAGAAAACACTTTATTTGAAAGTACTTTTAAATAAATGGTGCAAAGCTTAATCATTGAAGAGAGTCATGTCTCAGTCTCAGTTTACCAGTTTTTTAAGCACTTTAAGCTCTTGTTACTGTATTTTTGTTATTATCGTCAATATTTGAAGTAAGTCCGTCTGTGCAGTTTCTCTCCAACCCCCCCCCCCCCCCCAAAAAAAAAAAGTTCAGGCTCAGGATTTTTTTCCACTTTAACCCCTGTAAACAATTATAATAATAAAAATTATTATAACAGTCCTTCACAATTAAAACCCCACAGTCCTGAATTTCTTTACCACATAGTTTGACACTCAGCTCAATGTAGCCAATGTAGGGGATAGTTAAACCATTAGCTGCCCTCAGTTGCAACCAATGACATGAACGCATACGGTCCGGACCCCAGGGCTCGAAATATTTCCTGAAGAAACTCTCCGTAATCGTTGACACCATAGAACCAGTGTCCACCAGACAGGGCACCAGAACACCTCCCATAGACATATTCAGCTGTGGACATGAAGCAACAATCTTAGGGGCCTCCCCTATAATGCCTGGTACTGTAACCGAGCCTGTGGCAGCTCCACCCGAACTGTGGCTCTACAACTGGGTGGGTGCTAGTTTTCCGAGACCGCAGAGTTACGCGACTGGGAGCTGGCCTGGTAAGGACCGTGGGAGTGAGAACGAGGGACACGTACCCCATCACAGTCCCCTGCGTAGTGACACGGCTGCTGACACCGCCTACAGATAAGGTTAGCACTACGTGACGGACGGCTGGACTGGCGGGGGTTACGCAGGAAGGAGATACTCTGTAACATATCATGCACTTCCCTCAACTCTGACCCCTGTCCGGTTGAGACAGCCTGAGGACAGCTCTGGACAGCATATTGGGAGCCGAACGAGGGAACTGACTGACTGCGACCACGGGTACCACCTGGCAAGCCCTCCCTTTCCCAACGCATTGCTTCAGTCCTCACCTCTAAAAGTAAAGCTGTAGGCTGACGGCGCACAAACTGTTTTAATTCCCGTTTAAGGGCGCCATCCAGGACATGTTCTATAAACTGATCCCTCAATAGCACTTCTGCATTAAGCACACTGGTAGGGGCACATGATTTAACCTTCTCCATTAACCGGGGTTAAATCCACCAAAAAGGACACCGAAGTAAAACGTAGCCGCAGCCGGCTCCTACCTGTTTACCTGACACCGGAAGCGTTGCAAAGGGGAGTGGCGTGACAGAAGCAGAGCGCGCACTAGGGGTAAGGAAGCGCTTTTATTGGGGACCTGGCTAAGTGCCTCTTAAAGCCACAGTGCGACTGGTCCAAAAACTGGTCCATCCTAAAGACCCCTCTCACAAACAGAGTAATGTAGTTTGTGCAGTTCAATGAAGAGTGCAGTGACAGTTATGTTGGAGAAACTAAACAACAGCTGCAAAAGAGGATGTATCAGCACAGAAGAGCCAATCCTGGAGGACCTGAGTCTGCAGTCCACCTACACCTCAAAGAGAAAGGGCATTCCTTTGAGGACAGCAATGTCTGAATTCTGGCCAGAGAGGCCAAATGGTTTGGGAGAGGTGTGAAGGAAGCCATTTTTGGGTGTTGTGGGGTTCATACGCCTTTGAAACATAGATGGAGGACAAGGACAGTACCTCTGGCTTGGCAGGCCATGGGAAGTCTATGCCAGGGTACTGAAGAAGTACATTCAGCCAATAGTCAAACCTCAGATCCAAGAGGGACAATGCTGTATCTGTCCAGACCCCTGTATTTGCTGCTGGCTTGTCTTCTCTAAGCAAAAAACACCACCCTTTTCTGATACATTCATACATTACAAACATTACATCATTGCTGATCTATACAGCACTTCTTTCTCCCCTCATTATCATTATTTCTAAAATGTGAACTGCGATCATTTTAATATCATCTTTTTTCAACACTGCCGTCTTTGCCTTTTTATGTTACAGCAATATCTTTGAAATCTCTCTTATTTCCACATGTAGCCCTTATGTCCTTCATGTCCTACATCTATTCAGGCATGTTTGAGAATGAGGTAGAATTCAGAGAAAATATGAACTTAGAACTAATATTTTGATTCAGCTCTCTCGACTTTCAACAGAAGTAAATAACACAGCTGTAAAATGTGCTTTGCTTCCATAACAGTGTGAAATTATGTTGAGAGCAAAAGAAAATCACATTTTTATGCAGACAATCTCCAGCCGTCATTTTTCTCCACAGCGGAGAAATCTGCCAGAACATTTCGACATTAACATTCCACTTGAAAATGTCTTCAATAAACAATGTGTAATGGCTTCATTTGAGAAGCGCTCGAATGTGTGCGTTTTAATGAAAGCATTATACGGCCGTTTCTGCCCCAGGCCTTGTGTTTTTGTGGTAATTGTGGCCTAGCTGTGGTCTCTCCCCTCCGTTAATGGTCGGTCTCGCTCTGTGACCACGGGTTTAATGGGGGTTTTAAAGTGTGACCGGTGCAGAAGCCTCGGATTTCACACTTCTGTCAGGGCACGTTAGAGCATTTGGAAAAAAAGTGTCTCACCCGCTGGGAGCCATATCTAGAAGTGGCAGCAGTGAGGACCAGAAAATGAATTGCATTTGTATTGAATAACCAGTGGTGGTCAGTAACGAAGTAAATGTAATTTGTTACTGTACTTAAGTAGTTTTTTCCAGTATCTGTACTTTACTAAGTATTTCCATTAAGGGATACTTTTTACTTTAACTTCACTACATTTCAAACATAGTCAGCGAGAATGCGCTAATCAAAGCAGCGATAGTAATAAAAGTGATGGCTGTGTGCTGTGCCTTATGAGAGGTCCACACTCTAAAAACTACTAACTATGCCACATGGATAAGAAAAGATAAAGCAACTGCAACCACACACATACAGTACATGTGTATATTTCTCATAACTATTTGCATACGTTTTACTAGTTATGGTAAGTTAGAAGTTGTAGTTATTCTTTATTTTGGTAATGTTGCTTTTACAAATTATTGTTATAATTTTTTTTTTCAGAATAAGAAAAAAAAAACTACTATATGTTCATTAGTGTGTATGTACTGTAAATAACATAACCGCCAATATATAATGTCATGGTATGCAAATTATATGCAAACTAGATGCTTAAAATGTATTTACTTATATACCTGACTTTTTTTCTAGTTTAGAGTAGGACTCTATCTCTTATCATTTTCAAACCACAGCCTTTTGAAATTTGGAAATAAACCCTGGCGCCTAAAGGGGCAAGAGGCTGACAAAACTATTTGGGCATTATAGCCATAATAAATGATAGTACTTGGATACTTACATTATGTACATTTGAGGGCAAATACTTTTGTACTTTTACTCAAGTGAAAGTTAAAAGGGAGTACTTTTACTTTTACTGAAGTAATATTTTACCTAGTGTATCTGTACTTTAACTCAAGTACTTAATTTGTGTACTTCGTCCACCACTGTGAATAACATACAAACACATGACCATATTATGGTGGTCAGAATGTCCATATAAAAACATTTAAGATCTGAATATGTAAAACATAAAACACACGCTCACACACGCACAAGACAATGACGACAGTGTGTGATCCTCACTGTGTGATCCCAATTGTGATCTGGATCAGAGGGATCCCAAAGCAGAGCCAACTCCTTCAGCTAACCTCAAGTTATTTTGTTTTTGTGAAATAGGCAGAGTCGGCACTAAATCAAAGTTACAAGTCAGAAATTTCATAACATGAAGACAAGGAACATAACCGTAGACTGAATGAACAGCCCTTAAACACCAAGTAGTAAAAGACTACCAACTAAAGTATGAGGCCAGTATGAAGTCTACTATTTAAAAGCCTTATTGCCAAGACTGGCACTACCTGATTTTTATTTATTTTTTAATAGCAGCCGAGGGACCTTTCCCCATTTTCTTTTATTAAAACTGTGCCTTGTAGGGAATGGTCAAAGCTACAAGAAGAACTTGGAATTTCATCTTTACTTTAAACATCACAGACAAGTTATGTTTTATGGCTGGAAAATGCTTTTCAAAGCGAAAGGCCTTTTTTTACATTTTTACAACAAACACATGAAACCTTACCCAAACTGCTCAAACATAAGTATTTTAACCGGAACAATTTTTTAGCAACAAAATACTAATACATTACACCAAACTGAAGTTTAGAGCTGACTGTAAACTTTGAGCTCCAACTTCACCTTCAGAGCGGCAATTATCTCCGCCTCCTTAAACATTGTGTGATTAAAGCCAACATCTATCCCTGTTTCAGGATGCTTCCTTTTTCTCTGTTGATGTTTTTCTTTTTCCAGCTGTTTTGCTGTGTTAAAATACATATCCTGAATATACAGTTCGTTAGTGTTTTAGCGGCAGCCATTAAACTTCCTATTGACAAGTAATATTGACAAATGGGAGTGATCACTTTTTCAGAAGCAAGCTTTAATTGGAAGTGATGAAACTGATAAATCAGATAAAGCTATTCCAGCACTAGATACATCTGCTTACAGAAACCCCCCCCAAAAAAAAAACAGCCCAAACATAAAAACATAATTAAATAAAAAGGATGCAAAGGTTGGTTATTTAACCCTGGGTTAAGTTTCCTTAGTGCTTGGTTTATTCCTGGGTTAGCCATACTGTATTTTTGTCCTGGTTTTGTTTTGTGTTTATTGATGGTTTTCTCCTAGTCCTGGACAAGTCCTGGTTTAGAAAACAAGACGCAAAAGAAAAAAGAAAAAAAAAACACCCTTACAGCACAGGAAAGCACAGGTAGCTCCAGACCACTGTGATGGAGATGTACTGACACAGTGAATGCAGTATAGAACTGAATCAGTCATTTGATCCTCAACAGCTGCACAAAGTACATCCTCTTCTTTAGCACAGAGGTAATGCGGTTCATTGGGAGGTAACACCCTATAAGATCAGTAACATACAAACCGTAAGCACTGCAAGCTGCAAGTCTGTGCCTTAAGCTCCGCCGTCAGCTATACCTCTTTCAAATTACATTATGTGTGTCAGTCTTAGCAGTAAACCCAATACACTCAGATCCTGAGTGGACAGCTCATATTTTTCATCAACGTGAGATGTATTTTCCATATGTCACTGTCACATTCAACATGACACTTTTACGTCATCTGTCCAGAAGGTCTGAAGGTCACCCACAGGACTCTAAATCAATGATTTATCCCACTTCACCTTTTTTTTTTTTTTACATCATGGCCTTGTAGCTTTCGGTCTTAGTAATTAATTCATTAATTAATTAATAATTCGTTTTATTTATATAGCGCCTTTCCAGAGCTCAAGGACGCTTTACATATCAATTATTCATTCACTCCACAGTCACACACTGGTGGTAGTAAGCTACATCTGTAACCACAGCTGCCCTGGGGCAGACTGACAGATACGTGGCAGCCATTCCGCGCCTACGGCCTCTCCGACCAACACCATCAACATTCTAACACATTCATACAAGGCAAGGTGGGTTAAGTGTCTTGCCCAAGAACACAACGACAGTATGAACTGTGGGGGGAGCGGGAATCGAACCTACTACCTTCCGGTTGAAGGACGGCCGCTCTACCACTGAGCTACTGCCGCCTCAAAGTAGTAAATCTGTCAGTACTGATTCAAGAAATGCATGGAATATCAGCATTACAGAGAGAAAAACTGTGCAACATATTCCAGAGAGCTGTACAGTCGCTGAATAGTTTCAGCAAGAAGTCTCCATTCCTACCATGGCCTGAAAATCCTAAACCAACATATGAAGAGACTGCGTCAACTTCAGAAGTTTATGTGATTTAAAGATACAACTAAGAGGTCTGCACAAGGTGGTGTTTTTAGAAAAAGACATAAAAAGCCTGAGGTAAGTTGTTACAATGAACTACTAAAGTCTATGGTTCCTTTCCTCTCAAATATCAAAACATAGAAGTGCACAATAAATACAGTTGCAAGAAAAAATATGTGAACCTGTTAGAATTTAATGGTTTTCTGTATACATTTATTTGCCTTAAAATGTGATCTGATCTAAGTCAAGGGTATTGACAAACATGTGTTAAAAATAATTACTACTAATAATCAACAACCAGTTATTAATTCTAAGGGATCACGTACTTTTTCCACTACCATTTTGAATGTTGAATTAGTGTGTTTAATAAAGACATGAAAGATCAGAATTGTTTTGTGTAATTATTTTCAGACACATTATGTTTGTCAATAACCTTGACTAAGATGAAGACCAGATCACATTTTAAGAAAAATTTATTCAGAAAACTATAAAATTCCAAAATGTTCACATACTTTTTCTTGTCAATGTATATGCCAAATTTTGTCTGTTTCCAAAAAAACTATTTTTTTCAGCCTTTCCATAGGAATTTTTGCATCACTGTGTAGGGTGGCTGTTGCACCAATTGCATTTTTTTTTCAACCAGCTGA
Source organism: Perccottus glenii (assembly GCA_024416835.2). Taxonomy (NCBI): domain Eukaryota; kingdom Metazoa; phylum Chordata; class Actinopteri; order Gobiiformes; family Odontobutidae; genus Perccottus; species Perccottus glenii. The sequence goes on along the minus strand of CM044555.2, from coordinate 29,376,089 downwards.
GCAATTTATAGCTCCCTAGTTAAAATCCCCAGAAGGAGAAAGGAAAAAGTATAACTTATGAAGACCTCAAAATAGAAGACCTCAAATAGAACAATTTAATTTGATTTATTGCCCAGCCAAAATATTAAGCATTAGCTAGCATTAGTGGTTAGCTCATAATGTATTTTAAACCAATAAGGCTAGTCTAGGGCTTTAACCTTAACTCCATCATAATAACAATGTAATTATGTGATAAATGAGGATCAGTTACCCCACCTCAGGCTCAAAGCAGCTGGGATAGGCTCCACAGGTTAAGTGGTAAAAAATGAACGAATGAATATAATAATACTGTTGTAATAATGTAGCAGAACAACCCTTGGAATCCCCACGGATTAACTGTCCTGTCTTTTCTATCATTGCCAGAGGCCTTCAGAGACAAGCTTGTATCTAAAGTCCGAAGGAAGACTGGGTTAACACTGTTTTCTTTCAGACTAAAAGGACGGCCAGAGTGTCTTTGAAAACAGACTTCTTGTTACGGACCGGCAAGATAACCCAAACGCAGACACACACGTAAAGTAAAACAAAACAGATTTATTGAGACACTTAGGAATAACGAGTTCTTCGGGATATCGAGATGAAGCAGGACAAGACCGGGCTGGACTGGAGCGGGAACGAGGACGGAACTTGAAGGTACAGGAGCAGGCAGAGGCGAAGCAGGAACAGGACTGACAGCAGGACTGGACGAATCTGGAGACGAACAAAGGAACAGGTAAGTACTTAGATATACAGTTGATCATTAGAACGCTAGACGTATTACTGACTGTAGTTAGTGTTATGATCTGGCATCGAGGAGCAGGCTGCGGTGCTTCTTAACCCCTGTTGATTACCAACTCGGATCAGCTGGTCTTGCTCTGCCGGCGCTCCCGCACACCTGTTTCCCCTCTGCGAATCTGTAGGGCGGGGAGCCGGGGCGGAGGCCGCGGCCAACTGTGCAGAGTCCTGAGCCACCGTGACACTTCTACAATGATCAAAACACCACCCCCCTGGTGGTCAAATGGACGAATGACTCTATCCAATCATCAGAAGACAATTTCGTAATTATTACATTAAAGGAAAATGTATTTTTGATATTGTGTTGTTTATACTGTTCTTTTCCAGGACACGGAGTTGTGACCAAATAACTCCCTACCTCAGTTTATGGTTTCCCTTTTGTTTCAATGAAATGTAATCAATGTTTCAATAATATTCTGCATATTCATAATACAATGCATTTTCTGTGTATACTCATACAAGTACGAATGTTTTTGTGTTTTATGAAAACCAAGGAAAATAAGGTGAAACAAAAGGAATGTTTTAAAAACTTTAGTTTAACTCGTTTTAAAAGTTCCTAAGCAACTTCCTCTTCCGCCGGAAGAGCGCCCCCGGCTCAAAGGTGATAAAAGCTGGCTGCTAGCCAAAAATCACTCTCTTCTCTGCTCTTGCTCTCTCGGTTTCCTGGGACCCTGCGTCTACGGACAGTCCGCTCCCTGCGGGGACCCCCCCCCGTCTCGGCAACCATGGCCAAAGCTTCGAGCCTCGTGTTAGCACGAGTAAACTTTTTTGTTCCAAAGACCGTGCCTGCTAAAGCGCCTGCTCTTCCCCAAAAGAGCGCGCGCAGAAGCAAGTTTTAACCAGCAACAGCTAAGAACTCTTTCATGGACATTGCAATGACTTACACAAACTCAAACTTTTAAACGGTACACGGAGGCCCAGGTGCTTTGGACAACAACTGGACGCCTCTCTCTATCCCCGGGCTGCAAACCCTCTGGACGAGGCGTGCGCGACGGCATCCGGTGTGGAACGCTTCATCAGTAAGCGACAAACTTTCTGGAGAACATTCAGGGCGCCGGACCGCTGATAGCGACCCACCGAACCGAGCCAGCCCCGCCGTTAAAAGTCACTTTGTTAAATTTCATCATTTAGATTATAGATGTCTAAACATTCCTTTGGTTCACAAACCATCTGAAAGCAAATATTTATCCCTGTGTTTATTCCTGTGTTCATTCCTGTGTCTTGTCAATTCCTTCCCCTGTTACAATGTTATTTACCATTATAGATTTGTGTAATTTTTAATAAAATCCCATAAAAGACATTAATGTTTCTCTGTTTATATTAAGAAATGTTCGAAAACTATGAGAATTCTCTTCCTTTAAGATTAATGAGACTAGATTAAACAGTTTCTCAGGACCTGTCGAAAATGAAAGTGGTGCCCCTTTTAATCAGAAATTAATTTTAATAAATTAATATTAATATCAAAATTAATTAAAATTATTAAAATTAATCATCTATATGTTTATACAAACATACCCTTGTACGTATGTTTGGACTTGCTTGTTGAAGTCTTTGAAAACATTGTTGAGTCTAGGCTATGGGCTACTGTTGACATAGATCTGACATAATCATTCCATGTCAATCATTAAAAAACACAATACTATGTTATGAACTATACCTTACAGTTAAAAATTAATTTTGAAATGTAGTCTAGACACCCCCTTAAGCTGAAATTGAGTCCCACTGGAACCGTCATGAAAACAATAAACTAGCAATCGAATTGGTGAAAAACAACAATAAAACAGGACAGAAGTGTTGCTGTGAGACCCGAGATGAGACCCCTGCTGTGCTGTGAACGCTTGGCTTGCCCTGGTGGACCCTATAAAGTGAATAATTCTCTAATACTTCCCTGGGGAATCTTGTTCAGTGTGACACTCTGACACAACCTGCTATTTTTGTACCGACTCTGCCAGCCATACAGCGCAGCTATTTTTTCCTAAACACACCCCTCCCTATTCCCTCTCGCTTAGACAGTTACTAGGCTCCAGGGGACATCACATATTGTCTTTGACTTTGCTTTTTCTTGCAGCCGGTTACAGCCGGTACAGCGAGGCGGGGTGACAGCTTCTCTGACCGGCTGTGCTGTGCTGGCCGTAATTGGAGTTAGGGATCTAGACAAGGCTGTTGGCTGTAATTGGACGGCAGCCAGGAACCAGTGCTCCCGGTCCAGGCTGCTCCCCGCTGGTCCACTGACACAGCAACCTCCATGTAACCGCATGATGTGTTGTAGTTTTTGGGACAGGCGGTTAATGAGACACACTCGTCACCGGGACAAGGACAGATGCATCGGACGCAGACTAGTTTGTGTGAATCCTGGCCGCATAAGCTGATGGACAGACCCGCTCATCGGAACAGAGGCCGTGCTGATGTTTGAGAGCGCGCGCAGCAAGGAGTGTGTAAACACACAGATACACACACGGTGAGTCATCCGCTGGGCCTGTTTGGGTTTGATTTCGTCAGCCTGGAGCTTTTCTGCTGTAATGTTATTGCAAGGACAAAAATAGTTCATATGATAAATTGTCAATTGGAACTAAATGTTAACCACATATTTGTATTACAAAGGAATGATGCATCCTTTGCACTGAGTACAAGTACAATTTAGCTTTAGTCTGACTCTGAGCAAGCCACCGGTCATATTGTTTTGGAGATGTTATTAGTTAATATGTCATATGATGCAGGACAGACAGAGAAAAGTTGGTCTACAGTTGCCCCTCCACATGGTGGACCCACCATTTTAATGGTCACGTATGTGGAATAAATGTCCCAAAAATCTACCCCTTAATACCACACTGACCTATGTTAGCAGAAATGCACCTGTCCCCATATATGAATGAATGAATTTTATTATTGTGGCATGCTTGAAACACAAGCCCAGCATAAATGGGTCTGCAAGACACCACCAGTTAAACAAAAGAGCAACACTAGGTGCAATAAATACATTACAACATAAGAAGCTCTAGGTGCTTTATAAATAAACAATTCTGCCATTTTATCCATACTTTAGTCACAAATGTGGCTAACTTATTATAAATAAACATTTCATCCTATTGTCATCATCAGTGCTCCAGAACAGCTCAGGATTTTCTGCAAACATTTAATTTATCAGTGTCAAAATAAACAGAGATTCTTTTACAGCCTTTCCTAAATCACAGACACAGCTCCTCCTTCTGGTTCTTAATTAGGCCAGATTACTGGTTATTTTTTTACATAAGATTCTTTCAGAAATCTATCTTTAATTTGGATATATGTCTTTAATTTTGGTTTTGTCATTATGTCATTTGACTATTTTTCTTCAAAGGCTTAGAGTAGTTTAGTTCTGATCCCAATGCTGCAGGTTACGTTATTACTAGACCTAGTGGAGCTCGTCTAGACCCTTACTAGTCCTACTGTAGCTAGTCTAGACCTTAACTAGACCTAGCGCACCTCGTCTAGACCTTAACTAGTCTCAGTGCAGCTCATCTAGGGCCTAACAAGTCGTAGTGTAACTTAACTATAAAAGGCTCTGTCTAAATCCTAGTCTTAAAGAGTGTGTCTGCCTCTGGGACCTGGCCTGGGAGCTGATACCATAATGGAGGAGCTTGGAAGCTAAAGGCTCTGCCTCCTGTTTAGTTTTAAAATCTCTGGGTACATTGTCAGGTTATTGAATATGTTATTAGAATTAAGTAACCAAGGACATTGGAGGAACACTTTCTGGCCTGAGAATTAGATTTTTAGAGAATTTCATTTTGAACATTGTATTTTAAGTTTGCAATATATTCATTGTTACATGTTTATGTAAATTGTATCATCATTTCATCATACTAGGCCAATATGTAAATCTAATAAAAGACTAAAGAATAGAAGGATAGTTAGGTTTTACATTTGTGATGCTGCAGTATTGAGTGTTCACTGTCATTCATTTTGTGGTGGATGTTTGATTACACTCACATATAGCCACATGATTCTTACACACTGCACACAACCCAAAGATAAAAAAGGCTATTGAGAAATGTTAATGAATGACTGAGTTTGTTTTTCATTTTAGGACAATAGTAATGTAGTTCTTAAAAATTGTGGACTGGTTAAGTGTCCTTGAAAGTAATTAAAAGTAAACTGTGGTGTCACAGGGCAAATAAACATTCTCAGTTGTATACTGCAGATGCCCTGCTTTGCCCAGGAACTCTCTGAAGCAGGTATAAAGGGCAGTTTAATGACGCATGGCCAGGCCATAATCTGCAGAGTGGACGAGTGTGCTGAGCCGCTACCGAGGAATAAATGGATTTTCTGGGAGTAGGAACTCATGACAGCTAATTAGTGAGCGGGATGACAAGCAGGCATTTGTGTGGAAAACGGAAAGAAAAAAGGGATATTTAAAAAGTTAAAGCCCCACACAATGACGTATTGGTTTCCTGGAGAAAAAAAAGAGAACATTAGCGACAGACTCAAAATTTAGATGCTTTTTTTTATGTAGGAGCAATTAGTGCTACTTAAGCTTAAGGCAACATTCTGAAAGTCTCTAGAATCATATGTTGTGCTGGACCAAAGCATGGTGTACCACAATAGTTTGTTACGTTTGCATTTATCCATCAAAGATACTTTATTTTGTTAAACCAACAACCAGATCTGTGTGCAGCTGGTGAGTCGGTTTGAAGACAGTGTTGTAGTAGAGTCAGTGGTTTACGAGTTCAAGTCACTTTCAAGTCTTCAGTGTTCAAGTCCGAGTCCTAGTCACCAAAGACTAGTCCGAGTCAAGTCATCATCACTTAAAGTACAAGTCCGAGTCCAAGTCCAAGTCATCCAAAAAAATTCATGTCGAGTCCAGTCGAGATATCTTTAGTTGAACTGCAAGTCCGAGTCACTAAAGAAAGCTCCAAGTCACCAAAGTGAATTACAAATCTGAAAACTGTGAGAGACAAACCAATACATTGATTGGGATTTTAGTTTTGTATATGCCTTTTTCATTAAACACATTTAATGGAGTTTTGATTGTGGTATCCAATCAATTAAGGTTGTAGCCTATATAGGACTATATTTTCTTCATTTATTTATTTAGGCCCAGCTTCTGGGTTACATTTAGGCTCTGGGAGTTAAATGAGAGCAGCTTGTGTTGTTGCTGAGCGTAACTTGCAAATCATTTGTGCTCAAGTCTGAGTCTAAGTCCGAGTCATCAGTTCTCAAGTCCGAGTCGAGTCCTGAGTCCTTGTGTCTGAAAATAAATGAGTCCAAGTTCAAGTTCATGTCATAAAAAGGCGAGTCGAGTCCCAACAATGAGCCTAATGACTCGACTCGAGTCCGACTGCGGGACTCGAGTACTCTGGTAGAAGAAATCTATGTCTTGGCAGTTAATTGCATCTGATACTTAGCTTACATTATAGTTAAAATGCAAAATTGTACATTTCTTTGCTATTGTGTCCTTCTGTGTTGCACTGTTGCAGTTTGCTGTCTTCTTAAAATAAATAGAAGAGATTGCTGTTTTTGCCATCAACATGCGTGCACAGTTTCTTCTGACGTCACTTGTGGAAGGGTCTGTCAGATGATTTAAACGTTTGTATACTGTGACGAGTAGGAAATGTTATTTTTTTATTCTGAAATGACTGCACTTAAGACCAAGATCAGTCTGAAGTTCTATTACTTTACTTTGCAGTTCAAAAACATAGACATTCCCTGTTATGCCAATATAGCACACTCCAGTCCATTTCATTTGATCTTAGTAATGCCAGCACATATAATAATCTGTCAATTTCAATGATTGAAGCCCATCTAAAAACTTGCAATTGCAGGTTTTCTTTCTGCACAACCTTCTCTTTTTTTGGAAAACCAGTCTGCAAACAGCAGATTGAACTGAGCCATAATCAATCTCTTAAACGCTGCTAGATTAAAAGAAAGAACACTTTTTTTTGCCTGTAGCTCCTATTTACCTTTGCCGGGGCTCAATATTCCTCAGTTCTTTGGGGAAGTCGGTGAGACACAGTCAGCACGAGTCAATACTTTAATTGGGAGGTGTGTGGAATAGTCCGTGGTCAGCAACAGTTAACCCCCAGTGGAAATACTCGCCAGTTAACCTGGGTTAACCCGGCCTTGTAGTTTATGTCCCTGTCAGAGCCCCTTTGGAAATATATGGGGCTATTAAACAGAGGCACACCATCTTGGGGGTGTTCCAGGCATCCTTCAGGACCCAAGAGATCTGCGGAGGGTAGGGGGTTCCAATTAGCTCCACTCTGCCTCATCTTGTTGAGGGCAGAGGGGAATAGGTTACAGTTTTATTCAGAGAAAAGAAGCTTTTGTTGGTTTTTCAGCAAAGCTTAGAGCAAAATGTTTGAAATGGATGAGATATTTTAGATATGATTAATATCGATTGTCAAACGTTTGTGGTGCTGAATTAGGTTTGCTACGCACAAGCTATGCAGACTCTTTTTCATTGTTCTATTTAGAACTGTCTCTTTACTAGTTATGTTTAAACAGACCCAAAATGTCATGCAAACCAATCTAAATGGATTTTGATATATATATTTTGGGGGCCTTTAGACAATAGGTTGAGAGGAAATTTCTTGAGTTCACACTCTTTACACAAGACATTTTCTTTTCATTACATGTTTATAAACTTTGCTGAGAATAGTTTCCAGTCTGTCTGAGGAACCAGAGCTGAAAAGTCTAAGCATGCTTTTGGGATTTATGAGCCAGTAACATATGTTGCAAAATGGAGAAATAAGCTTTAAATGTCCAATTATGTCAAAAAACCTCAACCCTGTGTGATTGTTGCATAATCATTTACAAACAGTCTAAACATGAATTTACATGTATTATTTATGAAGTCCCTGAGCAGTGGGAGACGTTTTATTAATGATGTGGCCTGTGTGAACTCTGTACTGTATTTCAGTAATGCGTTCTGCAGAGCCCAAACAAACAGCCGCCCACTGAGCTGATCAATGGAGGCGCACCCCATGTGTTCCCACTGAACTTTGGCAGATTTAGTCCAATGACACGTCACCTTCTTTTACTCCACAAGAAGTCTTTTAACATTTAATCGCAATAACTTTTTTTCCTCTGTGGAGGCCATTCAACTTATCCCCAAAAAGCAATATTGCCTCGGGTTACTTGACTGCAAACCTGTTCCCTGAAAACGAGTGAACGAGAAGCTGTGTAGAAATACGCTATGGAACACTCCTTGTGTGACCGGTTGTGAAGCATGTGTGTTAAACACACCAAGAATTGGCCTGAATAACCGCTGTTGGTGATGCAGCTTGATCACCCGCACTTGGGTGTGAGCGCACCTGCCTGTAAGCATAACCGGAGGTTATAAATGCACGTGATGTGGAAACGCGTTGTCAAGTTAACCTTGTATAAAAGGACATCCGGACACGCACACAGGGCGCCATTGAAGTGCAGCATCTCATGGCTGCTTTTTCAGCGTACAGGGTTGACCGATGAGGGGGACCGATTGAGAAACATGAAGGTTTCAGAGCTAGAGCCTGGGATAAAACACTGTTCCCTGCGCCTGAGAAAGAAGGTCGTTCCTGACCAGCATCGCCCACGGTGAGCCATTGAGGAGAGACATTAGATCTGAGAAGCATACTCTGGTCGGCCAACGGGGCACCACAAGTAAGAGGCAAGACTCCTGTTGACAAATCCTGCCAGGACTCCCAGGAGCAGGGCAATTGGGAAAAAAGCATAGAGACGTAGTCTGGACCACACATGGGCTATCGTGTTCAGACCCAAGGGGACATTGTGCGATCTCCTGTGAAGCTAGGAGCTCCACCTCTGTTTTGTAAAATCTTTCCCAGATTTGACTGACTGTGTCGGGGTGGGGTTTCCATTCCGAGTTTAACTTCTAGAGTATTCGCTTGACGTAGGCAACTTTCTCTTATACTGGCACTTTGCTTAGTTTTTCCTGTATTCAGTATGACACACACAATGCGGCTTTCCTTGAAGACAATGAAAGCTGAAGATCTTTCCTTTGAAAGGGATCTAATTTTTTTGATTTGGTAACTGACCCATATTAGAGTATTTTGTTATTGTTTAAATTTGTTGCACTAAAGTTGGATAATGCTTGTGTTTTTAGTGCCCATTTTCTAGTAAGTACCTTATCTTTTAAGGATTTGAACATTGTAACAGTTAACATTAGCTTATATTTAGATTGTCCTTAAAGTGGCACATAGTAACAGTTTTAAAGAACTAGGCTGCCCTTTTAAGCTAATGCTAAGCTAAGCTAATGCATAATGATACCAATGCGTAAGATAAACTCAAAACATAAAAAACACACATTTGCATAAACTAGATTACAATCGTGGACTCAACCACAAACCCAAAGATATTTATTTTTCACAACTTCAGGAGGCTTTCATTTGCTGTGCAGAAGGACATCTAGAGAAGATAATTGTGTACATTTACTGTTGTTAGCAGCTAAATCATTCAGCTCAGATTGAATACCATATGACAAGACTGAAGATTAGATGAATTTAATGACACATTGCAAATCAAGAAAAAAACAAAAAGTTAACAGTGGACAACATATTTGTAATAGATACATTACATGTGAAGCAATGTAATGTAATCCATCTTGGGTTGTGTTAAAATAAAACCACCTCACCTCCTAAATGGCTTCACCCAACCACTAACTTTGAGTGAAAAATCTTTTTTTTGTTTTATCATTCATATTCTCTGAAAAAATAAAATAAAATCTCAAATTCTGTATATATTATCGTGCCTATTATACCATTATTAGGGTGAACAGGAATGTTGGAAAACTCCCCTACTGATACTGTATTGTACTCAGAAGCAATCAATAATACATTATGTGTAAATTTAAACTAAAGCTGCCTATACATTATGCATGTACAAAGAATCACATTTTATAAATGAACATCTGAATTATACAACTCTGCAGAGTATTTATTTTTTAATAAAAGCCATCTATTTGTTTTGTGCCGTACAAACTGGAACTGACTTGACAAAGGAAGCTCTTTCTCTCACATCTACTCCCACAGTTGGATGTGATGTGGTGTGCTTACGGGTGACAGCGCCAGACGGCTTCCTCTGGCGTAGACCCAGACCTATTTATCACTGTGACATCCGCATGGCACTTCCCTGATGAGGCAGGTCAAGGAAATGCTCCTCAGAAAGACGAAGCACAAAGGGAAAGATCCAAAACGCTGCTGTTGTCACTGGCCTGCGAACTGTCTGGTGTGTTGCCCCTCCGTCCAAACCCTGTCAGGGAGCTGAAAGCTTGGCTCGTTTCATCTACAATACAGATGTCTTGTGCAGCCGGTCTCTCTTCGCTTTATCGTCCAAGTAAATTTAGAACTTGAGTTGAGGCTTGTGACCTTGGCCAAGGCCTTGTGGCTTTAGGGAGTACAAATGGAGGACTTATCTGGGGCTGCCATCCATCCACTCCTCTAAAGCTGAGCAGTGGCTGTTGGCCAACAGAGGGAGACAGGCCCTGCTCACTTCAGACATGCATTCAGCAAAGTCTGAACACATCTACAATGTTTATATTACAATTACAGAGTTCCAGACAACTTGTGACTCACTGTGTTCTACCCACCATAATGTCAAACCCAAGGCGACCAAGACATGAACCAGTGCAAATGTCAAACTGTGAGACTTCATTCCATAAATTTGAAATAAGCACATATACAACGTTATCTGGTCTGAAGTGGTCACTACAGCTGAGTTACAGTAGGATCACATTGCTCTGCTTTCTTTGGTTTGACTCTATCAAAACCTATAGAAGCATAACAATGACAAAATGTTTTGTTTTTTACTTCACTATGTACAATTTCATTTCTTTTTAGTTTTCGACATCTATGCCCTCTTCCCCACCCTTCTCAGGTGGTGTTGGATAGATTTCAGCAGTAAAGAGGGAAAGCATTCGGGTAGATTGTTTGAATTGATGGCTGCAGATTTTTCTTCTTTGAATATAATTATATTTAACAAAGACTTCTTTAGCATGTTTTTCTTTTTCTTTTTCTTTAGCTTGTTCTTTTTCAATGACATTCGAGAAAATGAACACTCAACTTCTGAATTGATGAATGGTTATGCAAGAAGATCCTCAAAGTGTCTATCGCCGATTGTGTCTATGTGCAGAAATAAAAATTACATAAAAATCCTCAGTTTTCCGGTCTTCTGTAATGCTCCAGTGAGAATTTTCTACTTTCCACTGTTGCTCTACTTTTCCAACATCTTATTTGAAGAGGTGAAAAAAATAAGAGCATCAATCTTTGGTATATTTGAGAACAGATCATGACTCTGGCCTCTATCTGTTTATATTGTCTAGAAGTTCTTAATCTCTTTTGATAACTCCAGCACCTGTTTAATGTCCTATTGAGCTACATATGTTATTCATGTTAGGCTTAGCTTAAGACAAAGCAAGACAAAACTGTACACCAAACTCCACAGCATCAGATGTGGACACATCAGATGTGTAGGCCACACAAACTTTTAGTTTAACAAACAATTGGTCCTGGTCCCAATTTAGGATGTGGGGGAATATTAATATAGAGCTGAATGCCAACTTACTGCAAACTCATAATAGAACACATAATTCAAAGGATTCTTTTTCTTAAATCTAACCCCAGCAGAGTTTATCTAACTTCTGGAGAATGAAGGAGCCACAGGGGTGTTCTCAAATGCACAATACTGCAGTGGGTAACCGCAATTGTTTACCTGGACAAATCCAATTACCCACAGAAATAATAGTCCCTTTGAACAGCTCAGTGTATGTGGCTCATACTCTACAGGCCATTTCTATAATAATATGAGCATCATTCATCATTTAAACCCCATAACAGTCAGCTCTACCTGAGACCAGACATCAGAGTAAAGATTTCTTGTTTTCTGTGCATTGTCAGTATACCACTCTGGTTTTCTATGTTGTTGGATGACACAAGACAACACAAGACTGTGAATGCAGTATCAATGGAAATCCACATGTCTGTAAAACCTCTGACAACATTGTGTTTTTAGATGAGAGGGCTGCTTTTTATCGGATTAAAGTACAGGGTTCCCCTACAGAGAATGGAGTCATTTAGAAATCACCCAAATGCCCATGTTAGAGAGAAAAAATCCTCTAACAATGTCTTGTCAGCTCCTGCATTGGGTTTTGCAGGGACTGGGCTTTAAATTGATAAGGTTAATTCCAGTGTCCACAGATAAACCAGCACCCTCCAGTTCAGGTGAAAAGGGGGAGAAAGAAAGCTCCCCCAAACAAGCTGTTGAAGCTGATGGTCCTGTACCATAAGCTACCAGATTGACAGACTAAATATCTTTGAGAGTTGTTGTCTCAAAGATATTTTGTTGTGTTCACGTGATTCTGATGACACAAGGAAATTAGATGGAAGAGAAGAAAGTCAACAGCAGCTACAGTCGTGCTCATAAGTTTACATACCCTGGCAGGATTTGTGTTCTTTTTGGGGACATTTAAGAAAATATAAATGACAACACAAAAACTTTTCTTTCATTCATAGTAGTGGTTAGGTAGTTTACTCTTTTTAAATCATAATGACAAAAACTACTCAAATGACCCTGATAAAAAGCTTACATACCCCAGTTCTTAATACCGTGTACTGCACAAGAAATAGACAAACAAAATTACATTGATAACTACCCGACATTACATCCACATAAACCAAACGGAATTACAGTAAACTAAATTTCACCGGAAAGTTCCTAGTCTGAAGCCGCCCATGTTTTGATGCCTAGTTTTAAGTGTGCTTATTTTAGGTGGACAACTACAAAACTTTTTGAAATAGGGCTTTAATATAAAGTTGTCCTTGTTTATCATGCCAAAAGTAACAAATTTGGCAAATTTTGTAAAATTCGGACAAAAGATTTTTTGATGGTCCAATAGGCAATGTCTTTTTTTTTTTTTAAACTGTGTATGACTTAATATTTTTAGAAAGTCCAACTTTTTAAAGTTAGATCTGGCATGTGTACAGAATAAATGGTTAAACTTTTATGCTTTGATTTGTGCAAGTTATGACAAATTTATTTATTTTTTTAGACAGGTAAACATTTGAGCCGTTGTCACAGAAACACAAATGAAGTTAGGGCAGAGGTCTGATTGGCTTTTTTGTTGTAGGTTCCTGGACAAGTGTGCAAAATTTTATAAAATTCTGCAAAAAAATAAAAAAATGAAAAAATTCTAATTTTGTTTTTGCATTCATTTTAAACAAATTTTATGATGCTGCAATGACAACACGGTCAAAGATAGGTTGGGTCTCCAATAAACTTTTTGGGTTAGAATGACATGAGGAATATGTATGCCAAATTTTCATTAATTTCCGACAAACTAAATTTTGGGATTTTGTATTTTGGTCGTCACCAAGGCAACACCGTCGAAATTTGGGAATGGGTCCAAAAGCATTTTTTGATTGGTGTGACCAATCAGACATGTCTGAAATTTTATATTTCTCAGAAAAACTAAATTTGTTGGCCTTCCATAGGGATTTTTGTTCCCCCTTGTCACACAAATTAATATTTTTTTTCAGTTGAAATATGTTAAGGCCTTAGTACTAAAGAATTCATTGAAATTTGAGCCACATCGGATTTTGCGTTTGCGAATTATACCAATTTAAGAGGAATACAATTTGCAAAAACTTCACATTAACTCTGAGTACTGCTTGGAAATCGTGTTTTATCTACAAAGAATTTGAATAACTTTTGATGCCACACTTCTCTACTGTAGTGTATATGCTATAATATGATGTGATAAGAAATATTAATTTACTAATTTGGGTAAATTATCAATCAATATTTTATTATCAAATTTGTCTCGTTAAGAGGGGGCACCACCAGATGATTCTGGAAAACTGATTATATAGATTAAGTCTCAATTAATCTGAAGGAAGAGAATTCTAACCTGTATTCGGATATAATTCTGAAACCAATCACAAGAAAACCACATCAAATCTTTAACATTTTATGGGGTTTTATTAAAATTATACAAAATTAAATGATGGATGGACGGACACAAAGGAGAAATTATTGACATATAATTGAAATAGTGATTGAAACGAAATAAAACCAACAAAGTTACTGAATCTAAATTGTGGAGGATGATAATTGGTTGGATTAAAACTTGGCTGGGTTATTACGGAAGGGGCTTTTTTTTTAAAAAGGTTGGTGAATTGATTTGAGCTTATCAAACACAGTTAACGCCAAACTCCTTATGTCAAGTGCGGCTTACTTTTGGGTCGCTGGTACTGTCCAGTACGAGTGCGCCAGAGCTCCGAAGGTTTGCTCCGATTTTCTGTAGCGGCGACTGGATTTGAAGAACCCGCTTCCACAAGATGTCTGCTACTTGACTAGCGGAGGCCGCTGGCTGGTCGCGCGGCTTGTTGGGAAATTGAGTCGGGACGTCGACTGTATCAATCCTTGAAAGTCTCTTTACTTGCCGTTGGCATCAGGCAAGAATCAGCTCAAAGAGTCTTTGAAAAATAATCACTGAGTCACTGAAAATTATTCTCTCAATAGTCGTTTTTCTGGCTTCAAACGACTGTGAGGGCTGGCGTAGATTTGTAGTCCTCTGTAAACTACAATTTCACGTGCGTCTCCGGAGATGACGTCAAACAAAGGCAATGTGCGGCTTTAAAAATAAAATCACGTTTTAACCGGCCGGTTAAAACGGTTCAAACTGGAAGACGAAAGGCGTCTAGAGAGAAGTCCGCAAGTAGCCAAATTACTTGGGACGGAGGCAAAAGGAGGCTTTAGGCCTTACAGAAGAAAAATCTTCTGAGCGGACTAGGCTTCAACAGATTTTGAAAAAGAACTCAGCGTATCGTGAGAAGGACAAAAAGAAGAGAGACCACAAAACAAGAGAGCGACTTCCTGCGTGCTCGGAAGTTTTGTTCTGCTAGAGAAGGGGTGTGTTTCTGGGGTGTTCCGTTTGTTTGGGGAAACGCCTAAGTCGTAATTCAACAAACCATCATCGTTCCACAAAAGACATTTAAGATTTTAAACACAAATATAAGCTCACACATATATTTGATAATGCAGGTTATAAAGAGGGAACGTCTTACACACATGTTGTTAACACATATAAATTCATTCAACCATTTATTGACTGTAAACTTGTAAAGCTGAGAGAGGAAGGATTCTCCGTCGTGACTCGAAATCCTGTGGAAGAGACATTAGTTCATCATCTAAGCATTTCCTTTTTATTAAACATAAATGTTCATTTGTGAGAAGTCCGAGTCCGTGTAATACTTTTGTTTACAAAGAAGTTAGAACAGTCAGTTTTGATTAAAAAGACTTCAGCAGAGTTCCTCTCTGCTGTCGCTAGGAGTAGTATGGTAACGTTCACACTGTCTCAGGCCTGCGTTGGCCAATACACTAAATTTTCAAAGCAGATGCTGTCGTCTTGGCGCCAACAGGTCTAGCGCTGGTGGATAGTGCTCCTTTAATCTGCTCGGTCTAGAAAGAGTTATTGTTATTTAGAGTGTTATCTCGGAGTTTTCCTGTCCTTGGAAAACAAAGAAAGCATCTGTGGATGATTAGCACAGAGCTGTGAAACGTTGGTTTGTTGATAAAGTGAGCACTTAGATGCGTCTGGCGAGGATTTGGCGGCATAAATTGTCAGGCTTTTGACATCTATGCGTTGTAAACCTCCCGTTGAACTGTGAAGGGAATACATTTTATGGCTGCCTGCGTCCTGGTCACAGTGAACTGCAAATGGTCACTACAGTTCCCCCCTTTCGACACGAAGCCGTGTTCCACGCTTCGAGTCGACCATCCTCAGTGACCAGGAGCAAACCACGTTAAGACACAAAGAGTTTGGCGTTACAGTACATGTATGGATGTAAACATAATTAAAAAGAACCACAGGTGTGTATAGGTGTGAAGTGGTCTTCACTGGGTCTGTCCTATATCCGTGGCTCAAGGAAGATAGGTTAAGTTCAATGCTTAAAAGGGGACTTAATGGGGATAAATAAACAAGAGGGAGGTCTCAGGTTGATTATCCGAAATTTATTTAAGTCGTTTACAATAAAATGTAGCACATTAGTGAGTCATAATTTGGAGGGGTTTGCATGCATTTTAGGGAGTGAGAATACATGGGAATTTAGATAAGGCACATAATGGTTATAATTGAGTACAAGAAACATTGCAGTAACACATTGCATTATGGCGTATCTGTCAACACCAGGAGGGCTGGAGTTGGATCGGTTTCGTTAGGGGCGGAGAAACCTTCATTCAAGGTGTAGACCTCGGTGGGCATGGTAGGGTTCTCTGTATTCGCAGGGCGCCGCGCACGATTAGTGCAACGCCTTGGGTGCATTGGCGGAGTCTAGCCCTGAGATCTTGGACACTCCTAAAGAGTATGATGGTTATGAGAATGGCCATGGCGTAACCTATTCCTACAGTGGTTGCAAGAGCGGTGTCGGCTGACCATGTGTACCTAATGGGTCGGACAGGAGCTTGCTGTTGTTGCTCTATCTCTTTCAGTACGTTATCTAGAGGTGCCAGGTCAATGGTTCTACTGCCTTCAAATTGAATTTGGTTGAGTGTGGCGGGTGCAATTCAAGGGGATGTTCTGAAAAGAAATCTGAAATTTGTATTTCGCTCTCATATTGTTCGGCATTAAGATGGTACAGGCGACATCCCCAATGTGGAGGATTGCATTCGGGGGCACGTTTACCCAAAAGGTCTGATCGGGTAGATTTACTCGGGATGAGGTGTCGTGCTGATCGTAGGTTAGTGTACCAACTGGAAGAGGGGTGTTCACTAGCCAACGATCGCCAACTATCTCTGCTTGGGTGTTGGTAACCTGGCGGCGAGCCGTGAGTGTCGTTGGACATCTGGCTTGAGGGCTCATAGGCTTAAGGCCACAGATTCCGTCCGTGTTGTCCCGAGCGAAGGGTTTACTGGGACATAAGTAATGCATATCCTTGGATAGGGTACACATGCGTAGGTTAGGGGCCAGGTACAGATTGGGGTTGGCATCGTGGTATGCCACCACCGAGGGAGTATGCACTTTAACGTGCGTGTCTCCCTGCCAGGCTCCAACGTTGATGACGTCCTTAAGACGGTAGATGTTCTGGGCATCGATGACAGGCAGATTGATGAGAAAGGCCATTTCACGGAACTCTGGGTTCACGTAAATGGGTACGGCGCTGCCTAGGGTGTAAGCTAGGTGGGCCTGAAGGGGTGTTACCAGATCTCTAGTGGCGGTCCTAAGGAGGGATTGCACTAAGGACAGCGGAATAAGGTACGGGGGAATTCTGCCCATAGCTAGGCTGTCCACTGAAGAGCTAACATCTCTGAGCATGTCATTCATCAGCGAGGTGACCATTTGTGTGTGTAAGTCCACCTGAAAGATGGTCAGAAGCGAGTCTAAAGCGCGGAGGGTTTTGTTCAGGGCCTCACTGTGAGTGTTTACCACCAACACAGTGTCCTTCAACGTTTTCCCTACCGTTTGCAATTGTTGTTGCTGCTTAAAGATTTGTTCTCTGATGTCGGGGATTTCCGCCTGTAGTTCAGTGACATGTTTCCTGACGGTGGAAATGCTAACCGTGTTGACCGTGGATAACCCGAGGTTAAACAAAGTGCCTACAGCAGCCGCTGCCATAAGAAGTCCCCCTACAAACCGTTTAGATCTGGGGTGAGCTACGGTAAGTTCAGCCTGAGTGATGGTGAATTTTTCAAGCTGAGCAAGCATATGGGAAACGTCAGATTCTGCATGATTAAGGACATTTGTGGTCCATTTGGCGCCAGCCCAACTGGTTAGACTGAGGGTGGCACTGATGTGTTTCCGGCAGCGTCCGCTGGGTTTAACCTGACAAAAACCCTTTGGGTGTGCAGGCGACAGTTTGTGATCAACAGTCCGGGTTGGTCCTTTAGAACGATTCCGGCTGTTGGTCCGGGTTCTATAATATCCGGTGATCCCATGCCCGTGGGCTGGTAACCAGGAGGAGTATCGTCCACATCATCCTGGTGAGAAAAAGAGGATCTTTTAATAACGGATTCACTGACAAAGGATACCTGAGTTACCAGTTAGTTAGCGTTGTCTGCAGCTACCAATGAAAAAGTGAAAAATGAAAAGAGGGTTGAATCAACAGTTGTTAGTGAGTGGTTAGTTGTGACTGAGGGGCCTAGTGGGAACTACTTGGGAGTTTGAACATCCCCTGTAGATCCCATGGGGGCTTTGTGTAACTTAATCTGGTTGCGGTGTATCCATTTGAGAGTGGGTTCCTTTCGTCCTTTGGTGATCTTTATCTGATACACCACGGGGGAGAGCTTGTTGACAATGGCGTATGGTCCCGCCCAGCGAGGAATTTCGCGTCAGTCGGTTGGTACCACCGCTCGTTTGTCCGGTGAGTTGGCTAAACATGTAATACCACACCTTGTCTCCCACCTGCAGTTCATCCCTAGATGACTTTTGGTCATAATAGGCCTTCCGGCCTTCTGCACTTTGCCTAGTTTTTCCTGGGCAAAGCGAAGGTGGTTCTGAGGTGTGCTTGGAGATCAGTCATGTACTGATGTGTGGTGTAGGCCGTAGCAATGTTAGCCTCTCCTGGTTGGTACAATAAGTGAAGGGGAAGCGTCATCTGTCTACCGGTCATGAGCTCGAATGGGGAGACTCCGGTCGCCGTGTGTGGCGTGGCTCTGATAGCCATCAGGACCAAGGGCAGTTTGACGTCCCAGTCTCGGTGATTGGGCGACATACTTCTTTAAGATGTCGATCACCGTTCGGTTGGCTCTTTCTACTTGGCCTGAGGACTGGGGATGGTGGCTGACATGGAAGTTCGCTTTCACGCCCATGGTTTGCCACAGTTGTCCCATCACCTCCGCCCGTAAAGTGAGTACCACGGTCAGAATCGACCTTGCAAGGTAGGCGAATCTGGAGAACACGTGGTTCATGAGTAGAAAGGCTGTGGTCTGTGCCGTGTCGTTTGGGGCAGGAAGTCCTTCCACCCATTTGGTGAAGGCACAGGTGACCATTAGGATGTATTTGTTGCCCCTTGTTGATTTAGTCAGGGGTCCCATCCAATCGATTTGGAGGTCGGACCACGGAATGAGATGCCCCTTCTTTGTAAGGGTGCACGGTGGAGTGGTCTTGCAGGTTGGAACTGGCAGCATACCAAACAGCCTTTGATATATTCTGCCACGTCCATTTGCATTTGTGGCCAGTAGGCTACCTGCTGGAGTGCCTGGTGTGTTGCTCGTACACCTCTGTGGCCTGCTACTGGAGCGTCATGTGCGTGCGTTAGCATGACCCCCCTTAGGCTCTGAGGCACTACGAACGCAGGTGAAGTAAGGGTGTCAGAGACATAGACAAGCAAGCCATGACGCAGCTGAAGTCTGGTACGAACAGCCCAAAGCTTTTTGAGATACGCGTCGGAGGAAGTGTCAGTGTCTACAATGGTGTGAGACGCGGGGTCTGACAGATGGAGAATCAGTTTGTTGATTGCCGGGTCAGCTGCCTGAAGGGCAACGAGGTCGGAATCAGCAAAAGTTGGAGCAACCACCAATGCAGCTGCTGGGGCCGGAACCGAGGCGTCGGTTGCGGTCGCCTTTGATCAGTGACTAGACAGACAGAATGGGTGGGATGGGTGGGAAGGGTCGATTGTACGGGTTGGGCTGGAAATGCCAGGGTGTACCATCAAGAGCACCTTCTTTCGCCATACGGTCTGCGTGGTCATTCAGATCTTTGTCAAGTCCAGGGGCCCGCGAGTGGCCTCTGACCTTCTTCCAGTATACTTGCATGTCGTGGTCTTCGACCAGACCGTCGCATACCAGGAACATGTCTTTGTGTTTAATGGTTTTCTTTGCGGATGTGAGAAAACCATTGTTTTTCCATAGTGGCAGGTGGCATGAGAAACTGAGGCGGCGTAATTTGAGTCGGTACAAATCACGAGCAGTTTGATCTGCTTGGCCACTGCCAACTGGATGGTTATAAGGACAGCTGCAATCTCAGCGTATTGCGAAGATTGGGGTGCTAACTGGAATTTTTGTGGCTCATAGGGAGTGTCATTGAGCCAAACTACACCTGCACCGGCGCGAACCAGAGCTTCGTGGTGGAGCGAGCATCCATCGACATATGCGGTTGTCATGTCTTGGCATACGTTCTCATCCAGTAGTGGTGGCGTGTTGGTACGGTGGGTGTGAATTCGTTTGGTGGGGCGGCTGTGGCGTGTGTGTCAATTGCGCATTGTTGACATGCGAGTTCCATGCCCAAATATGACCTGTGGTTTTGGGCATAGCGTATCTCCACGTCGAAGCTTTGGAGAGCCATGAGCCAAGATGCCACACGGCGTTAGTCACTACGCCGTCCCTGAGTCTCTGACTCGTTAAGAAAGTCACCGGTTGGTGATTGGTGTTGACAATCGTCTTTTGGCCTCCTAAGTAATGGGCAAAGTGTTTCACAGCCCAAACTGTGGCTAGGAGGGCTTTTTCACAGTCCGTGTACTTAGTCTCTGGACCGGAGAGAGTTTTGCTGGCGTGAGGCCACTACTCTCTTGTCCGTGTCGTGGACCTGATAGAGGCCTGAACTGAGGCTGTGGCTTGAGAAGCCTACCTCCAGGTGGAAGACTTTGGTGTGGTCCGGGTAGGCTAGACAAGGGGCTTCGCACAGCTTTTGCTGGAGAGCCTTCATTGCCTGTTCCTGTTGGGGACCCCACTCAAAGGCGGTGTCCTTTTTGAGAAGGTCAGTCAGTGGTTTTGCCAATGCGCGCATAATCCTCGGAATTGTCGAGAGTAGTTGCAGACTCCCAGGAAGCTGCGGAGTTCTGACAAGTTGGATGGCGGTTTTAGATTGGCGATGCCCTGAAGTCGACTGACCTGTGGTTCAACACCAGCAGCGCCGACTAGAAGGCCCACGTGGTCTACCTTCTTTCTACACCATTGACATTTTCCAGAGAGATCTTCGCGCCAGCGGTAGTGAGCTGTTCCAGCACGTGATCAATCTCTTCAATGTGCGCATGAAATGTCGCAGTGCGCATTAGAATGTCATCTACGTAGATGAGCGTTCCGCGGCTAGTGGCATCCGGGCATGCTTTGTTCAGGAAAATGTTAAATTCGGCAGGGGAATTCAAGTACCCGAATGGGCATCTGGTGAAAGAATATTGCCGATTGGCGAGCGTAAAGCAAGTTTGTGTTGATCCTGTGGATCTACCGGGATGGTCCAGAAGCCGGAGGCTATATCTAGTGTAGAGAAGTACTTGGCGTCTCGTACCTTGGGCAGTTCTTGGCCAAGTTGGGTCATTGGCCACCTGGACAGTGGGACGCTTTTGTTCAGCTGACGATAGTCAATTGTCAGTCGCCACTTGCCGTTGGGCTTGAGTACTGGCCAGATAGGAGCTGAATAAGTACTGTTGCATGGGCGGATTATGCCCTTGTTCAAAAGGTCGTCTATGATTTCCTGTATAGGTTCATAAGACGCCAGGGGTATTTTGTATTGACGTACATAAGCTGGAGGCGCGTTTGCGGCTGTAGGAATGCGGACTGTATGGATGGGAGTCAAACCACAATCCAGGGAGTCTTTCGCAAAGGATGTACGATATTTGAGGAGGACCTGGCGCACCAGGTCGTTCCTCCTCGGTGTTGATCGCGTCAGCCAGGTCCAGTGTTTGTTCCAACTGGGACTCGAAATCCGGTTTGGTTTCAGAGCCAGTCTTTGTTGTTACTGGACCGTCCGTGGTGACGTCACTCGGTATCGTCGCGGTCGAATTCGTATCTGCATCGATGGAGAGCAGGGAGACTGTCTGTAAGACCATTTCCCTGTCGTCAGCCAGATCGACCCGGCAGATAGTGTCGGTGTCAACCGTAAGTGAGGGGTATATGGCAATTACCCCGGAAGGTTTAGTGTATACGACCTCGGTTTCCTGCTGTTCAGGTAGGAGTGAGGGTGGCATACGTCCTATGACCGGGAGTCTGAGCTCAAAGTCATGAAATCTGGTGTCGACCAACCAACCCAAAGGGGTGGATCTTGGGACATGGATGCTATCTGCAGTGGGGTTCTGCACTAGCACCTGCGTTGATCGAGAGTGGAGTTCGACCAAGGGTGTTGCCTGAACAGACAAGCCTAACTCAAAGAACAGAGGCGAAGGTTGGAAGAACGCTTGTGAGGAGGTAGCTTGTTGTCCGGGGACGACTTTCAAACGTATGGACAACGTGCTACGCGGCGGTACCGTGAGGTGGTAGTCGTTACTTACCTGGCACACGTCGGGTATGGTTTGTCCCGATTTCAAGTTTTCTTCGGTCAGCTCGGGTGAATCTTTTTGTACTCCCGTTAGGGACCAAAGAACGTTGTTGATGGTATCGACTTGGACGTCGAGTCTGACCAGCATGTCAGCCCCAATGTACACTGAATGTGGAAGATCAGGGATGACAGCAAAGGTGTGCGTCAGTTCTCTTTTGTTCCATTGCGTGGTGACAGAGCAGAGACTCACGGTGGTTAACACATGAGTCGGTGTGGGGTTAGCCGAACCGAAGGTGTTTCTTTACGAAGGTCAGGCTCGGGTTTACCCGCGTCAAAGTGTCATACAGCTCTAGGCTGATGGCAGATTTGTCGGCCCATAAGGCCATGACGACATCGTCGACTGGAGTTGCTTCCAGTGCGATGCCCTTGATGATTTTGGGTGTCATCGCTAAGGGTTCTCCAGCGTGCATAGGAAGCTATCACGCGATTCAAAGGATTTGGTTCGCACGAGGTTGCGTGGTTGCAGTTCCAGCGTTGTCGGTGGCGACCTTGTCTACTGGCGAGGGCCTTTCAATCGCATAGCACTGAGATTCAGTCAGAGAGATTGGAAGTGGTGCTCGCACTTGTGCCCAAATCTTTAGCTGCTTGAAATCGATCAGCGGTTCGAAGCGATTGAGAATGTCTTTGCCAATTAGGAGTGGGACATTGTCAAGGTGGGACACGTACACTGGATGTATTAGTGTCATTGGTCCGATGGACAGTTGTACTAAGGCAACTTCGTTGATGATCGTCCGATCATCCGAGTAAGGCCTTATTTCTAGGACGCACGGGTGGGACTTCAAGTCCCTGTGGGATCTTCTTGCTATAGCCTGGAGTGATCTGAACAGGTTGCCTGAGATTAGGCTGATGTCAGCGGCTGTGTCGAGAAGTGCTTCGTGTGTCAGGTGGTCTTCTAACAAGACAGAGAGGTAAAGCTTCCGAGCTACTCCCTTTTCAGTTAGGTGACCCAGGAATTGGTGAAAGGGTGTTTCACATTCGATAGTCTGGGTGTGGTCATGGCACAGCCCAGAGTTTGGGTTCGAACCACCAGGACGGCGCTGGACGGAGTGAGGTCTTTGTGATCTGGGTCACTTTCCTCCGTAGGGTCCTGGATGTTATTGGGTGGCTCTGGATGGTCAGAGCCTAAGTACAGGTCCGGGGTGTGTTCACCCCGGTCGGTGGACTCTGCATTTACCTCACGAGTTAAGTCGGTTTGGAGCGGTGGTGACTGTTTCTGGATCGGGGCCTTAGAGGTTCCGACCGCATACAGATCAGCCTTACCTTTAGACTTTTCGCGCATCTGTCTGAGTATGCGTTCTATGGCCTGAGCTTCCTCTGTAGTCAGACTACTTTCGACAGCGGTGTTTCGCGCGCGATCAGTCTGAGCTTCAGGGGCTCGGTCTCTCGTATTGTTACGTCTTTCGGCGGGTGGACTGCCGGAAGATCGTTGGTCTTGTGACCCACGGGAATGCTTTCTCCGGTCTTCACGATCTGGGTAGGACCCCCCTTTGCTTCGGTGTGCATTGGTTCGAGGTTTATTCTCGAACCGGGGTTTCCTTTGAGGACCCTGATCGTTTGGTCTACGTTCAGTCCAGGTCGAGTGTTGACCTGGTTCACCTCTGGGTGGCCGAGGTCCCTTCTTCCCGTCCGGGAAGCGGGAGGTCTCTGGTCCCCTTTGTCTGGAGGTGGGTGCTCCTTCGAGTGCTAAACTCCGATCCACAGTTAAGAGCGCGGGTGGCTCATGATGTCTGGTCTGAGTTAGCCTCTGTTTAGTGAATGCTCGCATGGCCAGCTCGCGGAGTTGACGGCTGGTCTGCGTTAGCGGACATGCAGAAACGCCAAGATGGTGGCTGGTAGTTGGATGGAGGTTTTGAACAAAAAGAGCTTTGAAATTTTGGTCTTCCTCCATGTCTGGTTCGTTGCGTGGACCAAAGTACGCTTTGCGTAAATGTTGATAATAAAGCTGTGGGGACTCTTGCCGTGCCTGTTTGACCAACAGGGCGGCGGTCAGACCCACATTTACTGTGACGTCGGAGAATTCCTCCATGAGGGCTTCACGAAGGAGGTCGAAGTCAGCTTGGACTCGAGGCGGTTGACGTTCGATAAAGCTACTAACATCTCTGCTCGATGTGAGCTTAATTAAGAAGATTCTATCCTCTGCGGTAGCGTTTGGTACCCTCTGGAGGTAGAAGTCAATGTCTCAAGATACGCTAGTGTCGTGAGCCGCTCCTTGATGGGGCTCAAAGCGAGTGATATGACGCGCGAGTCTGTCGAGGTCTCGGTCAGTGAGACCGTAGCCCACATGTCTCCGAGTTGGAGCTGGTGGTGGGTCAAAGTCCGATTGCCCACGCGTGGTAGCATGGGGGTGAAAGTCCGGTGGCCTACGCGTGGTAGCATGCGAAAAGAGGGTCGGGCTCGAGGCTCGTTCTCTCTCCGTTGCGTCAAGGTACCGTGGCTGAATTAGGAACGGTGGGATGGTTCGTGAGGTAGCTCCCTCCAGGAAGCTGTCCTCTTGCACTGTAGGTCGGTATACTGGAGTAACCGGCTCTAGGTTCGGAGTGTTTTTAAACTCCGTTATCTTACCTGGTAGCTTTTGAGCGGTTCCGGTTATTTGGGCTTGAAGTTGGTCAAGGAGCCTTCGGTCTCGGTCTCTCTGGTGAGCGAGAGTCTCCAGTTGTGCTTCCAGGGACTCTGTTCGCTGAGCCGCCTGAGCTAGCCTTTCTGCGGTCACCTGTGCCCTATGTCCTGATTTGTTGAGTTCCTCCTGCAGAGGTTCATACTTATCTGCTTGGCGACGGAGCTCGATTTCTGCCATGGTGCGCGCAACTTTCGTGTCGATCAGTTCCTGTTTTACCTCGTCGAGAGTTTCCTCAGTTTGCTGGAGTTTTGTCCGTAACTCCTCAGAGTCCGGGTCAGTCCCTTGGAGGGTGTTGACCAAAGACTGTAGCTCTTGGGTTTGTTTTTCGAAATCCTCCTTGGATTCCTTGGTCGACCGGAGCTCCTGAACCAACATTGAGTGGTTGCGTCGGAGGGTGGTGAGGTCGTGCTTTTGGCTCTTTATTTTGTCATGACTGCGTACCAAGAGACCCTCTGTGTGCTTCTGTTGGGCGCGCATGACAATAGCCATTTGCCCTAGCAGCATTGGTAGGCTTTTGTCCTTTTGCGAGGTGGTTAGTGCTATGCTAACCAGGGAGCCTAGGGCAGCTCTGAGTTCTTCGGGCTTGGTGGCCCGAATTTCCTCTACGTACTGGGGACTTACTTTCTCTGTTAACTCGTTCAGGACTTCATCTAACTGGTCTAGAGGGCTGATGGAACTGGGCGAGTCTACGGACTGGTCTGACATGTTGAGGGATGTGGTTCTATTGGGCTAGTAAGTTAATTACAGCTAATTGGGTTTATCTGTAAAGATAGCGTGGATACTTGTGGAGTATACACAAAGAGAAGGTGAGTGACAATCAGACTGTATTTAGAGAATTCCTCACTGAAGCAGAAACGGTGTTTCTGGATGCTAAGAAAAAGAATAAAGTAAACTTAAAATAATAAAATTAAAAATTAAAATTAAGATTAAGATTAAGATTTAAAATCAAAATTAAAATTAAAATCAAAATTAAAATTAAAATTAAGATTAAAATTAAATCAAAATTAAAATCCAAATTAAGATTAAAATTAAAATTGAAATTAAAATCAAAATTTCGAAATTACTTTAAAAGAAATTAAAATTCCAATTAAATGCCAAATTTCAATAAAAGTGGATTAAATTGACTAAGTCAAATTTAAATCAGTAAAGGGAGGAATTCTTGCAATACAATTAAAAGAAGTTAGTTGATGAGTCAAATAACTTCAAGCAGGTATCAGCGGTGGCAATTAAATTCAAAATGCAGACATGTAATCAGCTTATCTCACAGCTTATGACAGAGCACATGCAAGAATAAGTTATTTGGTTAACTTTAGCAGCAGTGGGTGAACATGCAGCTGGGTGTACAAGCTTTTAATGCGTCATTTAAATTTAACAGATCCTATACAGGGAGAAAATCATAAGCAGTCTTGCATTAAATGTATGGGTTAAATTGCAGAGCTTCTCAAACCAGGCAGGATAAACAACAATATGAGTTAAGTTCAGTCTCAAAACATATCGTGCATTAAACCGTTATCAGAAACATTCAATCAACATGTAACAGCAGCATTATCATAGCAGAGGTTTGCAGATAAAGCAGGCATTAACCAACAGCAGTGCAGTTAATAGGGTCCTTGAATTGAGTGGGTTAAAACAGAGGGTAATTACCAATAAGGTTTTATTACTGAGGTATCTCGGTGTCAACGAAAGCTTTAAAACTATTGTTTAAGTTTGTAAGAAGCTCTAAGCTTGTCATTAATTTCAGGACAGGGGTGTAATTACTTAGAGTGGCCACCAGGGGGAGGCACAGAGCCCTCTAAGGAATTATGGGTGTTACGCCTCTAGTTTCCGCTAGGGGCGGTAGAGACTCTTGGTGAGTCTGGTTTGTGCCGCCTTTCTCCAAAGGGGGCAGTCGAGGCTCTCGTGAGTCTCTGGTTCCGGGGGTGACGTTTCTGGTACGCCCCCAGGAAGACGCGTGTAAGCTAAACTTAGCTCTTAGCTTCACTCAAGGGAAGACTAGGCCTCGAGCCTTACACGTTTAAACAAAGACCTCAGCGGGTCACGTTTTAACACAAGCACGTGGCTTCTTTGCACAAAGTAGCGTGGTTTGCCAGAAAGTTTTTACACAAAGGCATTAACGTTCAACGACAGCTATTAGCTTGTTAGCTTGGAGGTTTAGCAGTGCTAAAGTCTCCGTAAAGTCTAGTAGTAGCTTAAATCCGTGGGCGCCTACAGATTTAAATTCTAGACGGACAAATTAATCTTAAGTTCCGGTGCAACTCGGTTAACTAGTTAATTTGTATACATTCACGTGAAAGGACAATTATATTTCAAAATCCCGGTGCAACTCAGCGATTTTCAATTGTCATAGGCCATTTGAAACGCAATTTGTAGCGTTTAAGCATGCATTTATCAACAACTCAAATACCGGCTCTCGCACGGCTTCACATTAACCAAATGTTAAACCACTAAACAACTTAGCAACCTGGAATTCGCAGGACATATGTAATGTACGTACAAAATTACAACGTCTAATTTATGAAATCAGGCCAGCTGAATTTCACGTTCTGAGAATTTCCACAAGCGCTTTATAACAGTTCAAGCGGCACAACGCACACACATTTACCACATTGCTTCAGACACATTGCCAGGATAACAAAAACACAGCTTTTCAGTGGAACAGCGATTTGGGTTTTTCAAAGGGGTATAATTAAATGATTATGAAAGTGATTAATCTTCAGAACATAAATCCTTTCAGGCCTCGCTACGGGGCGTCAAAAATATTCTGTAGTGTATATGCTATAATATGATGTGATAAGAAATATTAATTTACTAATTTGGGTAAATTATCAATCAATATTTTATTATCAAATTTGTCTCGTTAAGAGGGGGCACCACCAGATGATTCTGGAAAACTGATTATATAGATTAAGTCTCAATTAATCTGAAGGAAGAGAATTCTAACCTGTATTCGGATATAATTCTGAAACCAATCACAAGAAAACCACATCAAATCTTTAACATTTTATGGGGTTTTATTAAAATTATACAAAATTAAATGATGGATGGACGGACACAAAGGAGAAATTATTGACATATAATTGAAATAGTGATTGAAACGAAATAAAACCAACAAAGTTACTGAATCTAAATTGTGGAGGATGATAATTGGTTGGATTAAAACTTGGCTGGGTTATTACGGAAGGGGCTTTTTTTTTAAAAAGGTTGGTGAATTGATTTGAGCTTATCAAACACAGTTAACGCCAAACTCCTTATGTCAAGTGCGGCTTACTTTTGGGTCGCTGGTACTGTCCAGTACGAGTGCGCCAGAGCTCGAAGGTTTGCTCCGATTTTCTGTAGCGGCGACTGGATTTGAAGAACCCGCTTCCACAAGATGTCTGCTACTTGACTAGCGGAGGCCGCTGGCTGGTCGCGCGGCTTGTTGGGAAATTGAGTCGGGACGTCGACTGTATCAATCCTTGAAAGTCTCTTTACTTGCCGTTGGCATCAGGCAAGAATCAGCTCAAAGAGTCTTTGAAAAATAATCACTGAGTCACTGAAAATTATTCTCTCAATAGTCGTTTTTCTGGCTTCAAACGACTGTGAGGGCTGGCGTAGATTTGTAGTCCTCTGTAAACTACAATTTCACGTGCGTCTCCGGAGATGACGTCAAACAAAGGCAATGTGCGGCTTTTAAAAATAAAATCACGTTTTAACCGGCCGGTTAAAACGGTTCAAACTGGAAGACGAAAGGCGTCTAGAGAGAAGTCCGCAAGTAGCCAAATTACTTGGGACGGAGGCAAAAGGAGGCTTTAGGCCTTACAGAAGAAAAATCTTACGAAGCAGACTAGGCTTCAACAGATTTTGAAAAAGAACTCGAGCGTATTGTAGAGAAGGACAAAAAGAAGAGAGACCACAAAACAAGAGAGCGACTTCCTGCGTGCTCGGAAGTTTTGTTCTGCTAGAGAGGGGGTGTGTTTCTGGGGCGTTCCGTTTGTTTGGGGAAACGCCTAAGTCGTAATTCAACAAACCATCATCGTTCCACAAAAGACATTTAAGATTTTAAACACAAATATAAGCTCACACATATATTTGATAATGCAGGTTATAAAGAGGGAACGTCTTACACACATGTTGTTAACACATATAAATTCATTCAACCATTTATTGACTGTAAACTTGTAAAGCTGAGAGAGGAAGGATTCTCCGTCGTGACTCGAAATCCTGTGGAAGAGACATTAGTTCATCATCTAAGCATTTCCTTTTTATTAAACATAAATGTTCATTTGTGAGAAGTCCGAGTCCGTGTAATACTTTTGTTTACAAAGAAGTTAGAACAGTCAGTTTTGATTAAAAAGACTTCAGCAGAGTTCCTCTCTGCTGTCGCTAGGGGGTAGTATGGTAACGTTCACACTGTCTCAGGCCTGCGTTGGCCAATACACTAAATTTTCAAAGCAGATGCTGTCGTCTTGGCGCCAACAGGTCTAGCGCTGGTGGATAGTGCTCCTTTAATCTGCTCGGTCTAGAAAGAGTTATTGTTATTTAGAGTGTTATCTCAGAGTTTTCCTGTCCTTGGAAAACAAAGAAAGCATCTGTGGATGATTAGCACAGAGCTGTGAAACGTTGGTTTGTTGATAAAGTGAGCACTTAGATGCGTCTGGCGAGGATTTGGCGGCATAAATTGTCAGGCTTTTGACATCTATGCGTTGTAAACCTCCCGTTGAACTGTGAAGGGAATACATTTTATGGCTGCCTGCGTCCTGGTCACAGTGAACTGCAAATGGTCACTACACTACATTATGTGTTCCTATGAGGAGATAGGAAAATACCAACGTAATAAAAATAATGTGTCAGCTTCTCCAAAATTTTGATCCAAGATGGCTGACTTCAAGTGTGTCATTGGGCGTCGGGACCATGATAATATTTTTTTGTTGTGTATGATGTAATAAATTAGTATGCCAAATTTTGTTGAATTATGCCACCATTGCTGTGACCCGGTCCAACAGGGGTAAAAAAAATAAAAATAATAAAAAACTTTTAGATGTTTTTTTTTTTTTAATGACTAAAAGATATTTTTCATCAGAACGGATGGTCATGCCGAATTTGGTAAGTTTTCTTCAATGTTTAGTAAAAAGTCTAAAAAAAACTGTAAGAAGTTGAACAAAGCTTGAATGACTTGGAGCCATGGGACCGTTGTCTGGTGTTGGTGTGTTTCTGGACTAGGTCTAGTCTTGTCCTGGTCTGGTACTGGTCTTCAAATCCTGGTCTAATTCTGAGTCTGGTCTTGTCCGGGTGTTTTAGGGTTAGTGGTTAGTTACTGATCCTGGTCTAGTTCTGCGCTGGTTCTGGTCCTTGTTCTGGTTCAATGTCTGGACCTGGTCTAGTTCCAGGTCTAGTCTTTGTCTGGACCTGGTCTGAGTAAAGGACATTGGAAAAGCATGCTTTTAAACAGTAGAACACACTTAAAATCAATGCAAAAAAAGAGTCAAATTACCCCTTTAAACACATTTATTGTGGGAACCAAACATTAGCTCTCAAAAATATTTGAACTGTGTGCGACAGGAGACTCTGCTGAACATGTGAATATGAAATTTATGTTAACTGGATGAAAAATGAATGAGCAGTGACAAGCTACAAATGTGTAAAAACCCTGAGACTGTAGGAGAAATTTTCAGAACTACAAAGACAAAGTATATTGCCTTTACCTATCCAGTGGGAAGCCGCTGTGGAGAACTATGTTACCTTGAAGAACATGGACTGTAGACTGTAGAATCAACATACTCTGTGTCCAAATGGCAAAAATGGAATGTTAGCTATTAAAAAAAAAAAAAAAAGCTGTATGAAGATGTTTTGTTTTTCAATGCAATCAAGATCAAATAAATGCTTTTGTGTATTGCAAATTTATTGATCTGAAAAGTGCAATTTTGGGTTAGGGTTAGGGAGTGTACTTTTTTTCATCTTTTCACAGGTATTAGTGACAAGGCCCATGAACCTTCTATACTACAACAAAAAGCCTAACCACTAAAACACACTTATGGGGCATAAAACACTTTAGGACTAACTAAAACCAAACAAAGCCAGGGAAATTCTCAATACCAAATATCATATTCTCCTTAAATGTATTGTAGCTACCAAAAATGAGCTGATTCAATGTGTTAGAACAAGCTTATAGAACAGGCATTTTCTGAAAATTAACAAAGAAATCTAGTAAGGGGACTTATGGTGGTCAAGATTATCTACCATAACAAGGATATACAATTGTATATGTATTGTGTAATTTTATACAAAACCTTCAACCAGCCTCACACTTCACATATGATATGATTTAATTTAATTTATATGTGAAGATTTCTCACCGAGCAAACTCAGTGAAATACCAAAAAAACTAGGTAATTGGGCTGTCTAGAATATACTGACAAACCTTTGCAATCAAGAAGGAAGTCTGCCCAGTGAGCTTTTAGTTTTTTCTTCCAATATCCTTTTGCTGCTCCCCTCAAGACTCAGTTCTGGATGAAAGATCTTTTGGATTTCATACGCAGATAGTGCTCATTTGAGGCTGTTAAAAATTCTAGCGTGTCTAGTCCCTCCTTCAATCTAGAATACAATAAACTGGTCAGTTTTTAAACAGTCTATATCATTTGTAATATTATTTTGCTTCTAATAAAACAACCTTTCAATTGCAGTGTGTTTTTTGTCTGTGGTTTTTGACCTGACATGTTTAAAACATCCTGCATTGTGTAACATTGTGCTGCGCATAAAATGCAAGTCCTGGAGGATCCTGAGAGAGGGAGCATTCTGGATCAGGAAATGAGATGTACAGCTCTGGAAAGATTTAAGAGACCACTGCAATTTTTTGCTAGCAATCAGCATCTCTACAAGTATGGAAACCATTCCCTTCTAATGTCTGTTGAATCCCAACACAGGCACACCTCATTCAGTAGAATGCCCTTCATTCTACTGAATGAGGTGCTGATTAGGTGATCACCTGAACCAAATCTTATTTAATAAGGAAACATGTATATATATAAAAACACTTCTGTGGTCATCACTATCCTCTTGCAAATAAATGCTCTAAATTATATTATAATTTTTTTAGGGCGGACTCGATTAAAAACTAATCTAATTAATTAGAGGCTTTGTAATTAATTAATCAAAATTTATCACATTTTAATTGCATATAAATATTTGACCTGAGAACAGTGAGAAGTAATTTTTCACATGGATTTTTAGTATACCATTGAATAATGACTGAATACATAAGCTTAATCAACAAAATATTGTTTATTTATTTCAGTCCAGCAGACCAGTGCAATGTTTGTCATTAAGTGTAGCAGTGTAGTTACCCTGGTCCTGATCATCTGGTGGAGTGTGGGTTGGGTGTGGGTCCTTGTAACTTTACTCGGAGTCGGGCTAACGTCCACGCTAACTCCTATGTGTTTTGCGTTGAGGTGATATTTGAGGCTCGATGTGATGGGTAATACGCAAATCCCTTGTTGCATAGCTTGAACACAACCATGCTCTTGTCGACGCTTCCATCCTTTCGATTTTTTAAAACAAAATTTCCCATCCACGGGGCCAAGCAAAGCGGTCTCGTCAGCTTCTTCGTTCATGTTGACTGTGGTTTGTTGTTGTCGGAAGTCAAGAACGCTAGTTGGTGCTCTAGTATAATCGGTCCGTCGAAACTCATTCATTGAAAAACGTTCCGCGGTGCAAAAATAAGTGTGGTTACAATTATTATTCATTTATTTATTTTTTGCGTAATTAAACTTAATTAACGCGTTAAAGTCCCGGCCCTAATTTTTTTTATTTTATTAAATTTGGGAAAAATGTTGTCAGTAGTTTAAACCTGTTACGGTGCACTAGTAATTGGGGTCATTTTGGCTGTATTGTGTGTAATGTGACCTCTCCAAATTAAAATGACTGCTGTTATTGAACCCTCTGGAATTTAAATACAAGTGTGGGCTTTTTGTAAAGGTAACAACCTCTAGTTTCACCCACAACACTCAGAATCTCTCTAAGTACTACTGATACAATTTTATACACTTTGGAACACACAGAGAAAATTATTTTTTGTGTCCTCGCCTGAAATATTTAGTGAAAATAAAGGTGTAAAAGGCTTCAGCAGGTAGTTGAGGACTAAAACACACTATGGGCCAAAATAATGATGACTTGATGACTACTCACATTTCAAACTTGAAAAGAATATCTGTAAAACACCAGTTTTTATGTTGGTAGGTCCATGCGTTTTCTAGAGGAACCATAGTTTATCCAAAATTTATCCAAATTGGACACATTTGGAAAACGTATGAAAAAGTGCAATAAGTTCTGAATGCTTCAACCCACAGGCATCAATGAGGGCTCTACTGAAAGCTTACATCTAGAGGAATCTGTATTTACAAACATAATCACTATATTAGTTATGAAAAATAATATTCCATAATAATAACACAATAAAATTGACATGTTTACATAAAAAATAGTCAAAATGAGTGTTATGGGCCAAAATATATATTTTTGAATAATATCCACACATAAAAAACATACTGCAAACTATATACATAGGTTATAAAACTGTTGGTCAATGTTACAATATATGTGTCAATGTTACAATATATGTGCAACATTGTCTCTTGTTGCAGAAAGCACAAGAGCATGTCACATGTGGAGCATTTTACTGGGGTTTTCTTGGTGTTTATAGCACCTCTGTGAAAGGACAAAGGAAAGGTGTGATATCTTGATCTTCACATCAGACCCCATGACACACGAGCTGTCTCATCGAGGAGAATTGTGTTTACGCAGAGGTACAGACGCTTCAGGCTGAAGGAAACCCTGGCATATTTAGTATCGTCGGAATCTGTATCTTATTGGCTATAGAACAACGAACGTGCTAGAAACGTTTACGTGGTGCCTAATCGTTGCCAATTGGTGCATATTCAGGTCCAGCCCGATCAAAACTCATCAGAATTGGCTGAAAAAGGTGTCAATTGGAGGCTAACACTTCCTGTTAGCAGCTTTTAGTAGCTTTTTTCGCGGTCTCGAAAGGACTTATGGCTTTTATTATCAATAGAAATGACAAAAAATGTTGCAGCTGATTTCAAGTTGGAAATACTTCTCTGCCGTTTTTGAGCCTTGGAGGATATAACATGTCTTGTGGACCTAATTATTTTACTGGATATTATTCCCTGGACCTTTACGGACAGAAAGACACCAAGCTTAAGGGGATTTGTTGCTGTTCGACTCCAAGACAACCATCAAAGGTAAGACAAGTCCAAACTCAATCTTTGTGCTTGTCTGTAAAAAAGGCTTTGGTGTTGGCGCTGTGGTTGTAACGTGTTGAAATGGTTTATATCGTCGAGACTTTAAGCTTTAATTTGGTATATATATTGTCGGGGTTTGCATGACGAAGGGATAGTACAACGCGGTCTGTTTGAAGCGTGTTTAAGTCCCGGGACCGGGCCGCTGCACTCTGAATAAAACAAAAATGTTTTACCCAAACACATCTATAAATAGTAAAACCAGAGAAACTGATCATTTTGAAGTGGTCTCTTAATTTTATCCAGAACTGTATATAAAAATAAAATAAAAACTTTAACTAATGTGGTGTTTGAAGCCATGCTAACATTGCAATATTTAAAATACATATGTTCTATTCAGACAAGGTACATTTTGAAGTATTACAAATATCCTTCCAGCTCAGGTAACCATAGGGAGAGTCAGAACCTAATATTTCCATCTATATCCAGATGATCTTCAAATACTGCAGCATCATCTGTGAACTTTACAAGGAGGTCCTTCCTGGCAGTTCTGAGCCATTGTTTATGTTTTCAATACATCTGTAAAGTCTTGATTTAGGTTGTTCTTACCCATTGATCTTTTTCAGAAGGGTTTCCTCTTTAGCCAGCAATGCGACATGAGCTTAACTCATTAAGAAGTGAGGATGTGTTGACTTGTCACAATATACCTACAACACTTGGTGCAGTTGGTGAAATACTGGGCTGTAACCTTCAGAATAGTAACACTGTGTTGTGATCCTGCTGTGAATCTTAAACAACTGTCTCAAAAACACACAAGTTCCATTTCTGCAAAGGGCCAAGACCACAATCTGTTAGCTTATCAGGAGGAACCACTCAGTTCTATATATGAATAATACACTTGGCCCGAAAATGAAAATTCCTCATTTTTGAGTACATATAGTCCCAGTGTCACAAACAACTTGGCTTAGGTTCACACTTTCAAACTTTACGCTGATAAAACAGAGAAATCCAATTCCACAGAGCAGGCTGGCCACTCCGAGCGAGTCAAAATGCAAAATTATAAGCACAGACCAAGGCCACAGGAGTCAGACTTGGCCAGCCACTCTATCTGAATTCTTGCCACCACACATGTTCTTTTGTTCCGGAGATATTTGCACTGCTCACTCTCTGCTGCCTGGCTTAGTGTTTTTGAATCTTGACCATTTGAATTAGAAAACAACAGTAGCTTTCAGTGAGGTCATTCAAAGTCTCTCTATGTATGGAAAAACATTTAGGGAGTAGCTCAATAGGTGTTGTGACATGTACAAATTCATTGCAACTAAATAGGAAGACTTTAAATTAAAAGAGTAAAACAAACTTTGAGCTGAAATTCCAAAGCTTTCAAATATATACATATATAATTAATAGTGAACAGCACTTGGGAATGCTGGTTCATCAGGCTCAAGCAGCACCGCATTAAAAACAGTTCTAAAATGACTGCATGGATCTGTCTGTGTCATAGTTCAGAGTCGTCCACAAATAAGAGTTAAAGCTGTATCTAGCATAGAAGAAGCCACATGTGAACACCATCAGAAACCCCACCGTCTTCTCTGGGACATAACTCATGCGGTGCCAATAAACGAGCTTTAGCCCAGAGAAGACAGAGATGTGTTGCCGCCATCAAATAAAAAAAAGCTAATATTGATCATAAAATGGTGAAATGTCTCAGTTTCAACACCTGATTTGTAGGTTATTTTCTAGAGTTGGGGTTTTACTTTTCTATGTAAGATTCTAAACATAGAAAAGGGTCCTTAACCTCTCTATACCATTTTCAGCCAATGTGCCCTCACAAAGGTCTACACTCAAATGACTAATAATTGGAGCCAAGTACTAATCTGCTAAAGCCCACAGAAGCTGGGCTGACTTGAAACACAGCCCAGCAATTTCTCTTTAACACTGGGAACCCACTTCATTATTTACTCTAAATTAAGGTCAGATAAATTGATTAAGGTCCCAGTGCTACACTTAAGATGCAGATCTGCCTTGGACTAAGAGATATTGACACCTCTGCTCTAGTGTCGCTTGTCCTTGGTCCTAAATAAAATGTTGACAGGGATCAGAGGTGACAAAGTCAAACAGACGAGGATTACATTTTCAGAAAGCGTTAAGAAGGTGATCTTAGATCTAGAGATGTTTTATTTTATCAGATTTATCAGATTTGTATGACTGGGTGGGCCTTTCTGAGCTGAAGGGTCGACAGGTGAGAGCTCATGTTCTGCAAATAAAAAGAGAGCAAAATGATTTGTGGGTAGGATTTTGGGGTTCTCTTTATGTGGGTTGTGAATACAAAGCCAGCTTCAAATCATTTTTATTGGCACGATTTGGGTATATCACATCACACATCAACTTGATATTTCAAACACAAATTCCATATTACTCTATTTTTACACTATGTAACCCAAATTGTTACGTTATCATTAAGGGACAAAGGTGTCCGCTTCCAAAACGCCATAAAAATATTTTTTCCTCTTTTTTCTATATTTAATCCACTTTAGTCCTGATCATAAATACTACATATTTGATTACTTTCAAAATTTTAATAAATGATAATGTTACTTTAGTATACTGTTATACACAGCCATGCATACTTTCAAGTAAATAAAAACATGGGCAGCATTATTATACTGCACTTCAAAGGGATATGGAGAAATAAAAAAAACAAGGATTAGTGAGATTATGCACCTGACAGGAGTCATGTCACAACCAATCTCTTTGTAGCTTGGCTGTCTGGTCATTTCAACCCTGTGACAACCAAGCAGCAAGATGAAGAGGCACTTCTCTGTGGAACAGAGTTTTAAATGTTATGGACACATTTGCTCCTGTTAAGATTAAAGCGATCAGGAAGATGGAAAAAAGCAATGCTCACTCTGTCAGGGCACAGAAAAGGGATTGCCGAAAAGCCGAAGGAAAATGGTGGAAATTGAAGCTCTTAATTTATTATGAGGTATACACAGATAATTTGTTTTCAAACAAATATTTTTCTCAGAGATCATCAACAACAGCAGTAACAACTTGTGTGTCCTGTTTGCAGGAACAGTGAACAGATTAACAAACCCTCCAGCTCCATTTACTCCAGAATTAGTTTCTACAAAATGCAATAAGTTTGCATTGTTTTTCTATGACAAGGTTTAAGGCATTAAACATGCGATACAGTCCAAAAGGCATAAAACAACACTGCAGCCATCTAGGAAACATTTAGTTAACACATTTTACACCCATTAATGACAAAACAATTGAAAAAAACTCATCCACCTGCTGCGTCGATGTTACAGTCTGGAACATTTCCAAGGGCCTTAAAAACTGCTGTAATTAAGCCTCTCCTAAAGAAAAGCAGTCTTGATGCTACAGTGCTCAACAACTATCGGCCTATATCAAACCTGCCATTTTTAGGGAAAGTCATTGAAAAAGTCGACAACCTAATGACTTTCTGTTACTTAACAACTGCTTTGATCCTTTTCAGTCAGGATTCAGGCCCTATCACAGACTGAGACTGCACTTATCAAAGTCACAAATTACATCCGTCTGAACAATGATGTGGAAAAAGTCTCT
The DNA here is from genome assembly GCA_024416835.2 of Perccottus glenii. Lineage (NCBI taxonomy): Eukaryota > Metazoa > Chordata > Actinopteri > Gobiiformes > Odontobutidae > Perccottus > Perccottus glenii. Next base: position 29,338,633 of record CM044555.2, on the reverse strand, counting down.
GTCTTGGACTTGAGTGCTGTGTTTGATACCATGGAATCCTGTCACAAAGATTAGAGGAATGTATAGGTATCTCTGGAACTGCCCTGGTTTCAGTCCTATCTTGAAGACAGAAAGTACTTTGTTTCGGTTGGTAACTGTGTATCAGACCAAATGGCCCTGACACGTGGGGTTCCACAGGGGTCTATACTGGGACCTCTATTATTCAATCTCTACATGCTTCCTTTAGGCCAGTTAATACGCAGCTGTGGCGTATCATACCATAATTATGCAGATGACACTCAGATTTACATTTCACTCACAGCAGGTGAAAATGGACCAATCCATTCACTGTGTCACTGCATCGAACAGATTGATTTGTGAATAAAAAAATAACAAGACTGATCTAATCATCTTTGGGAACAGAAACAAAGAGAAAGTGTCAGCTGTCATCTCGAGTCTCTTTCTCTAAAATCTAAAAATCAGGTTAGAAAACTAGGGGTCATCATGGACTCAGACTTGAATTTCCACAGTCACATTAAGTCAATTACATCATCAGCATTTTATCACCTTAAAAAACATTTCCAAAGTTGAAGGGATAATGTCTAAACCAGACTTAGAGTGACTTATCCATGCTTTTATATCCAGCAGGTTAGATTACTGTAACGGCCTGCTCACTGGTCTCTCAAAATGAGGGTTAAGACAGCTGCAGTTTATTCAGAACGCGGCTGCTCAGGTTCTAACCAAAACCATGAAGTACAACCACATTACGCCAGTTTTAAAATCTCTGCACTGGCTTCCTGTTGCTCAGAGAATAGACTTTAAAACAGCACTGCTGGTTTACAAGTCTCTTAATGGTTTAGCACTAGAATATATTTCTGACATGCTTGTTGTGGCACCTAGTTGCTTCTAATTCTTCTGTACCACTCCTGAAGTTAGTCTAAATACAACCAGTATTTGAAAACACGAGCAGAGAAATGTCTTCTTTTATATATTTACTTCTGAGCAGAACAAACATACATAGACATAGTAATGCATACGGTCAAAAAACTGTGTTGCTTCCAACATCTCTAACTTCAGACTGAAAACTACATGCCATTGCTTCCGCTATGACGTAGTGATATCTGACCGGAAGCTCAAAATACTGAAATGTTATAAAATCTAAACATTACTAAATCCTGCATTTTAACCCAATACATTTATTATTTATTTTCATAAAATCGTTTTTATTTATTACTGTTTAAACTAAATTATTTCAAATGAACTTATCCTTAATTGGCTCTTACAATGCTAGTTGCTTATGAACCTCCTCGGACTCTCAGAACATCTGGGACAGGCCTTCTGCTCGTGCCCAGAGTTAGAACTAAACATGGTTAAGCAGTGTTTAACAATATTACCACTTATAATACAACTTAAAGTGTTTTTTACCTGCACTCTTCTTTTAAATGTTTTTCAGTGTATGAATTGTGCTATATAAATAAAATTGCCTTGCCTTGCTGTTTTATAATATTATCAAACTTACAACAAAATATAAAAAAAATAAACAAAAATGATTAATGACAAATTATTTATTTTCTAAAAAATAGCACAAAACAATAGTAAATGATAGAATGGACCAAAACACATTGGGGGCCCACCCTAATTTTAATACATTAAAATCCCCGTTATAAGGTTAACAATATGTATTGAATATTTATATTGTGTTTACATTCATAATTTACTTGTTGGTGGGGCCCCAACTTTGGTTCTAGCCCCCTGGGGAAAAGGAACGGTGAAAGAGTACTTTTCCCCAAGGGACCCCTGTGCTGCAGACTACCACCTCAGACTCACAGTTGCACAGCCTCACGTACTGTGGCCTGTCGCTAAGATTCAGTTCCACACCTTCCCTCTCCAGCTTCCCTCGCAGCAGCACCAGCTGGATGGTGTTAAAACCACTGGAGAAGTAAAAACATGACTCTCACAGTGCTCCCAGACTCCAGGTGAGTTAGCTCCCAGTACAGCAGGTACCTTCTCATTCGGTTCTTGCTCCACCGGTGACGTCACAGCACCTCGGCTCGCTCCACCACCAGTATCTACAGCTCCTCCTAGTGGGGCTAGGTTGTAACTACACCAACGCTACCTCCCTAAATGCGTCAATTTTTTTCAAATATCATCTTTATCATCCCTTTAAGCTGCACTTCCCCAACCCTCTCATCCATTTATCCCAACATCCCTTCTTCTGATCTTCCTTTGGCCAATTAAACCTAAATGACTCCTTGTAATCTGTCAGCTGCTACTACTCCCACAGTGTCCCACAGGGTCCTCAAGCCACTGGACTGTCTCAACTTCCTCCTTCTTTTCCTACTAGTCTGTCCTCATGCTTGTTTCTGTTCAATCGACCAGTCCCCATTTCTACCTTCTGATTTTCTTTCAGCATCCTATATTCCATAACTTGACCCCAGGAGGGGTTAATAGTCTCATTTAACCCGTCTGTCACCGCTCCCATTTCCTCAGCTCAGTGTTGCTCCAGAATGAGTGACAAAGTGCTCATAATGCAATACCGCAAAAGGTTTTACTGCCGCTGCTTTGGGATCTGTCTGAACAAAAATACATTTAGTCCCCAATTTGATCAAACGGGAAGCATACAGAGGTATTGGATGACAGATGTCCCAGCCTTTATTCCCGGGTTGAATTTACAGAAATGTACTGCGCCGAGCCCTGCCACTACATCAACATCCATTTAATGTCAGTTTGTCGCTGCCAGGCTTTAGCTTGTACCACAGTCTGTGGATGTACTGTAGCAGTCAGGTCCTGCTGCAGTGAAATGTCAACTCAGCGGTTGCTCTCAGTGGTCTCTGGCGATGTGGCTCTCCATTCAACGCCCAGCAGGAGTCTAAGTGGAGCATTAGCTGACTGTTTGTGCTCGCAGTCAGGACTGCAGCCTAATTATGCATCTATGGTTCTTTGTTTATGTGAAAGCCACTGAATAAATTGTGCTCTCAGCTCTGTGTGAAAATTGAGACTGGTTGGCCAACTGGAGAGGTTGTAGTCATTGATATATGCATATACAGTAAATGGTTTGCTTTGCTTATACATGCCTTCGAAGGTTTTCACAAACCATGATTATACATTGCTTGTGTAATATAAAAAGTGGGGTGTAGTATTTTTATTGCAGTATGATACTTATTGTACAGTTGTATTATATAAGGTAAGCGCTATTTTGGCTGATCTAGAGCCATATAACACAGTTCAATCATTTCAAATTGATACAGTGACTTTTTGGCCAAAAAGACAAATAAAAAAGTTTCTTTATTACCAAAGTGTATAGCAGTCATTTTTATTAAAAGTAAACTCAGGACTATTTTTAATTTATTTTTGTAATTTACATTTCTTCTTTATGCCTGTTTACATGAGTTTCATATGTAGCTGAAGAAACGACTTTTTCTTCTGAATTTTTAAACCTTCCCAAAATGGTGGAGATATGCGGGTTTATGCTCTGTCTCCACTAAAACAGCCAGCAGTAAACCTGTTGCGATGAACCCATTATTTAAGGAGGACTCCTGGGGCCATATCTTCCAGATCAAAACGCAGGTATCTGGCAGAGACTTTGAATTTAATGATGCCTGCATCAGTCCATGCTTTGACTAAGATCAGCTGTACCTGTCTGCACCAGACACGCCTCACTTTTTTAACCACCACCTCTCGTGGCGCAGGCACAGTCGCAGACGGGCAGGAGGTAGCGGCGTCAGGCACAAGATAACAAATATTCCACCCTCTTGATCACTGCTTCAACCGCCGTAAGAAACGGCACCTGGTGTTTCATTTGTGTTTATATACACATCTATTTAAGTAAGCCTTATTGGCTTGGCGTGTGGTCTTCATTTAGCTCCTGGTAATGAGTTAAGTGCAGGACAGTAGCTCCACCAGAAGTAGTCAATAGAATTTTAAAAACACCTGGAACATTACAATACTCCATAGCCTGTGTGTGTGTGTTGGCTGGTTCTGAGCTGGGTTGTGCCTGTGTCATGTCGAGGCTGCTTAACCAACATTCTGCAACACCGAAGGAACCAGAATATTTGGTGTTTTCCATCCTGTTGCATTTATGAAACGAGAGTCCAAAACCACAGGTCCACTGATTGAGCTGTGGATGATTTGGTCTCAAGACACTAATAAAATAACGTGCTGTAATAATACATTTTATTTCCATTTTATTGCAGTCTTTGGGGTGTTTTATTTTACATTTCTGCTCTTGGGGCGCAGTGGCTCAGGTGGTAGAGCTGTCGAGTGTGTCGAATGTGTGTCATTGTGTGGGTGTTTTTGGTGGTAGTCGGAGAAGGCCATGAGCACTATGTGTATGGAAGCACCTCTCTGTCTGCTCCAGGTGTGAGAATGGGGTGAATGGAAGCATCATGTAAAGTGCTTTGGGTGCTCGAAGGGGACACAAAAAGGGCAATATAAATGCACTCCATTTACCATTTTGACTGTACTTAAAAGTTTCCTAAATAAAGCTGACCGATTAAACCTAGCAAAAATGTGTAGCTGTCACCGGCTGCAGGTGCAGGTTCGTTAGATCACCAGACGTTTACCACAAGAAATACGAGGAGGCTGAGGTTATAATGTAAAACAGCAGTTTATTTGGACACGCAGGTAAAAGAAAAATGAAAATAACAATGTTAAGAAGCTCAGTGGAGGGTTGTGGCAGCGCTCCACGGGTAGGTAAAACAATCTGAGGACTGTGGGGAGGCTGTCTGTATGGGAAGCGAGTCAGTTGTGGCCCCGGCCTCCAGTCCGTGCCACAAGGCCGGTTAGTCTGAGGGCTGGCGTCCTCTCGACGGTCCCAATGGGTTCCCCGGTCCTCACAACGCCACGCCAAGACTAATAACAACACATTTAAAATGTCGGATTTAACGACCACACAATAAAACTTAATAAAAACAGCACAGCAAACAGGGTGTACGGGACACGTCCCTTTACTTAGCGTATTTATAGGCGTTGTACAGGTCCCTGGTCTCCGTCCTCTCTGGGTCCGCGGAGGTCCGGCCGGTCGCTCCTCAGGTCCTGCCTCGAAAGGGGAGACGGCACTGTGGACAGTGGAAGGCAGTCTTAGACACACAAACAAATTAGCTTAAGTAGGTGTAGCCTCTGCACAGTTATGGGCACTTCCCTTCACTTAGCTGAGTTAGAGCGTTGTCTGTAATGTCTCCCTCGGTTTCTACGGCTTTCCGTTGCCGATCGGTGGGCTGATGCTCCGTAGTGTTGGTTGTTCCTTCCTCCGTCTCTTTCCGTTCCTTACTCCGTCTCTTTCTCTCCGTTTTCTCCGTCTTGCTGTCCTTTGCTTCCTGCTTCTCCTCCTTCTCCTGCTTCTCCTTTGGGCCTTTTAAACCAGACCCAGGTGCATTCTATTGGTTCCAGTGATTGCGCAGGTGTGGTGAGTGTTCCCCATCACGAGTTCATCCGTGTGCCTGTAAAATTTAAAGGGGCAGCGCACTCCCAGAACACACGGAGAGAGAACAAACATAAAGTCCAAACCGGCACCCTGTGACATAGCTTCTTTAAAAAGTGATAGGGATCCAAACAAAAGAGCACAGAAGACAAGAAAAAATGCAATCAAACGCCTCAAAGGCCTTCAAAACTGCTTTGCTACATAAACACCTTGGTGGTGGCCTTAGAATTATATTTGAGAGTTATTCGAATCTCACAACATACTTGATTAAAGTCAAGTTGTAAACCCAACTACTCAAATCAGAAAAAAAGGTTAGAAATTGCTGCCAAACTTTAGGAAGTGACATCTCTAATCACTGTGAGAGCAAAGGTATGGAGAGATTAGGTATGTGCTTTATTTTTACATATACTAGCATGTTATAATATGATTCCAAACAGTACCAATAACAACATCAAAAAACATGCTTTAGTAACATGACCCATGCAAGATCTGGAGAGAGTCCCCTCTTAGCGGCGACCCACTGCTCCCTGGTTGGGTTAAATACAGAGATGAAATTTACCCACAGGCATGCTAAGTTAAGCTAAAGAGTAGCTTAACTTAACATGTAGGATTTGTCCAACTTTAGCCAGTGATTTAGAGAAAACGTTTACATGCAGTTTAAAACTGCTTATAAAACTGGTTATAATCGGACTAAAGCAATAATTTGAATTTCTCTAGCTGCACATAACTACACTTAGTCAGATTGCTAAGAACGCCTTTGGTCCACTCTTTAATTTTACCACAATTTCCTTTTGGTAATACATTCTACACTAAAAATCATTTGTTAGTCACTTTGTGACATTTTAACCATATATTTTAACCATTATAACCATTTATAACAGCATTTTAATAATACAATTATATGATAGACTAATGGTTTTTATTGAAATTACCCTTCAGTATTATATTACAGTGGAACCTCCAGTAACACTGCTGCCCTGGTGTTCAGATCCTATTTCCACAACTTCTCATCAACAGAAATGTCACAGATTTTTTTATGTCCAAAACATTTTAGAAGAAAAAAGTGTTAAGAAACTACAGAAGGCTGAATGGGCTGCAGTGAACGTTTAAAGCCACGTTATGGCTCTGGGCAATGCATCAAATTGTGAAGCGGCACTTCTTTACCATTAGTGGAAGCTAAAGGTCATGATCTAACAGCAAGCCAATTTATTTCAGCAAATACCAAGTTATTATAAGGTGCTATTTCTCAGCGCTGTGCTTACGAGAGGTAAGAGGTAAGTCTGTAACAATCTGATTTACAGAGTTGCTAAAGTCCACCTTTGAAAGCTGGAGTTATGGCGGCTGTGAAATATAACAAGATTGGAACATTATTTTTAAAGCCTACATTTTGTCAAAATGAAATAGAAAACAATGTCAAGGAAATAGAGATTAAAACTCAGCACCTTCACTGGCCTTCCCTCTCACATCAGTCTGATATACCAACAGTAAACAAGAGCTGTTCCTATTTAATTCTGTTGGTGGCCATAAGGCCTTATGCGTCGTAAGAGTCGTCAATGTCAACACACGGCCAATGCCTGGGTTAATGGGAGCATACAGTATTTAGTTTTTACCTTGACCATAGGATCTAACTTTGGGGTGTGACCTGACAGCACTGACAATGGTCCTCCTCTACTAGGCAAGTTCAGTGAAACTACGGTTGTGACATGTTCTCAACCACAACTGCTAAACTTTTGCTCTGATTGTGGCTTTAGATTTTTTCTGGTTTGGGTATATGAAGATGAATGTGTCCACACTGTAAAAAAAAATCCTAATTTTACAGAAAATAACTGTAAATTTTTTAGAGTATTTTTCTGTTATTTTTAATTACATTCAAAACTCTGTAAAATTACAAACAATATCTGTAAATTAATGAATTGTCTGTTAATTTAAGGATTATATCAGTAATGTCAAATTACAGTAATGTTTATTTTTTATACAGTACAATTACTGTATTATTTATACAGTATTTTTCTGTTTTCTTAAATTACGTATAAAGTAGTGTAAAATTACAATAATAAAGTGTAATTAAATGTGTAGCTCATTATATTAAAGGTTTATATCCATACTAATAATCTAACATATTTCCTTGTTATTTTAAAGTAAATATTTTTTTATACAGTACAATTACTGTATTATTTATACAGTGTTTTTCTGTTTTCTTAAATTACATACAAAGTTGTGTAAAATTAGAATAAAAATGTGTAGCTCATTATATTAATGGTTTATATCCAGTTTAGATTAAGACAGGATTAGACCTTAGTTTAATTAGGGCATGCGATTAGCTTTTAAAAATGTGCCTTAGATAAAAAAAAATACATTATGTGTGCATCTTGAGACAAAACATTGGCACTGACATATTTTAAGACATGTCAGTGCAAGTTGCTTTCAGGTAAAACAGCTCAAACATGCATTTTAGTCTGAGACTACAGGCTTAATGATTGGTTATTCTGAGTGTGATCCAGGAATCTGGCCAATAACAACTATGCGCGCCTTTACAGTTCAAATTTGAATATGTCAGTTGGAGTGAGTGAGTGAGTGAGTGAGTGAGTGAGTGAGTGAGGGCGGGTGCTGCTGCTCGGGATATTCAGTATTAACTTACTTCTGTTCTGTGGCTTTTTATATTGTTTAAACATGGATTGGTTTACATCGGACTGCTACATTTTTATTTTGAGCGAGTTGCAGGATGTAAATGAAGAACAAACACGGAAGATGGACAACGATTTTTTTTAACAAGGCGTAAAGGACATAATGCAATCTGCGGAAGGTAACGTTAAATAACTTTTTATTTTATAAAAAAAATCTGCTAGCGTTACATCAAAATATAGTGTGTTAAGTTGATAATCTAAACGCGATTACATATTTCAATGTAGTATCTAATATTATGTGTTGTTTGCATGTGTAAATATTGTCAGCTAACAGTTATTTAGATTAGCATAGGAGCTTTACAATGAGTGAAATGAGAACATTGTCTTTTTAGACAGAGAGGAACTCGAACCATAACGTTACTCCTTGACTCTAGAAGAATCTGCAAACTAGGTTTTTGAATCTACTGTTGATGGCGGGATATAGGCCCATATAGTTGCATGTGTGTGACTCGCGCTAGCCTAGCCGGTGCTAGGCTAGCGCGAGTCAATAGATATTTAAATAATAAATAGATCCCTGTAGCCTGCCATTAAAACAGTTTTACCCACTCCACAGTACACCAAAAGCAAATCAATTATAACGCCAGACTACCGATGTAAATGTCTGTTGAGAGAATAATGTTAGAACTCAAACTACACTTGCATCTCAATGTTTGCATTACATTTACTGGAACTAGTTTCTCAGCAGCGGCGGAATTATACTTTGCTCCGGTTAGTACTGCGCCGGAAAGTAAACAGAACAAAAGCGCACTACAGTCGGGACGGTAGGTTGCCTAGGTAACTTAATATCACTCCTCCGCTGCTGTAGACTGTGCTAATAAATACAGGGAACAAAGTCTAACTATTACAATGTGATGCAAGGTTACACTGGCCCTCCAGGAGTTTGGCACATTCTCCCAAATAATTTACTCACCCTCATGTTATTCCAAACATTTATGCATTTTGATTGCCAACATTCTTCAAAAATATCTACTTTTAATGCTTGACAAAATAGAAATTTCAGGTTTGAAAAGACATGATGGTGAGTAAATGATGACAGAATATACATTTTTGGGTGAACTATCTCCAGTACTTTAATAATCGCACTCAAGGAGATTAGACCTTCTTTTTTTAACGCATAATCATCATCAATCCTTTATTGAGAAAATTGAGAGAAATAATCCATTGTTGTTGTGAATCTACATGTTCCTTCTTTTGGTGATGCACATTTTTTGACAAAAACAGACAAAACAGAAGACAAACAGACAATTTAAATACAATTTGTTAAGCCTGTTTAAAGGAACAAAAATAATTTAAATCATCCTTTTAAGAGAATCATAGTGTGTTTTTTTTTCCTCCCAGATGCACCAAGGATCCAGTTGATTACTGGCCGTTTGCAGGATTGCTGTGACGCTGCTGAGTCTTGAACGCGGATTGACAACAGACCCAGAAGAGAATACAATGCTGAATAACGTTTTTTTTGGACAAAACTTTATTTTCGATGCTTCAAAAAATTCTAACTAACCCACTGATGTCACATGGACTACTTTGATGATGTCTTTATTACCTTTCTGGACATGGACAGTATACCGTACATACATTTTCAATGGAGGGACAGAAAACTCTCGGACTAAATCTAAAATATCTTAAACTGTGTTCCAAAGATGAACGGAGGTCTTACGGGCTTGGAACGACTTGAGGGTGAGTCATTAATGACATAATTTTCATTTTTGGGTGAACTAACCCTTTAATGTTTAGAATCAATAGTGGTGTGAAATCTTGTATGTATCAGTTTTGTGTAGAGTATGTTTAGAAAATTTCACTTTAATCCTAAAGTTTGAGAATTTGATAACTGTTCTATAACTACTACTAGTTAAAATGTTGTATTTAATTTAAGATATATACAGTAATTTATCAACTGAATCATTCCATTTAATTTAGATTATATGTTTACGGAAATGATTTAAATCCGTTTTATACAGTTTTTTTTTACAGACTTATTTTGTCTTCCAAAAATAAAACTGTTAATGTACAACCTTGAGCACGTCTTGACAAGTTATTGAATGTGTTTGATCGTTATAATTTAGCAAAGGTCTGTTAAATAACAGTGTTTGTCATTAGAACCTTTAGTGCTGTCACTTTATTGAAGGTGTTTGACTGTAATAATTTAGAAAATACCTGTAAAATAACAGTGTTTTCCCATAAAACTATTAGCGCATCACTTTATTGAAGGTGTTTGACTGTAATAATTTAGGAAATACCTGTAAAATAACAGTGTTTTCCATAAAATTATTAGCGCATCACTTTATTGAAGGTGTTTGACTGTAATAATTTAGGAAATACCTGTAAAATAACAGTGTTTTCCCATAAAACTATTAGTGCATCACTTTATTGAAGGTGTTTGACTGTAATAATTTAGAAAATACCTGTAAAATAACAGTGTTTTCCCATAAAACTATTAGTGCATCACTTTTATTGAAGGTGTTTGGTCATTACAATCTAGGAAAAATCCATAAAATAACAGTTTTACACTGTAAAAAAAAAAACGGTCAAATGACTGGCAGCTACGGCTGCCAAACAAAACCGTAAAATTAAAGTAAAATATCTTAAATCCAATAAAGTGCAAATACTTTAATTTTACGGTTTTTGTTTGGCAGCTTCAGTCATTTGACCGCTACGTTTTTTTACAGTGCATGCATGTGAGTTCTCTGTTCCACTTTGCTCAGCAACAGAGCACTGAAGTCCATCTCGGCTCACAAAGCTCTGCTCGTAGGTTTTAAAGCCTTTACATTGTCTGCGTTTAAAGAGAAAGTTACAGCTTACAATGTGTAATTCTCAGCATAATCAAAAGTAACCTACCGATATAAATCCATAAATGAAGGAAAGGGGGGTAGGGGGTAAAGTTATACGCTATTTTAATAAAACATGAGGGTGCATCGCAGCAACATCTTGAACAGCTCAGTCAGATTACAGATTTGCACATTTTCAGTGAGTCTTCCTCCAGCACACACTCATATAGAGCTACAACTGGCAGGACAGAGATGATAAGAGCTGCTAAGATAAGTGAACATCTGCTCTGACTTTTGCACAACATCCTCTGATCAGATATAAGTGTTTCAGGAATTTATGGAGGCTCTCCTCACACTGATAACAGAGCAACAAAAACACCACCCAGCAGTTAGATTCAACACTCAGAGTTTTACAAGCTTGACAAGAGTCAACAATCTGACTTATTTTGTTTTTCAATTTGACACACATCCACAACTACCACAAAAGACTTCAAGCTGTCATTGATGTTAAAGGTGTCAATACACAGTATTAAGAACTGGGGTATATAAACTTTTGATCAGGGTCATTTGGGTAGTTTCTGTTGTCATTATGATTTAAAAAGAGTAAACAGTTGTTTGACAATAAATGGCTTCATCCAATCACTAATTAGGAGTGAGTGGTGGAGTGGTTTTGTGTTATCATTCATATTTTCTTAAAAATGGATAAACAATCACAAAACCTCTAAAATATTATGAGCACAACTGTATATTACCTCAATTGCATTTATAAAAGTATTTCTTTATAGTACTTAAGCATTCTTTGTAACAGTTGCTTTGGAAACTCTGTCCTGTTTTAAGACGTTTGAGTCTTCAGACTGAGGTTCAGCAGACTTGACACTGTGTGTATGGAAACCTTTCAGATCTGTCTGGAGAGTTCTCTAAAGCGTAAATATGCCACCACCGCTTTCACTTCAACTCCTTAAAGCATAGTTTCAATGAAAGCCAAAAGCCAGCGTAAAAGACAGAAGAATATACCCACTGAGCAAAGAGACGTTTGTCTTCTGAGGCCTGCTGTCAGAAGCCGCATGGACATGACAGCGCTGCAGTCTGTGTGTTCCAGTGTTCCACGCACTGACTTTCTCTAAACATTGTCCCAAAAGTCTCTGTTGTGCCCATGGACAGTAAAGAGGAGTGGACTTATAAAGGAAGGAAAAGAAGGCTTAATAAGTCTTCTTACCATTGACACACTTGGGTCTATGGAGAGCATATATGATTTATTTTCTTTCGTTTTAATGTCATTTTTATTTAACCATAAAGTCCCATCAAGTTCACAAAGTGTAAAGCTGGAGTACAAAGTGCTCTGCCACCGTGAGGCCAAAGTTCAGAGTTTAGAAACCATAAAAGCAGTTTTTGGGAAATATTGTAGTTGTGTCAGAAACCGAAACAGAAACACACTTAAAGCACATAGTATTTAGTTCAAAGACTCTAACCAGAACAATCTTCAATATAACAAAGTATTACTTAAAAAAATAAATTTGTGTTTCCTGTTTTTAAATGTTTTTTTTATGTTTGCTTTCACAGACACTTTTGTACTGTGGAGACCAAAGTACTTGATAGTTGTTCAGAATTTTTTTATACTGGGAGGCTGTGGAATTCCGAAGGCCACATCTACAAATGTAGTGCACATTGCAATGGCCCCTTCTGCTCCCTCCTGGTCCACGTTGCTCTTTTGGGATGAGCATGCAGGTACTCAGCTTTGAGCCCCATTTCAGGTCTGGCTTGGTGTCCACCATGATGCCATTATGGGTGATAGAACAGTCCTTAATTGTAAGCTATGGAACTGCACTTGATCTGGTTATCACTTGGACCTGTTTGAGACCATAGCTGGGGCATTTAGCTCTCAACAATAAAGCTCCTGGGATCATTCAGGCATTCAATACAATACATACCATAATATGGTGGCTGTTCAAGCACAGAAGGATGTCCATTGTGGAGAAGAAGGAGCTGAGCCGAAAGGAAAAGCTCACGATTTAGCGGTCGATTCTCTTACCATTTTGCAGCTGAAATGTGTTTTCTCTGCATAGTAGAGCTAGCCTGGAAACATCATGGTATTCCACAGAGGAGCTGGAGCAAATCTCTGCTTGGACTGTGGCCCGCTTGACCCAGCCCTGAATAATAATAATATAATAGATGGGTGGATGTATTATTATTACTATATTAAACGCAGACAAAGTGTACAAAGTCTGTTGGGTCAGACTTAGTTTTAAAACCTCATTTGCATCTGTAGCCTATCGTGAGTAAAGTTACAAATCCTGTCTAACAATACAAATAAACAGAAATATCACAAAAATTTTACATCACCAAAAAATGTTTTCATAAAAGTTTGTATTATTGATCACAAGACTGTCTGAATTCTGTTCAACTTTAGTTTGAATGCATTCAAGTTTGAGCAGCCTTTGATTTTAATGTGAAGGGAAATGGGGAATGGCAAAAATTGCAAATAAACTTACAATTAACTGTAACAACATTAATATTGAAGAAAATTTAATCAGAAATTTAAAAAAAAATATTAGTTATTATTTAGTTATTTTATTTTAAATGGTGGTGACTAGGGACACAACTTTGAGCCCACATCCTCATAGCACTCAGAAATATTCACTCAGTCAATCCTATCTTAGACTTTGGCTTATACTGTACCTACCATTGTGCTTTTGCCACCATCAAAGAGGGTCAGATGTTTTGTGAGCGTTGTGCCTCTGCTGTGTCCACCTCCAGCAGCCTCCTCACACGAGAATACTAATGACCGATGGCTCAAAGCAATCAATGCCTCTGAGGGAGAGCCAGTGTGTGGGTGACACAGCCTCCCTGATTATTGTCTCCAAACACAAGTCGATCAATAGCAGTCCTCTGGTCCCGACCACAAAACCCCAGCATCACAGAGCCAGCGTCTGTCTTTTCAAACCGCTCCCAGCTGCCATCGACCACAGTCTGCGACCCTGGGCCCTAACAAAACTGAATGGGCTCTTCTCACTGATGGACCTCTTCTGTCAATAGAGTTGTTTAGAAGGGGATTATATGTACTGTATTGGATCAAATAACTTCTTCGGGCCAAAGAAATGCTTTGTGTTAACTTACTTGGCAGCAGTGGAAGTTGGCAACAATGCAACAGCACATTTCAACTCTGCCAAAAGAAAACAAACCTGCTCCAATCCAATGGGTTAAGAGTGGTGTTCAGTTATTAGAATAGTAGCTTAAATAACATGACACAATGTGTTCTGTGCTGTATGCTGCCAAATCCTCAGGAGAGCCTCATGTGTATGCAGAATATTTGATCTACTGCCTGTGGCTTCAAAACCACTGCCAGCCACTCACACCAGACAAACTCAGGATAAAACCTGAGCATATTTCCTTCTGATATTATCAGTCTAAATAACACAATCTGTTAGTGGATAACAGAGGTGAGACAGATTGAGACGTTCTTTATAAATTTCAGCTCAGTTTGATGGGAAACTGATGATGTCTTATTAACAAATCCAATTTTAATAGACCACACACTAGAGGCAGGAAAAGGGCATACATATGAAAACAGCCGATGGGCCAGGCTGTTTTATGGTAGTCTGTTTTGTTAGGCCTATGTTTTACAATTAAAGCTGCAAGCAGCAATGACCATCCCTCGCTGTCGCGACCAGGTGCTGGTGCCAAGGTTAAACTGTGTTGCTATCTCAGTTATGGTTATAATGGATATCCATATATTTAGGTGCTGGTGCATGGTTTCAAGTGTATTGACGAGGAGCTTAAAATAGGTGGACTACTACGACAACAAGATTTGACATATTCTGGCATTATTATAAAGTTTTCCTTGTTTGTAATGCAGGAAAGAAAGATTATATAAATTCAGGGGCTTGATTAAGTCTCTTGGAATTAAAGACAAAACGTCTTCACCTTGAAAACTGATTCCAGATGATTTACTTTAACCTTTTTTTTTTTTCAAGATGACCTGTATTGTTGAGAACCTTCACAGAAATGTTGTTTAATGGTCATTTAGTTTCTTCTTGTTCTTTTGGCTGTTCCCTTTAGGGGTTACCACAGCAAATCATCTGCCTCCATCTAGCGCTATCCCCTGCATCCTCTTCTCTCAGACCAACTACCTTCATGTCCTCCTTCACCATGGCCTCCTGCTTGGCAGCTCTAACGTCACCATCCTTGTACCGATATTTTCACTCTCCCTCTCACTCTCTGTCCAAACCATCTCAACCTGGCCTCTCTAACTTTGTCTCCAAAACATCTCACATGAGCTGTCCCTCTGATGTGCTCATTCCTGATCTTATCCATCCTTGTCACTCCCAAAGAGAACCTCAATATCTTCCTCCTGTCTTTTCCGCAGTGCAATTGTCTCTAAACCATACAACATTGCTGGTCTCACTACTGTCCTGTAAACCTTTCCTTTCATTCTTGCTGGTTTCCTTTTATCACACAACACACCTGACACATTTCTCCTCCCATTCCAACCTGCTGCACACCCATTGCTCTGGAATGTTGAACCTAAGTACTTAAATCCTGCTCCTTCTTTATCTTTTCTCCCTGTAACCTCACAGTTCCACTTGAATCCTTCTCATTCACACCAATGACAGTATATACTATGGACAACTTCTGCCCATTGGTCCCCCCCCCCTACTGATATTGTCATTATGAAAGGGCAATAAAATGGCGGTTACATCTGGGCTTTTCCGCATTTACTGCATAGTAAAACAATATTTTTCAGATAGAATAAACAGACATATTAATCAAAAATTCACAAACATCATAGTCCATGAACAAGAACCACAACTTTCCCACAACTTCATTGAACGGCTCATCAGCTTAATGCCTCTGTAGTTTCCACAACTCTGCACATCTCCCTTGTTCTTAAAAATCGGCACCAAAACACTTCTCCATTCCTCAGGCATCCTCTCACTCTCTAAGACTTCGTTGAACAACCTAGTTAAAAACTCTACTACCATCTCTCCGAGACACTTCCATACCTTCACTGGTCTGTCATCAGGACCAACTGCTTTTCCTCTCTTCATCCTCTTCAAAGCCCTTCTAACTTCAACCTTGCTAATCCTTTCTACTTCCTGCTTAACAATATTTGCTTCTACTCCTCTGCTCCCCCTATCATTTTTCCTCATTCATCAGTTCCTCAAAGTACACCTTCTATCTTTCCCTCACCATCCTGTCACCTGTCAACACAATTTTATCTCTATCTTTAATCCCTCTAACCTGCTGCACATCCATTCAATCTCTATCCTTCTGCCTCGCCAACTGATACACATTCCTCTCACCTTCCTTACCTTGCAGAGATGTCCTCATAAGCTTTCTGTTTTGCCTTTGCCACCTCTATCTTAACCTCACGCTGCATCTCCCTATATTCCTGTCTACTTTCCTCAGTCCTCTCACTGTCCCACTTCTTCCTCTGGATACTCTCCTGATCTTCCTCATTCCACCACCAAGTCTCTTTGTCATCTTTCCTCCTTCCAGATGACACACCTACCACCTTCCTACCTTCCACCTTCCTAAACCACACAGCACTCTTCCTTTTCCAACTTCCACCACTTTGTCTTCTTCTCTGCCTTTGCTCTCTTCATCTTCCTCACCACCAGAGTCATCTTACACACCACCATTCTGTGCTGTCTAGCTACACTCTCTCTTACTACTACTTTGCAATTGCTAATTGCTAAAAAAAAGAGCCTAACTCCTCCCACTGACAATATTTGAAAAATGCTGGAAAAGTAGGCAGAGCCCAGCAGAGACAAAGGGGACAAACCGGGGGCGCAGCTCAGCGGGGGCGTGCACCTCAGACACGCAGTGATGTATTGATTGACAGCAGCTGTCAGACTCGCAAAGATGGAGTCTGGAGGAATGCTGGTAGTTTTGCTACGGAATGGTCCTTCTAACTGGAGGACTTTTCTGTGCACACAGGGCTAGAGCTTTATCAGTTTGTGCCGCTGGCTCAAACCGCGGTCTCAACAACTCCCAAAGTTAAAGAACAAAGTCTTGGGGCCTGTGATAAAACGTTAGCATTGTCTATTTTAGGCAAATGCTCAGCAAATGTTAACAGTTAAGTTTTAGAAACTGCAAACCTATGATTTTAGTTTGATTTTGGTATGATTTGGTGTTAAAAATTACACACAAAACAGAGATTTTGGGTCTACCTCTACAACTGTCTCAACAGGTGCACCTGTGCACCTGCAGCTCACTGGTCCTGGGAGAGAATGTGTTATAGAGCGATACTCAACGAATAGCTTAAAATAAGACCAGTGTCAAGTCCAGTTCATTAATTTAATAAGTAATATGCACAAAAGAAACAACCCTCACCAAATATAATATTTACATCACAACAAAGTAGTGATAAACATTGTTTCTCATGTTGTAGGTAATGCACAGGTGTGACAGGTTGGTGAGTTGGCTGCATAACATTCCATCCAAACTTTGAGGCAGTAGCACTAAACCCTGTGTTACAGGCTCTAACACTTGTAATGTAGTGTTACACTTATCTTCAGCTTTTTGGTGAGACGTGGTTAAACAGGGTAGTTCCAGGAAGAAGAGAGCAATGTTTTTATAAATAAGTAAATTTAATGTTTTACCCTCCTCTTACACATACTGTACATGTGGACCAGATCTTTCAGCGGTTATAGACACTTGTCTGCTGCAGTGTGGTCAGGTGGAGCTGGGGATACCTGGGCCAACAGGTACAGGTCATACCTCCTTGTGCTGTCCTCACAGAGGATTCCAATACTGAATTTATAAATATAGTTGGTATATGAAAAAAAAACAAAAAAAGAAAACATTGAAATATAAAAAAGCATTTATACCTGGAGTTACACACAAAACAATTGTTTAAAACATGCATTATAAAATCAGCTATACAACAATAAATCAACATAATCATTTACAAATGAATGTTTAAATGACACATTTTTCTCAAACTGCCTTTCAATAACTCTTTAGGGATTGTTCTTACAGTAAGCATTTTCATTTTTATATTGATATAATAATTTATATACAGCCAGGTACATAAATATTGGGACATCGACACAATTCAAATATTTGGGGCTCTATACACCACCACAATGGATTTGAAATGAAACGAACAAGATGTGCTTTAATTACAGACTTTTTATTTACGTCCAAATCAGGTGAACAGTTTCCAATTGTTAATATCACACTTGAAATGAACTCTGAACCTTTATTCTGCTCCTTGTAAATGGGATAATGAGGGAATAACACACACCTGGCCATGGAACAGCTGAGCAGCCAATTGTCCCATTTCTTTTGGTCCCTTAAAAAGTGGGAGGCACATATACAAACTGTTGATTTGGATGAAAATATCCTCAAATTAAAGTCTAAAAGTCTAAAAGTCTGCAGTTAAAGCACATCTTGTTCGTTCGACACTCTGCATCACTTCCTCAAACTCGTCTCCCTCCTCTTTTTCACATCCAACTTGTGTATCATAAGCACTAACAACGTTCACACCTTCAATTTCCAGCTTCAGACTCATCAAGCTATCTGACATTCTCTTTACCTCCAGGACATTCTTCACAAACTCTTCCGTCAGGATCACTCCTACAACATTTCTCTTCCTGTCCATACCATGATAAAGCAGTTTAGCTAAAGCCTTGCTTCCTTTCCACCTGGTCTCCTGGACACATATTCAGTCCCTACTTTCAGTCCAAAACTCCTGCCTTTACCATTCTCTCTCTGCCTACAGACTCACCTTCTTCTTCTCCTTCTTCAACCAACAGGAGCCACATTTCCACCAGTGCCCTGTAGGTCAACAGCACCGATGTCAGTTGTTGTTAACCCGGCCCCCGACCGATCCGGTGTGGAAGTCATGTTAGTGATTTGCATATTGGATTTGGCAATTTGGGAAAGTTGAAGTTAGGGCATGGGTTTGATTAGCCTTTTTGTGTCTTGTAGGATCCCAAAAAAAAAAAAAAAATGTTTTGTATCTTTTTCCATTTATTTTAACAAATCTTGAGCTGTTGCCATGACAACATGGTCAAAGATAGGATGGTTCTCTATTAGACTTGACATGAGGAATATATGTGCCAAATATGGCCCATTTCTGACAAACTAAATTGTTTTGCGTTGTAGTGTATGTGTTATAATATAATTTAATAAGAAATATTAATTTATCAATTTGGGTAAATTATCAATTAATATTTTATTATCAAATTTGTCTCGTTAAAAGGGGCACCACCAGATGATTCTGGAAAACTGATTATATTGATTAGGTCTCAATTAATCTGAAGGAAGAGAATTCTAACCTGTATTCGGATATAATTCTGAAAATAATCAAAAGAAAACCAAATCAAATCTTAACATTTTATGGGGTTTTATTAAAATTATACAAAATTAAATGATGGATGGACGGACACAAAGGAGAAATTATTGACATATAATTGAAATAATGATTGAAACAAAATAAAACCAACAAAGTTACTGAATCTAAATTGTGGAGGATGATAATTTGTTTGATTAAAACTTGGCTGGGTTATTACGGAAGGGGCCTTTTTAAAAAGGTTGGTGAATTGACTTGAGCTTATCAAATACAGTTAACGCCAAACTCTTTATGTCAAGTGCGGCTTACTTTTGGGTCGCTGGTGCGGTCCAGTACGAGTGCGCCAGAGCTCCGAAGGTTTGCTCCGATTTTCTGTAGCGACTGGATTTGAAGAGCCCGCTCCCACAAGATGTCTGCTACTTGACTAGCGGAGGCCGCTGGCTGGTTGCGCGGCTTGTCGGGAAATTGAGTCGTGGCGTCAACTGTATCAATCCGTGAAAGTCTCTTTACTTGCCGTTGGCATCAGGCAAGAATCAGCTCAGAGTCTTTGAAAAATAATAACTGAGTCACTGAAAAATATTCTCTCAGAGTCGTTTTTCTGGCTTAAAACGACTGTGAGGGCTGGCGTAGATCTGTAGTCCTCTGTAAACTACAACTTCACGTGCGTCTCCGGAGATGACGTCAAACAAAGGCAATGTGCGGCTTTAAAAATAAAATCACGTTTTAACCGGCCGGTTAAAACGGTTCAAAACTGAAGACGAAGGCGTCTAAAGAGAGAGGTCCGCAAGTAGCCAAATTACTTGGGACGGAGGCAAAAATGAGGCTTTAGGCCTCACAGAAGAAAAATCTCACGAAGCGGACTAGGCTTCAACAGATTTGGAAAAAGAACTCGAGCGTATTGTAGAGAAGGGCGAAACAAGAAGAGAGGGACTTCCTGCGTGCTCGGAAGTTTTGTTCTGCTAGAGAGGGGGTGTGTTTCTGGGGCGTTCCGTTTGTTTGGGGAAACGCCTAAGTCGTAATTCAAACAAACTATCACCGTTCCACCAGGACATTTAAGATTTTAACCACAAATATAAGCACACACATATTTAATAATGCAGGTTATAACGATAGAATGTTTTGCACACATGTTGTTAACACATATACATTCATTCAACCATTTATTGACTGTAAACTTGTAAAGCTGGGAAAGGAAGGATTCTCCGTCGTGACTCGAAATCCTGCTAAAGAAACATTAGTTCATCATTTAAGCATTTCCTTTTTATTAAACACAAATGTTCATTTGTGAGAAGTCCGAGTCCGTGTAAACTTTCGTTTACAAAGAAGTTAGAACAGTCAGTTTTGATTAAAAAGACTTCAGCAGAGTTCCTCTCTGCTGTCGCTAGGGGGTAGTATCGTAACGTTCATACTGTCTCAGGCCTGCGTCCTGACCCAATACACACTCAATCTTCAAAAGGGCAGATGCTGTCGTCTTGGCGCCAACAGGCCTCTCGCTGGTGGATAGCGCTCCTTTAATCTGCTCGGTCTAGAAAGAGTTATTGTTATTTAGAGTGTTATCTCGGAGTTTTTCTGTCCTTGGAAAACAAAGAAAACATCTGTGGATGATTAGCACAGAGCTGTGAAACGTTGGTTTGTTGATAAAGTAAACACTTAGAGGCGTCTGGAAAGGCTTTTACGGCATAAATCGTCAGGGCTTTGACATCTATGCGCTGTAAACCTCCCGTTGAACTGTGAAAGGGAATACAGTTTATGGCTGCCTGCGTCCTGGTCACAGTGAACTGCAAATGGTCACTACAGCGTAACGCCATGTTATTTGTTGCACAAATTGAAATTGCTTCAATTCAAATATGTTTAGGCCTTAGTACCACAGAATTCATTGAATTCTGAAGCAAATCAAAATTTGTGTTTGCAAATTATAACAAGTGGTGTGAAATCATCAAAAAATTTATGTTAACAAAATTCCGATTTGCCACTCGGAAACCGGGTTACATCTACGATAAACTGGAATATGTTTTAATGATTATGTAGTACAATTTTCAGGTTTGTTGGTTAAAATCCCCAGGAGGATATAGAAAAAATAAAATGTAAAAAAAAAAAGCTGAGTCAGCATTTAGAAAATGTTGATCCAAGATAGCAGAATGCCTGTGTGTCATTGGGTTTTTAGTGTAAAAGTCCCCAATTTAGGGGCTCCAAACCATAGAACATAAAAAGAGTAAATAATGGGTATTATAAACAATATTCTACCAAGATTCTTTCTGTTTTAAAGCCATCAGTATATGCTGTTGAGGCCACTCAATGTCCAGCTAAAATATTATAACATAATCTGAAATGCCCCAGAATACAGGGCATTAGAATTTTCTGAAGGATACTTGTGTCTGTCTACACACTGAAAACTGTTAACATCCTTCTTTTGATGACTTTTGCACCTTTCTAAAGAGCTGCTTAGCCTCTACATCTCTGACCTAAATATTGTAGTGAGCTATTGTTTTGGTGTTTTTACTGTATATGTAAGATTCTTACTTTAATACATTATTCTTTGTGTTTTATTACGGTCTATACATTTAATCTTAGATGTGTCTACAGCTACAATATAAAGAACGGTATACCACCTTTTTATTAATGAAATTGATTTAATAAGGGCTGGTCTAAGACAGAAAATTCTCTTGCTGAAAATAAGTCCCACCCCATGTGATCATCAAACAAGCTCCTGATACAGGCTCCTCCCCCTTTTGTACAGGTCAGCCCTTAACAGACAACCTCGCCCGTAATCCCAAATGCCCAAACCTGAACCATAAGCAGAATAAAACATGGACTAGTTGGACTAACTGCAATGCACCCTGCAACCCTAAAACCTTCTATTTTTTTAAGTTATACTTAAATAGAAAGATAAATAACAATCATAAACGCTGAAGTAGCTTTAGTAGATTTGTTCTATATTAAAAATTTTGGAACAGCTCATGAAGTTATGATCAGCCTGTGTAACACTGGCTCTTGTATTTCACCATCTTCGCTCCAATAAGTGCAACTGACAGTGACTTTCAAACACAAAGTAAAAAGCCTCTGTCCTGACTGTGCACAATTTACAAAGTTTTGGACCTGCCTTGAAATGATGTATGAGAATTTACTATGACATTTATTTTTTTATTTAAATTAAGTGTGTATATATAAAATATTCTATCAATATAAAATGCTTACTGTAAGAACAATCTCTAAAGAATATAAGAATTATGTAAAGGCAGTTTGAGAAAAGGGTGTCATTTAGACATTCTTTTGTAAATGTTTGTGTTGATTCATGTTCATTTTGAGTTTTATAGCTGATTTTATAATGCATGTTTTTAAACAAATGTTTTGTGTGTAACTTCAGGTATAACTGTTTCTTCATATTTCAATTTTTATATACCAACTATATTTATAAATTCAGTATTGGAATCGTCTGTGAGGACAGCACAAGGAGGTATGACCTGTACCTGCTGGCCCAGGTATCCCCAGCTCCACCTGACCACACTGCAGCAGACAAGTGTCTATAACCGCTGAAAGAGCTGGTGCACATGTACAGTATGTGTAAGTGGAGGGTAAAACATTAAATTTACTTATTTATAAAAACATTGCTCTCTTCTTCCTGGAACTACCCTGTTTAACCACGTCTCACCAAAAAGCTGAAGATAAGTGTAACACTACAGTACAAGTGCTAGAGCCTGTAACACAGGGGTTTAGTGCTACTGCCTCAAAGTCTGGATGAACTGTTATGCAGCCGACTCACCAACCTGTCACACCTGTGCATTACCTACAACATGAGAAACAATGTTTATCACTACTTTGTTGTGATGTAAATATTATATTTGGTTAGGTTTGTGTCTTTTGAGCATATTACTTATTAAATTAACTGGACTTGACACTGGTCTTATTTCATAGCTATACCTTGAGTATCTCTCTATAACACATTCTCTCCCAGGACCAGTGAGCAGCAAGACAAGAGTTTTTTAACAGTTGTAGAGGGAGAATTAAAATCTCTGTTTTGTGTGTAAGTAACACTAAATCAAATCAAAATAAAAGTAAATGCATAGGTTTGCAATTTCTGAAACTTTGTTAGCATTTGCTGTGCATTAGCCTAAATTAGACAATGCTAACATTTTATCACTGGCCCCATTCTCTCTTGTGCTGCAAGACTTTGCTCTTTAATTTCGGGAGTTGTTGAGACCGCGGTTTGAGTCAGCGGCACAAATTGATAAAGCTCTAGCCCTGTGTGCACAGAAATGTCCTCCACTTAGAAGGACCGCTCTGTAGCAAAGCTACTGGCATCCCTCCTGTCTCCATCTTTGCGAGTCTGACAGAGGCTGTCAATCAATCCGTCACTGCGGGTCTCAGGTTCACGCCCCCGCTGAGCTCCGCCCTCGGTTAGTCCCCTCTGTCATTGCTGGGCTCTGCCCACTTTTCCAGCATTTTTCAAATTTTGTGAGTGGGTGGAGTTAGGCTCTGACCAGGGGTTTAGTTACACTTTAAACTCATCCCCGCCTGATTTTATTTCTCCTTTTACTTACATGCATTACTAGCAGACATCCATTATGTTGAATGGTAGTTCTTTTTAGAATGGTAGTTGTTTTTAGGCAAATGACAATGAATTGTTTAATCAAGTAGACAGTTACACTCCATCTAACCACTCAGAAATACTGAAATATCAGTTCAAACCAATGTGCATTTCTCCTGATGCTCACTCAAAGAACTGAATGGAGTACAAAGAGAACTGTTGCCATTGTGTCACATCATTCGGCAGTAAACATATTCAACGCCTGGAGCGGTCGGGGAGCTATCTGTCTGTATACCCACGGCCTGCAGTTAGGTTGGTGCTGGACATTTGTAGAATCACTCCAGGTACGATTCATCAAAATAGTCTTCACAGTAATGTATATGTGACAACGCCAGACAACAACCCTTGCTTGTGGCTAAATGCTACTGCACCCAAGAATAATACAGACAGCTCCTATTACCGCTTCATTGATGGAAACCAAGTGCACTGCCGGGTGTCTATCCAAACAGCCAACACATCCACCTGCGAGCGACTGATGAGGATCATCATTCAGGTGGAGGTCTTTAACATGCCAAACTGGCCATCAGTGTGGTCACAGTTACTGTAGACAGAGAGCAGACTTATAATAAGAGTGTTTACTCTTTATCATTCATATTCTCTGAAAAATATTCTTATATTCTCATATTCTGGCCCAAAAAATCACAAGTTCTGCCAGGGTATGTAATCTTATGAACACACACTGTTTAAAGGCAATTTTCCAAAGACAAAATAATGTATTAGACCAACAAAAGGAAAATATAAAAATTATCTTGCTTGTCTATAAGCCAGATTTTGACCGGCCATGGATCATTTGAGACCGTGCCACTCTGGTTTATAGTTTGTCGTAATCTTCGGTGTGTTCTTTCATGCGCGTTAGGCGATTAACCAAGCTAAATTAGTGTAAAACAATAATTGGACAGCCTATTTGAAAAGGGGAAAGACCAAATGAGACATTTCAAGAGAAGCCAACATGACAAAACTGCATTTAGAAAAATGACCATGTGTTAACTTAAATGATGGCTCTATTGCAACAAATGAATGACCGCACCAAATGTTTTTATTGCAAATAATTCATCCATCCATCTTCTTCCGCTTATTCGTGGCCGATTCGCAGAGGAAGCAGTGAAAGCAGAGACGTCCAGACTTCCAATCTTCCCAGACACTCCCTCAAGGCCTTCCGGGAGGAATAACGAGGCCAGCCAAGACCAAGACCTCAAGATACTTGAACTCCTCCACTTGAGGCAGGAACTCTAACCTGAAGGAAACAAACCACCCTTTGTGCTGATTCTCATTTACTGTCAGTATCTCTGTCCCAGCAGCGACAGGCAGGGGGCGCCTACAAATTCAAGCCCTGAGATTATTTATTCTGGCAGCATCAATCTAAAACACAAGATATATTCTTTGTACCACCGGTTACATCAGTATTTTAATTGACAAGAGACTAAAAGAAAACAGTACAGTGTGTGATTTTCAGCAGAGAAGCAGCTCTGTGGAGCCTGATGTAACCCTGTAAACAATGCAGCATGAGTCTTGGCTCTGGAAACACTGGTGTATTGCACTGCATTGTAGTAATGTTGCATGATTTTTTGCTCTTGGCACTGGACGGTTTCCATTTAGTTAATTTTCTGAACATTTCAAATTCAATCTTGATGACGTTATAAGCTGCAGGTTAACAGTAAGCATTATTCCTCACTTTAAGTTATTGCTCATATTTATTGCTAGCAACACCAATAAGTTAAACAAAGACTAAATAGAGTATACTCTTCATATTATGTATAGAACAAAATAAAAGTTTTTAATATATGAACCTGTGGGTGGATTGAGTGGGTGGGGCAAAACTCTGTGATCTTAAAGCTCTACCTTTGTAGTGGATCTATGTAAATATGTTGTAATTATATGGTGTGAGTTAAACTTTATTGCACTTTGTTTTGGGTAAAGGTAATTTAAGCCTTGTTTCCACTGTGTGGTGCCGTACAGGTCTGGATTGTACGGGTAAGTTTTCTTTGCAAAAAGGGGTCGCATCACCAAACAGTGTAATGCACTGTACTTGAGGAACCTTTTGTTTTTAGGTTCCATCAGAATGGTCCACTTTCCAAAAGAGACGAACATGCCAAAAGTTTGTGTCCCTTTTAAAATGCGGACTGTCATAATTTCACACTCCCTATCCCATGTCCCAACATACTGTATATATGTACAAACCATGTGCCCATTTAAAGGCCCAATGACCCCTAACGGGACTAGGTGGATGAGAAATGTATGAATGAATCCAATTACTGCATTAATAGTACATAGACTTTTATCACCTAATTAATTTGATAGGCAGTGGTATTTACATAACCGGCAATTCCACTCAGCCTGAGGCTGAAGCTTTATTGGGTACATGTGCTTTCCACATTGTAACAAACAATGCAATTCTTAGTTGTTACAAAACCTTTTGCAAATCATAATTTTTTCATCATCCACTGGGTTTGAAGAAAATTAATTAAGTGCTGGTTTAAGTTTGGCGGTTTGGAAATATTGTCATGCTTAAATAACGTTTATTAGCTGTTTCAGTTTTTATATAGGGTCAGCATTTTCCACATCTTGCTTGATGAATTCAATGATTGGTTCTTTGGTTCCATCAGTGGTCCACTTTCCAAAAGAGAAAAACATGCTAAAAGTTTTTCTTGAAGTCACAAGCTGAACTTGTGACTTTAATTAGTCAGAAAGCTGGGAATAAACCAGAAACAGTCTAATGTTTCCTGCAGCAGTACACAGCTATACCTCCAGCCTCTCACACACATCCCTACAGACCAGAATTTACTCTACGTTTTAGATTAATTATTTTCAAAACATCCAAGTTTTGAAAATTAGTTTCAAATATAATTGACATTTCATTTAGAAACACAACTTTTGTGCACTTTTGTAATGTTTACATTTACATTTAATCATTTAGCAGACGCTTTTATCCAAAGCGACTTACAAGTGAGAAAAACAATGGAAGCAATTTTAACAACACCCAGGAAGCAAAAAGCATAAGTGTACCAAAATCTAGTAAGTTAAAACCCAGCGCAGTATACAAAGCTAAAGAAAAGCTGTTTTTTTTAATTTTTTTTTTATTTTTTTAAGAAAAGGAATCGATATAAATGAAGCAGAATTCAGTGTTTGTCAGTCAGGTGTTGACGGAAGAGATTTGTTTTCAGGTGTTTTTTTTTAAGATGACTACTGAATCTGCTGTTCTGGTAGCAGCAGGTAGATCACCGAAGAGAAGAAGGTACGTGAGAGTGATTTTTAATTAGCAGAGCGCAGGGATCTGGTAGGAACGTAGGTCTGTATTAGTGAGTGAAGATATGAGGGTGAGGAACCAGTGGTGGTCTTGTAGGCCAAGAGCATAGCTTTGAACTTGATGCGGGCGTCAACCGGGAGCCAGTGTAACCTAATGAATAGAGGAGTTACGTGCGCTCTCTTCGGTTCATTAAAGACCACTCTTGCCGCTGCATTCTGGATCAGCTGCAGAGGTTTGGTTGTGCAGGCAGGGAGTCCAGCCAGTAGAGCATTGCAATAATCCAGTTTGGACAAGACAAGAGCTTGGTCTAGAATTTGCATTGACTGCTCTGATAGGTAAGGTCTAATTTTCCTAATGTTGTAGAGAAAGAATCTACAGGACCGGGTGATGCTGGCAACATGGCTTGTGAAGTTTAGCTGATCATCAATTACCACTCCCAGATTTCTGGCAGTGCTGGACAGTGTAATGGTTGATGGGCCTAGTTGGGCCTTTAAAACCTTCTCTGCCCTCCTTTGTCCGCCTGCTCCCCCACCTTTATCTGATTTAACAGATGATTTTGCATCTTTCTTTGTAAAGAAAACAATCGCCATCAGCAGTCAGTTCTCTGTGCCACCACCTGTCGAGCTCATTCAGACCCCCGATATGTGCTTGCTCACTTCTTTCTCTCCTCTAACTGAAGCAGATGTTTCCAAGGTCATTAGTTCTAACCACCCTACTACCTGCCCGCTGGATACCATCCCCACACATCTCCTTCAGGCCATCTCTCCATCTGTCGTGCCTGCTCTCACCCACATCATCAACTCATCTCTCACCACAGGGTCATTCCCCACAGCTTTCAAAGATAAGAATCACACCACTATTGAAGAAACCCACTCTCAACCCTACACTGCTAGAAAACTACAGACCGGTTTCCCTCCTTCCCTTCATTGCCAAAGTTCTGGAGCGAGTTGTGTTTACTCAGCTCTCATCCTTTCTCACACGGAACAACCTCCTGGACCAGAACCAGTCTGGGTTCAAGAGCGGACATTCCACCAAAACTGCCCTGCTCTCAGTCATCGAAGGCCTGAGACTGGCAAAGGCAACATCCAAGTCATCTGTACTCATCTTACTGGATCTGTCTGCTGCTTTTGACACTGTTAATCATCACATCCTCCTGTCTTCTCCAATTGCGATGGGTGTCTCTGGAATGGCACTGCAATGGATTAAGTCTTATGGTTATTGCAGGTCCTTGGGTTGTCCGGAATCACAAGCAGTTCTGTTTTGCAAGGTTCAGCTGCAGGGGATGGTCCTTTTTTCTAAAGTGTCAGGTTGAAATGACAAGTGGAGTTGAGGGTCATCTGCATAGCAGTGAAGGGAAAAGCCATGCCTCTGAATGACAGAGCCAAGGAATGTCATGTATATGGAAAGAGTAGCGGTCCAAGCACTGAGCCCTGTGGCACCCCTGTATTGAAATGTTGGGACTCAGAGACCTCGTTTCTCCAGGATACTCTGAATGACCTATCCAAGAGGTAAGACTTGAACCATTGCAACGCCATTCGAGAGACACTTATCGCACTGAGAGAGGACAGGAGGATGTGATGATTAACAGTGTCAAAGGCAGCAGACAGATCCAGTAAGATGACTTGGATGTTGCCTTTGATGGCTTCAATGACTGAGAGCAGGGCAGTTTCGGTGGAATGTCCGCTCTTGAACCCAGACTGGTTCTGGTCCAGGAGTGGGTTTCTTCAGTAGTGGTGTGATGCGGGCCTCTTTGAAAGCTGTGGGGAATGACCCAGTGGAGAGAGATGAGTTTATGATGCAGGTCAGAGGCGGCACAAAAGATGGAGAGATGGCCTGAAGGAGATGTGTGGGGATGGGATCCAGCGGGCAAGTGGTAGGTGGTTAGAATCACCATACAACCAAAGTCCGGAAACGTCTAATGTTACATTTTGTGTATCAGACGTCTCTTTCTGGACACAGCAACGATTCATTTTGTCTTTGCAACTATACGACCAGAACATCCTGGTTAAATCAAAGTTAGTTTCAGGTCAAACCCCTCCCTCTAGAGATTAAGCTCTCATACCAGTTAATCTCAGAAATGTCTCTTGGAATAAGAGACAACATGTTTTCACCTTGAAAACTAAGTCCAGATGCTTTTGCTTTAACCTTTTTTTCAAGGGTTCATATTGTTTGAGAAAATACATTTAAAATGATGTAGTTTTGTAAGTTACATGGTGTAACAACACTGTTCTAACTGCAGTATAGAAAATACATTGCTAATAATATTGGACTTAGACATGAATATTTTAGGTGGATTTACTTTAACAGAGAAGTTCCAAAGAGTTTTTCCCAAAAAAGCAGAGCATTATGCAGTCCTCTCCATCATTATGTGCAGTCTCTCAGCAGCCTGTTTACGCCTGTTGGAAGCCACAGCAGATGCCACTGTTCAAAGGTTAATCAAAAGGTTAATGATCACACGCTGTCACATATGCTTATGTTCAAACTCATTTGAGCAAAGTTTTGGGGAGATGATAAAAAAATCATACAGTGTCAAATTTATTGCTAACCTTTCTGAAAAAAAAATGAAAAGAAAAGTTCCCTGTAGAAAAAAGAGAAATGAAGCATTGTGTTAGCTATTGTGTTTGTTTGTGTGTAGAAAAGCGTGAGGGGAGCACAACGGCCTACAACTGGTAACATGTGGCCGCTTGAACGCGCTCCGGACGATTGTTTTAGCACCCAGCTGCTCGAGGACACAAAGTCCGCACACCCGCAGCCCGACGTATCCAAACATTCCACCCGTGTTAGAGTCCAAGCTAAATAAACTGGTGACTGGCTCTGCTGGATGATTGTGTTTGCCCAGTGCGGCGTCTGCCAGGAGAGCAACACATTTAAAGTAACTTCAGCAGAGCAGAAGCCAGCGTGTGCATCCTGGACACCACACTTACTCCACAAACTAGTGTCGAACTGAAACTAATTTAGGACCACGCAATGAACCTTTTCAGAAACATAAACCTTAGGTTAAAGGTGTTACAGAGGATGTTTTTTTTTATACATTTTCACAATATTACTTGAAACTGCCTTTGCTAACTAATATATACATCATCTGTGGTCGAGGTGGGCCAATGGTTGTCAATTACTGTTACTGCGTGTGCTACATTTCAGTTGCTGCGCATGCATGTGTTTGTTGCTCCAGTGCAATCCTCGGCGTTAATGCATTGTTGCTCTGCCGGTCAGGCCGCATAAAATTTGCAAAATGACTGAGAATTAACCTGAAGAGGAATATCAGAAAAAGGAGAAAAACAGCTTAAGAACTAAACCAAACCAGAGTGTGTCTTGGGGATTCTTTTTTTTTTGGCAACAGCCAGTTTCGTAAATGCTACGAGTAATAGTGGAAGTACTGTCCTGAAGCAAGTTAGTCTGCCACTATTACTTGCATTACTCGCATTACCAAACTGCCTGTTTGTATCTGTCCCAAACTCTCACTTTTAAGTATGCTAAGTTATGCTACTCAAATATTAAACCATGGAAACGATTCTAAGCAGTGAGTCCGACAGTGATGCTAATAACGCGACTGTCTTCCAATGCTTGTGCATAATTATTGCACATGTTTTACCTTTTACAGCAGAACCTGGGTTAACAGAATGTGTGTTTTACTTGAGTCACTTGAGAAGAATATGTAGTTATAAAACTGTAATAGCGGCTGGCTCTAACATTTATCAAATCCCTGTATTTATCATTTCAGTTTTAGACCTTGTGGTGTCGCTAGAGCTATAAATGCATCAAATGTCTTTAAAACTGGGTCCTTTTAACTCCAAAGACATTGTTTGTGTTAATATAAACAGGAAGTCACACATCAGCCAATGAGCACACATCAGGGGCAAGTCATTTGTGACTGGACACGGCATCAGCAGTAAACAAAGCCCAGATGGCTGCACAGAGGCGGCCGGAGCTTAGCAGCAGCGTAAATTGTAGAATATTTTAGAGAAATAATGGATAAGGTTTCTGCATTGTTGATAAAATTATTTATTAAGCATGTCCTGTTGGCTTTGTCTGCCGTTTAAAAGGATTAAAGCTTACACATACACATACAATGTCCATTTGCAACATGCAGTGTTTTTTAAGTATATGTTGCATATATTATTATTCTCAGATAATGAATCTCCCACTTTCATGTAAGACAACCAAAATGACAAAACATTTTGAGGCTCTAAATATCTAAAGCAAAAGGTTAAGAGTTAATCTACAGAATGTTCCAACAAAGACATGAGGAGAGATTGACAGGGATCTATGACAAATTTAGTTATTACCCGGCATGCCTATACAGAACAGTGTATACAAAACCCTAATGGAAATCATAAAAGGACGGTCTGCTGTATCTTTGAACCTATTAACACAGGGCCATGCCACAGCTCACATTATGAAAGGCCTGGGCATTTTCAGACCTTTTTTATAAAAATGTGTAAATTTATGTGTACCCCTGGAACTTTTACAGTAGTCTGATCTATTGTGTGAACATCTCATTTGAACAAAATGGTTGTTCTGAGGTAATGCACCACAAATTTTCCTTTAAGCAGCACTAATCAAAAATGTTATATTAACTTGTCCAAAACATGGAGTAGGTACCATGTTTTATGGAATAAGGATGAGTCAACAACACACCCAGCATGTGATCATTTGTGCACATTCACAACCTTAACACAACATAAGTCAACATCTTTTAAAATGCACCTCCAGTACCCCATAATAATGGACCTTAATTGTTTTTTTGTTTTTGTTTTTTGACAGACAAATTTGGCGCACATATCTTTTATGCTATGACAAACAGAAAGCCAAATGGGTAACAGGAACCGGTGTGACGGATCAACTGGAGTCAGGTTATCTGGCGACACTGTGCAGCTGCAACAACAACAAAACACAGTGTAGGTGGCTAGAGAGATGCCTGTTTAAAACATACTGGTAAAAATAATTGTCCCAAGGACGCGGATTCCACCAACAATATTATTGATCAAAAGGTAAAGTATTGTTGGAAAGCGTACACTCCAGTATAGTAAGTTTGAGATTAGGAGACAGAGTCGTCTGTGACAGATAGCGTTAGGTGAACTCTTAGGTTAACTTGTGATGCATCGACAGCTGCTTTTGACTTGACTTGATGTTTTACTACAATGACTTTGACTACTTGCATACATTGCATGTGGTGTAATGTATGCAAGTAGCAATGGCCAATAAAACGCGGTTTTGTCTCTAGTTTCTCTGTTTGTCGGCAGAATGGCGTAGCCGTAGCCTTAAAAGTTACGTTATGTTTGTTTTCCTCTGAACTGAAACAGCTGAAGCTTACAAGGTGAAGAAAAAATAGACTTTTGGCAGAGTGGTTTAAACTAGAGTAAAATGATAATATACAACATATCCTGTGACTAACAAGTCTTTTGTTTAATTTTCTTTAGTCAACAGTTTCACTGTCACTCCAACAACAATGTTGTATTGTAGCTTAAACCCCAAAATAATAATGAAGTATGTTTTTACCTTCTCATTTCACATCATGTCCAGTCTAAACTCCAGTTAAGCTTTACTTTTCAACCTTTCCAGATGTATGAACTGTCTCCAGTCACAAGAGCCCCTACTCTCTGAACTGCTCAACTACCTTTACCAAATATTACAGTGCTTAACATTCACATAGAGCATAAATGTAGACACAATTGCAATATGTATACCAATACTGTATATTTTAATTTCTTTTTTTTTTTATTATGTCTGATTTGTAATCAAACAATCTACTTTTGGCACAAAGGTAAAGGTTTATTAATCTTGCTGTAGTTGGAGAGAGCAGAGCATTGAGGTCAGGTTGTCTTGTGGCTAAGTCCAAAGTGAACCTGTGAAATTTCAACAACTTGTTTCAGACTTTGGTGTGAGC
Organism: Perccottus glenii; assembly: GCA_024416835.2. Taxonomy (NCBI): domain Eukaryota; kingdom Metazoa; phylum Chordata; class Actinopteri; order Gobiiformes; family Odontobutidae; genus Perccottus; species Perccottus glenii. The sequence goes on along the minus strand of CM044555.2, from coordinate 29,305,771 downwards.
TTAGTTATGGGTTAACAGTAGAAACAGAGCTGTTCAAGTAGAAATGTTTGCTTGTCGTTGGGCTTTAAGGGTTTGCAAAGTAAAGTTGTGTTTAGAACAATTTTTAAAGACAGCTTTAGTTGCCAGTATGACTCCAGCACTGGCCAGAGGGTAAACGCTCACATAAAATCTTTAAGAGTAGCCTCAACTGTTTTATTCTCATTGTACTGAACCATATATTATATTGCAATGATTGCAGGTAACTCAGTTACACAAGTTTTAAATGAAGTTGTACAGCATGAGCAACATGTCCACGCCAGTATTTCTTTTGTATTATTTCCTGATTTAAAGACTGTTTCTCATGTTACGCACGTTAAACGGAATTCAGCTGGATCAACTGGTGACTGTCATGGCCCTACCTTCCGGAACAGGCGAGACTCCAGTGCAAACCCCAAACACAGGTAGAAAGTTCAAAGAAGGTTTATTTAACCGGCATAAGTACAAATCAAAATCCATGAAACAAGGTAGGAACCCAGCCAGGGTCCGAGAATACAAAAGTCCAGAACTGATAGCACACGAAAAACATCAGGCAAGGGAACACAAGGAAAAATCCACAGAGCAAACGGAACACAAGGAAAAACAGAACAGACTCACCGTAGGGGTGACACACTTCACAATAAAATCAGGAAATCAGATAGACTAATGAAACCAAAAGCAGATACACAAAAGAAACATGAAATCAGATGGAACTCAGATACCCCCCCTTAAAGGCCGAACACCGGGTGGCCTAAAAACCTAAGACTAAAAAATCCAGGGACATGATCCAGGGGGAGGAGGGGGTCAGGAGGCAGGGAACCAAGACGATGGGGCGCTGGCAAGGGAACAAACTTTGGGAACCGGCTGGGCGCCGGGTCCGGCCCTCGGAACTGGTCGGCCGGACGGGGCGCTCGGGGAAACAGGTGCGTCGGGTCCGGCCCTCGGAACTGGGCGGCCGGACGGGGTGCTCGGGGAAACAGGTGGTGCCGGGAGAGGCACTGGGGGCCGGGACGGGCATTCTCAGACAGGGGCTACGCAGGATTCACAGACAGGGGCTACTCAGGATTCTCAGACAGGGGCTACTCAGGATTCAAAGACAGGGGCTACTCAGGATTCTCAGACAGGGGCTACTCAGGATTCACAGACAGGGGCTATTCAGGATTCACAAACAGGGGGCTACTCAGGATTCACAGACAGGGGCTACTCAGGATTCGGGGAAGGACCGGGAGGTGATGACCAGGAGACGGGGAAGGACCGGAAGGGGATGACCAGGAGACGGGAAGGACGGAGGTGATGACCAGGAGACGGGAAGGACCAGGCGGATATGCTCAAGCTGACCAGACGGAGATGACCGGGATGACCAGACGGGGAAGACCGGGATAACCAGAAGGGAATGACCGGACGGGGAAGACCAGATGGGGATGACCAGACGGGGAAGACCAGGATGACCAGAAGGGGAAGACCAGAATGACCAGACAGGGAAGACCAGACGGGGAAGACCAGACGGGGAAGACCAGACGGAGATGCTCGGGTTGACCAGACGGGGAAGACTAGGATGACCAGACGGGGAAGACCAGGATGACCAGACGGGGAAGACCAGGCGTGGATGCTGAGTCTCGGTGGAGGGTTGTCAGGTGGTGTCGAAGATGCCCTGCGCTCGGAGAAGTCTCGTGATGGCCCAGGTAGGCTCGGAGAGGTCTCGTAGTGGCCCAGGTAGGCTCGGAGAGGTCTCGTAGTGGCCCAAGTAGGTTCAGATGACCCGAAGACTCAGATGACCCGAAGACCCAGATGACCCGAAGACTCAGATGACACGAAGACTCAAAAAAAAAAAAAACCTCAGGAGCTTGGAGAGACTCAGAAAAAACTCAGGTGCTCGAAAATATACTCAAAAGTTCAGCAGACTTGGAGGTTCAGCAGACTGACATGCGGTTGCGGAGTCTCAGGTCTGGCCAGGTCGTACTGTCATGGCCCTACCGTCCGGAACAGGCGAGACTCCAGTGCAAACCCCAAACACAGGTAGAAAGTTCAAAGAAGGTTTTTTTAACTGGCATAAGTACAAATCAAAATCCATGAAACAAGGTAGGAACACAGCCAGGGTCCGATCATACAAAAGTCCAGAACTGATAGCACACAAAAAACATCAGGCAAAGGAACACAAGGAAAAATCCACAGAGCACACGGAAAACAAGGAAAAACAGAACAGACTCACGGTAGAGGTGACACACTTCACAATAAAATCAGGAAATCAGATACACTAAGAAACCAAAATCAGATACACAAAAGAAACATAAAATCAGATACAATACAGAAACAGGAACTCAGATACAATAACAAAACAGACTACTACAACGCCAGGTAGGATCCTGACAGTGACAGCGCTGTTCTGTTTACGTGGGATTATAATCCACAAACCGCTCTCGAATCAAAAGCAGTCTACGTTTGTTCTTACTCATCGTCACCAAAAGAGACATCAATATAGACATGTGCGCTGTAAAAAGAATCACATCGATGTAATTTTAATTACAGACAAAATAATACCTATATTTCCTGGTTTGTAAAAGTGGGGTCCTAGAGAGGACCGCCCACAAAAAACATCTGCATGTCGCCAGATAACCAGCTTCGCCAGTTGATCCGTCACAACCGCAAAAGGACTCACGATACAGATCCACAAAAGGCAGATGTTTCACAAGGTTTACTTTCAATGCAAAGGTACAAAATCACAATCTAAAAGACGAGGTCGAAAAAAGGCTAAGGTCATAAACACTAGAAGGCTCTTACAAAGGACACAAGGACCTGCTGGATAGCTCACACGAATGTAAAGACAATCTGGCATAGGACAGGGGAAAACACACAGACTATAAAGGGAACACAAAGAGGCACCTGTGGAACACATTAGGGGTAGGTAATCACGGTGGAGGGAAAGACACAAGGGCAGGAAGTCACTCTAAAACACAGACAGGGGTTAGACATTTCACAATAAGACTCAGGAAATAAAATATGAAACATAAACAGACTGACAAACCCAGAACACGAGGGTGGGACATGACAGTGGAACCATGGCCCAAGCTGTCTATCTTAATGCTATCTAAAGCAGCTGTTTGTACAACGTACAATGGTTGGTACAACATTGGTTGTACAAAAAGGACATTTTTCTTTTAAAACATTGTCTCTTGGGTTTTTCATTCTCTTATTGTTTTCACAAGTAAGGATTATCTGTTATGTTTAGCTTCACCTTTTGGAAAGTTGACCACTCTGATGGAACCAAAAGCCAAAGGGTTCCCAAATAAGTATGGTACTCCAGGCTTTTTGGGAACAATTTGTGACTCTACTGGAATTACCTATGAGCCATGTTTCCAGGTCCATTTTTATTACCAAAACATTCCCAAAAATTGCACTGTAGCTTTGGACGGGCGTCGTTTGGAAGGGTGTAGTTAAACATTGCTGTCAGCTGATTGGAGATAATACTCTCTTGAGCGAAAAAAGAGACACATTTTATGGAAATATTTTTCAAATACTGTATATTACACCTTGTTTTGGTAATAAAGAGTCATATTTTACTCTCTCTGAAGTGGTATAAACCATTGGGAGCGCCCCTTATTCAAGCATGTGACTGGCCAATGCTTCTAGTATGTGCTGGACATTCTCATCTATTAAAATCCAATATAATCTAGATGACGTCACACGAGGTCTTGTTTTTTCAATGAATAATCATATTACCATATGATTATGGTTGAAACTGATTAAACTGTTTTCTTCATATGCAAGAAAAAAAAATTCTATTCTTCTTTTTAAGACGTTGGCAGGGTTATTGTTGCAGAGTTAATAACTCCCAAAGACAGCCTGTGATACTGCAGATAAACTAGTGTTGACTAATTGCTGTAATATGCTTCAAGGGCCTTATTCTGTGTGAATCTCAATACATCGGTCTGTTTGAGCTCAGAGACAGGCAGGCGGGTGCTGCTGTGCATAGTGGCACACATAATTACGGCAGACAGCACAAGATGTGGCAGGGGATAACAAGATGTTGTCTCCTGTAGTGCGGACATGGTGAAGAGCTGCCATCAGGCCTGTCGAATGACAAAACAAAAGGGTAGAAGTGGGTAGGCTGCATCAGTTTGCCCTCCTGCTCTGCACTCACTAATATCTGCACCTCCAGAGCCACACCAAAGACACCACCCTGAGTCAATTGTGTTCAGAGACAGAGACTCATTGTCTTTTGGGTTGTGTGATTATTGCACCCAAGTGAGGACAATTGGAGACAGATCTGTTTTTTTTTTTTATTCCTCATTTTATACAGTGTTTATGTACAGACAGACATTCTTTCCTGCACATATTTATAATAAAGGAATGTTGCATTAATCCACCATCTTTTTGTTGCTGCCCTTGGTTTATGTGTAATTTTCACAGTAATAACATTCAATTACTTTATTATGGCATAATATACTGACATACAGATAGTGTTTGAGAGGTAACACAAATGTCAACAGCATTGTAGATAAGAGATAACGCTAACCTTGATGTTATGGCATAAAGCTGATTCCTAACATAACAGGCTAGACTTCTCCACTGCTACATTATGGTTCCTGTGAGAAATCAGACTGTGGGCATGTGGCTGACACACCTGTCCACTGCAGAGTTGTCTGTGCCAGTTCAGCTGTAGGTGGGAGCACAACTCCAGTGCCAAAGGGTCATCTGTCCTCTTGGGAGTCCCCTGAGACTTTACACAATTTCCCAAAATTCTGATCTGCAGCCGAGAGATGTAGCTGTAGTCTGTGGACACAGTAGAGCTTTGACTTCTTTGTTTGCAGAACAATACATTTAACATTAGTTGACATCAACAACAAGAGCATTAATTTTCAGGCTACAAATATCTTTGGTGAAGGTTGTTTAGCAAACGAGCCAACGTAAGTCTGGAAGAAAATAGTCCCTGATGAAGTCTATCTCCAAAATGCCGCTTTGTAAAGACATTTGAAAAAAGAAATTTGAAAGGCCAAGAGAAAATGTGTCAGACTCTCAGACAGTCTTGTGGTCTGAAGGTATTTAATCCATTCAAGACAGTAACTTATTATGAGACGGTTAGCTTCCAAGTGCTACAAGCATGCTAACATTATTTAGCTTTAGAAAACTGAAAACAAAACCCACAATATATTATACATAAACTGTAATGATATGTTACATTTTTAATGAAAGGAAAGCCAGCTCAAAATCTGTTTTTATCCCCAAAGCAAATCTCAACTCTCTGATTTGACTCTCGTCTTATTCCGCTGGCCGGACTCCAATTTTGTCTTTTTGGTGGCACTGGATAAAACATTTCTTTTCAACTTTGCCGCTAGCATTGCTTAGTTTAGTTTAGTTTTAGCAAAACAGGAAGTGAGAATTAGATAAACGTGCACGTGTGTTGCCTTACGTCTATTGAAACAGCGCAGGGTTTTGTAAACACTTGTCTACTGGCTTACAGAGGCAACCGCGGTTAATAAATAGATAATTGTAGGTAACCCACTGTCCTCTGTATTTATTTCCCTTGTTTGCGTAGCTTTCACCAAACACAGCTCACAGAAGAAAGGAAAATGCTACAAAATCAAAAAAGAGGCTAGAGTTCATTTAAATAAAATAAAGAATAAAACTGGATTTGACAGAAAGGATAAGGCTCTGGACCGGGTTGTTTAATGACATCAGCCTGAAATCCTGCAGATTATTCCTTTAATACTTGTTTATAAATGTGTAGGAGCATTTTAATTCAAAACCATCAATTCAAGCAAAAACACATTTGTTTTTTTAAGAAATATGAAATAGGTGCACTTGTAATTTATGTCTTTAACATTTCTTTGAGGACAACAGGTGCATATATTTAGCATTAGTTGTTGCCAATAACTAAAAAGTTAACAGTTTAAATGCTCCATCTTGTCCAAAGCAGAATACAAAGATTTATTTCCTGTGTTTTCATAGAATGGTGTAACATTTTAATAAAAAATTATTAATTTGATTGTGATTGTGATTGTGATTAACAGATACGTTATGTTCAATGAATGCAAATGATGAAAGGTAATTACTCTGTTCACAAGTTTAAATCAGGTTAAATATGCGAGACGACGAGTCAAGTAAGTTAAGACAGAATAAAGTAGTTAAGAGATCAATTATTTGCCTTTGTAGCGCAGTGCTGTGTTTTTAACTATAGTAACCCAAAGAACCACGCTTGTTTACATAGCTGTCCTAGAAGTGCATAAAAAATAAAAAAAAGAGGTGATTTATTCATCCAATGTTTAACAAGGAAAGCAGGAAAGGTAACTATGCTGCTTTTGGAGGTGAATGGTAGACTTAGAATTAAGTAGCAGCACTTTAGGACTATAATATTTGGTCCATAATGTATTGATCTCAGACACTGAAGTTATGACTGGTCAAGATTTATTTTAATCCTCATGAGATTTGTGGGTTCACAAACTCCCTAAAATCCATCTTGTTCTGCAGAAGGTGATGCCATTTCAGCTGCATTTTTTGGGCCAATGCTGCATCAGTACAGCAGGCGTAATGTAAACAACATGGTGATGATCTGATAGGATAAAATGTTCTGGTGACAGGCGGTTACTGGCAGGTGATTCAACCAATCATTGAACAGATATTTACCTGCCCTTCGCAAATTCTTTCTGTGGAATCCTCCAGATTGTTCGGTGGACAGTCAGGGAAGGCCAAGACCATGACTGGTTTTCTTGTATTCTTCAATTCTTTTACCTCTGACTCTGCCTCCTTTGAGACTGATCTTGTAAGATCAGCGTTTGGATTTTTAAACTGTTCCCTGAGATGTCCTCCAATATGATTCTGCTTGCACTTATGGTCAAGAACGAACAGACAAGTTTTTGGATACAAACTGCCAAAATTTCTCTGCAAGGTGGCCAGGTGGTTCCTTAGAGGTATTGTGAGAAGGTCACACAATACCTCACCTGGTCACTTGGGAGGAAGTTTGGGTACAGTCGCTGCTCCTCCATATTGAGTAAAGGGTGAAACAATTGGGGGAAAATCCCATCCCAGTCCGAATGATTCCCATTCCCTCCCATGTTGTGTTTCCTAGCCGGAATCAATCCATCACATTGAAAAAGTGATTTTTTTTGTGGGCCAAAAAGCATATGGGGAAGACTTCTTCTATTGCCGCCACCAACACATACTAGCATTACTGCCACCAACTGTTACAGGTGCGTGGAGCACATCATTCACTTAACAGGCCACACCAACGCAAACAGGAGAGCATAAAGAGATAGGGCAAATAGAATTGAGTTCAAAATTAAAAAAATATATAAACGGTATATTTGTGTATAGTTTTATTCCTGTCCCGTTTCAATTATGTGAATAATATTGATTTTGTTCCCCATGGTCCGGATCCCGAAAACATTCCAGCTTCTAATCGAGAGCAGTGAGCTGTGGTCAGACATCTGTTCTGGTCACCACCTGGCGCCCCAAGGAAGTCCTGAACACGCTGGTGGGTCTATGTCTCTCAGCTGGCCTGGACCCTTAGTCTCTGTTAACATGGTCTAAAGCAAACCTGTTTTAGACCTATTTTTATGCTCAAGCTTCCCTAATCCTTGCAGCTTGTTTAAATTTCTTCGTAAACTCTTAAATTGTACTATACTAAACTATGAGGACAATTTATGAATGTTTGAAGAGCTGCATTTTCAAATTGTGTCTAATAAAACGATCAGAGCTGACAACAGCATCACTCCGGAGAGGAAGATGTGTTTCGTTGTAGAGTGAGATGCTTTACAGCTATTACCTATTCATGACACAGAATCAATAACCCCCTCAGCTCGCCGTGCAGCTCTGGGGTCTGTGGATTATTTTTCTTGTGCATTTTCTTTTGTTTATACACACACTGTTGCCGAATCAAGAGGACAACAAAGATAAGCAGAGGCTTGAGAGAACGGCCCGCTTTGTTGCTTAACCATTGTCAGATAAAGCAGAATAAATGATCTTTTATTTAGACAGACAGTGTAGGATTTGATGTGCCAAAACCAGAAAGAAGCACATGAGTGAGAATGATGAGAGCTGACAGGGTAGGCCTAATCTTAAACCCACTGTTCAGTTCTCTCTGTAGTACTCATAGCATTTGTTAATTCACTGGTCTATAAGTCTTAGATAGCTGTTTGTAGAGCTTTAGGACATGATGTCACGCAGCATTCGACATGTTGGCAGGAAAGTGCATTGATCTATTGTACTGTGCAAAAGAGCATTGGGCTCCAAGAGATTTGTGATACTCTTCTCTCTTGTGTCCGATTTGATTCAAAGGAAATACAGAGCAAAAAGACTGTCAATGTTAGCTTGTTTCCCTGCAAAACAGCGGTCTCATCAATAGGCTGATTGTTTAAATAGGAAACAGTGACACTCAAAGTGTGTTGTATATGTCCTTATGTCTCTATTCTTTTTCACAAAAATATGATTTGGGAAAAGGAATCAGTGCTTTTTGGAGCTTTTGGATATTCCACCTTGACGTTATCCAACTTTGTGAGATTTGAAGTCATCTCAAACATACTTTTAAGGCCACTATCAGTTGCAATCTCAAGCAGGTGGTCTTCCCCGAGCACAAATAAAGTTGATTCACCCGTCTAGTCAAGTTTGAGGTTTTTGGGAAATAACACTCAAACTCCTTTAAAAGCTGAGAGAGGTGATTAGGGCTCTGACACTGTATCCTCCAAAGATTTTCAACAATGATGCAAATACTTCATCGTTTACACAAACATCTGGCCAGCAGGCATGTAAACCTGTAATTTAAGTCAACTCTTTGCTATGTTTTTGTTGACAGTCTTGTCTTCTGTCATTACATGAATCTCCTTTTTTAAAGAAGCACTTTAGCAGTTATTGGGTTTTTTAATTTTTGCAAGGTTTAGCATGTAGCTAATGTAGGGAAAACCACGTGAGTCAAGGGTTGGAGAAGCATTTGGCTGAAGTAGACAAACACCCAGAAGACTGTAATAATCTATCAATTGGAAATAAAATAATTTAGTTTGTATTATTTTTGTGTGACCTGGTACCCAATGATCCACAGCCTGGTACAGGTTTCAAACCACACTCCACACTCAAACCTATCCTCACTGGCTGTCAGGTTATCAGATTGTGGTTAGTTCAAAGCGAGGGAGCAGCACTCTGGATGACCTTTGCCCCTTTCAGCGTGCATGTTTGGAGTGCTTCAGAGGAGGTCATGGAAGTGGCTGTCCAAGTCACATCACATGCTGGAACTGACAGAGCAGAAGAGCGATCAGACTCTGGACTTGGAGCGCTTCAAACTGGAAACTGAAGACATGGTACTACTGTAGCAGGACTTATGTAAGACTAATGTGAGAGACAAATCAAAGACAAATGTGATCTGAATGTAAAATAAACAAAACGTAATGTTATATACAAGTCTTATTGCCTTTGATACTACAGTCTTTCTGGTACTTGTGTAATATTGTGTAATACCCATTGTATATTTCTATTTCTGTGTCTCCATTTGGAAAGTTGTTATTATCACCATAGGTCTATAAATCAACTGGGAAGATGCATGTGACAGAAGAGTCAATTTCAATTTAATAGCCCAATATCATGACATGACCTCAAAGGGCAAAACAGACTGTACCAAACATTCCTTGAAAAATGCGTTATTCTAACTGACAAATAAGATTATTCAAAACTGTGGAGTGCTCAGGACTGCTCGGAATCAACAAAACATTTTTACTTGAAGAGAAAGAGCAGACAGTTCTCTCTCTGAGGTGACAGATGAAGTGTGAAAGGCCGTGACAAGCATGTCCTGTGTTTGACTGCAGGCCTGTCCAGAGGGGATGCTCACAGCCGAGACCTCAAAAAGCTGCAGGTGTTTCTTTGTCCATCCGTGTGTTGCACTTTGAGATGATTCCGGGCCATTTCAGCTTCCAGTGCGTGCGCTAAGTGAGAGCTTGTGTCGTCCTGACAGCTGGAGGTCTGTGCCGGGGCAGTGGGGCGATGCTCTTAAGAACATTTTCACCAACAAAGCCTGCTGAGTCTTTGTAGCCCCCACAGAAGCACAGAAGCACTATAGCTCCCTGGAACTTGGATGTCTCTTCCAGTTGTGAAAACTCTAAATTAGTTTTGTGTCAAAAAGATAAAACTTTGAGGAGCCTAAATAAAAAGTAAGAAGTGTTTGAGTGACAGCTCAAGTGCCAAGTCTGTTTAAAACCCCGAGGTGTTATATACACTGTGTACACAATTATTAGGCAAGTGATTATTTTGATCATATTATTATTTTATCCATAATTTCCAACTCCAAACTGTATAAACTTGAATCCTTATTGGATTTAATGCATATCAGGTGACGTGTATTTGTGTAACGAGGGAGGGTGTGGCCTAAGGAGATCACACTCTATATGAAGATGTGCATAATTATTAGGCAGATTCTTCTCCTCAGGAAAAATGGGCCAAAAAAGAGATTTAACTGACTCTGAAAAGTCAAAAATTGTAAAAAAAAAAAAAAAAAAAAACTGTCACAGGGAGGGATGCAGCATTCTTGAAATATTTAAGATTTTTTTTTTTTTTTTTAAGATTTATTATTGGGGCATGATCACAGAACTATCAAACGTTTTGTAGCAAATAGTCAACAGGGTCGCAAGAAACGTGTCGAGAAGAAAAGACGCAAATTAACCACCAAAGATCTTTTCGGGTTGAAAACAGACTCAAAATCCACTCTCAGACTTACTGCTAACTTTTAGAAGACACTTTCTTCAAGCAGTGTTACATTAAAAAGTCTGCATCTTTCAAGAAGAATTAAATTTTTATGCAAGAGAACGCTCCATCACATGCATCAGAGTTCTCCACTGTGTGGCTGGCCAGTAAAGGCCTTAAAGATGAAAAACTAATTGTTACAGCCAATTTAAACTAATTGTTGCCTAATAATGGTGTACATGTAGATATGTTTGTTTGTTAACATTTTGGATTGACCAAGAGCACTGTAGTTGTACAATAACAAAATGAACTTGCCTAATAATTGTGCATACAGTGTACATGTGGTACACTAAACACATAACCAGCAAAGAGTGACAGCATGTGGACTGACATGACACCTCATTACTTTTGGAACTACTACCTAACTACTACTGTTGTTTGCTAACTGTTCTCACATGTAATACATGCAGAAGGTTGAGCTCAAGAGAAGAAAACAAATCAGAAGGATCCATGAGGGTATGTAATTGTTATGATGTGCACAGTATGTTGACAGCCAGCTTCTTTTTTTGGTGTGAACTGTCGTCGTGCTTCACTTAGACAGAAAGCGCTACTTTCGCACCTCAAGTATTGGAGAGAAACAGTTTTTGCAGAATCTGCAGCTGCTCAGGGAGTGCTATAGTTCTGCTAGGTGCGTCATAAACACCTCTGTCAAATGTGTGAGTGTACATTTCCATGTGACTCACCACTCAACACAATCCACCTTGTTTGTCATTGAACCTTCTAATTTTATTCCAGGTGCAGAAACTAAAAGAACTTTTAAAGAGGGTTGAAGAAATAGGACTTTTCAACCAAACCCACTGCAAGTCAATACTTTTAATGATTTTGGTATTGGTAGTATAAAGATTAAAATAAAAGATAATTGCATAAAGCATTATTTGCATGACCATATGTGTGTTACTTTACCTAAAATACATTTGTATAATATGTAATGCTTACATGAATGTTACCTTGATTAAGGTTTGTGGCTTTAGCGATGTGTGTCAATTTCATCAGGCAGACTTCATTTTGACCGTCTATAGGCTTGTTTCCACTGAGTGTTTTGTTCAGTAACCCCAGAATATAAAGAAAAGAGTACATCCTGGTTTGTAGCAATGCGAGAGGCAGAGGTATTTCCATGTTTTCACCTGCTTTCTAAACATACATTTTAGAGCTGTGCTAATAGTGACTTTAATTAGTCTACAACACCAACTCTGTCCAGGTTTTCCCAAACATTGATTGTATTGTTTAAACAGTATGCTTTTTTTCTATTTAGAAATAGAAACTTACTGACCTGTATGGCAATCTTCCACTAAAAAAGGGAAATCATATTGTGTTATTTGGTGCAATTACAGTTGAGCTCATAAGTTTACCCTGGCATAATTTGGCAGAATTTGTGATTGTTTGGCCATTTTTCAGAGAATATGAATTATAACACACACAAAAAAATTCACTTATAGTTAGTGGTTCAGTGAAGCCATTTATTATAAAACAACTGTGTTTACTCTTTTTAAATCATAATGACCAAAACAACCCAAATGACCCTGATCAAAGGTTTACATACCCTGGTGATTTTGACCTGATAACATGCACACAAATTGACACAAACAGGTTTAAATGGCTACTAAAGGTAACCATCCTCACCTGTGATCTGTGTGTCTGTAATCAGTGTGTGTGTGTATAAAAGGTCAGTGAGTTTTTGGGCTCCTGACAGACCCTTGCATCTTTCATCCAGTGCTGCACTGACGTTTCTGTATTCTGAGTCATGGGGAAAGCAAAAGATTTGGTATGCGGGAAATAAAAAGATATAAAGGAATTGAGAATGCCAATCAGCAGTGTTCAGATTTTTATAAAGAAGTGGAAAATAAAAAAAACTAAAATTTCAGCCACAACTGACAGGAAACAAATCCTGGATGCAAAAAAAAAAATCAACACAAATAACTTCAGCTGAAATACAGGACTCTCTGAAAAAAGGTGTTGGCTGTCTGGTCTGGCTGTTACAAGATGCCAAATAAGGAGGCACTTGAATAAAAATGGGCTGCATTGTCGAGTTGCCAGAAGAAAGCCAGTATTACGCAAATGCCACAAAGCATCCCGCTTACAATACACCAAACAACACAGAGACAAGCCTCAAAACTTCAAACTCAAAAAGTAATTCGGAGTGATGAGACCAAAATTGAACTTTTGGCCACAACCATAAACTTTACATTTGGAGAGGAGTTAACGAGGCCTATGATGAAAAGTACACCATTCCTACTGCGAAACATGGAGGTGGATGGCTGATGTTTTGGGAACACATACTACACTCATCAGCCCCGGAAGCCTTTCCTAACAACTTTGGGCCTTAGGTGGGGTACACCTTGGAAAATTAGTAATTTACCAACTGACCTATAGACTGAATGAAAACAGTATGTGTTAAATAAATGCATTTAACTGTTGGAGCAAAACAAAATTTGCCTGCACTTCATCATGACAATACTTTCTGAAGCATTTATTTAGTTTGCATGTTTGCAAACCACCTGCTCGGGGTTTTCTCTGGTGCTCCAGTTTACCCCACCCTGGTGTGGCTAGGAATTTACCTACGTGGATAATTATAGGATAAAATTCTTAATGTAGGAAAGATTTTTTTTCAGGAATGAAATGTAACGTTTAGTAACATTACTTTAATTTTATTTATAATCCTTGACCATGTTAAGGTCCGTGAGGTTATTGTTTTGATTTATCCATTGCTGTATAAAAAAAATGCTGAATATGCTAGTGCAGTATAAAAGCTATAACCAGGGAACCTCATCATTTTCTTGCGGTCAGGGCTCCTTTATCACGGCTGCTCTTCTGATTGAGAGCTGTGACCTGACATGTGGCGGACTAAGGAACAGGCTCTGAGGGTATATGACCTTTCTATTGCAAAGCACTGTGCACTGTGATATTGCTCTGTGCTGTAATAATGCACGCCAATAAAGTGTGTGTATGACTGCATGTGTTATTAATGAAATAAAAGCAGTGTTGGTGTTTTCTGCTGTGGTGCACAGAAGAGAGAAACAATACGACTAAATGAAAAAAAAAGCACAGAGGAAAGATATTGTACCAACTTAAGGCCCAGGGCTTTTCTTTCTGGTTCTGGAGGTGGTTGCCAGGGCAACAGAGCACCCAGCATTGCACAAATACTTAAATACATTTTTTTATGAGCTTGTATAAAATGGGAAAACAAAGGTGAAAGAGGAATTGTTGTGTCATGGCATTTGTGGATCACTGCAGTAAAAGCCAAGTAATAAACAGCAGTGGGTCCACAAGAGGACTCCTTGAGAACCAAGGTACTCTACACTGATACAGACTGTTGTGTGCTTTGGAGATGCTTATATTTATGTTAGTTTAACTATGTTTGATATATTTGTGGAAATGTGTAACACCCGTATCGCAAAGTCTATTTCATGTCTTATTTATTAGAAGACTGCAGACATGTTTAAAGACATTTTGTAGGAGTAGAGATTGGGGTAGAGTTTTTTATTTTATTCTTTGTACCATGTTCCGTTCCCATTGCCAAAACAGGTTCAAAGCACCAGAAAATGTACTGTGCAGCACTACTTTGACATACTACTGGGGACCAAAGCAGAGTGGACCAAAGGGCTTACAGGTCGTACAACTGTTGAGTGGACAATAGATAATCCTTACTCGGATGAAAATGCTAGCAAGCTTTTATTATCAACATCAGTGTCTGGTTTTAGACAGGCTTTATTGACTATATTGCTTTAAACATAAGCAGAACTTTTCCCAGAAAGATGGGAATAAACTGTAAACAATGTTGACTTCAGTAGTACCTCCAGCTTGTCACATCACTCTACAATAGGATTTTCTTTAGATCTATTTTAGGCGACGCATCCAAGTTTAAAAAGTCTACTTCTGATAAGATTTATATTTAATATAGAAACAACTTCCGTGGCACTTGTGTTTGTGGTCTTTGGACCAAGCGTCTCCCATGGAACCTCCTAAACGATCCTCGTGTAAGGGCGCCGCCATATGGTGAAATACAGCGAAATACAGCGATATACCGCCGTCCACCAGAGGGCACCAGAGGGCAAAAAATCATGTTTACAGCCTGGTAGAAAAGATGGCTCCGGTCTCTAGAGCTATTTTTTTTACGTGACAACTCTGGGAGGGGTGAATTTTTGATTATTATGTCCGTTTATGCTATCTAAAAATGATTGTTTTACTATTGAGTAAAAGCCAAAAAGCACAGATGTAACCACCATTTTATTGTCCTGTCGTAATGACAGTATCGGTGAATAGAGGACCAATGGGCGGATAATATCCATATTTTTAAAATCTATGCTTTGGATACAATAAAGTTATATAATGGAGGCTCTAGTAAATTGGGTACAATGGGTTTATGAAAGAGTGGTTACTTTTTCATGTTTTTGAACCAAAGGTCTTTAGACTTACATATGCAAGAATACCAATAATACATCAGAAATGCACCTTGAGTCATTGACTAGTCTTTTCATGGGCCAGATTCTAAAGCGGAAAGCAACTGGCGAAAAGCACTGTCATTTTTTAGGCGTGTCCCAGCACCCAGCTCTACAAGGACAGATCTTGGATGATTGACAGGTCTGATCTGCTCATGTCAGAAGTAAAAGCACAAAGCTGGCCATTACAAACTACTTTAAAGCCTTTTTTTCTAGTTATCGATAATTATTAACATCAATATTTTATTTTAATTTTAATTTATTATAATTGCATTACTGCTAAATGTAATTTCAATAAATATTAGCACATTTTTTTTTATAAAATATTAGAGATGACAAAGATACCAATAACCGATAATCAAGTGCTTCTTGTGGCCGATAATTGTACATTTAAAAAAAAATGCTAGTTTTGAAAATGTATATCCAAATGACTTCTGGAATATATTTCTTTCTAGCTCTTTTTCAAATAATTCAGCTTTACAGAATAATTTGGCCTATAGCACAAGTAAGTAAACTGTGTTAACCTATAGCCTGTGTGAAACAGATAATAAACAATCAGACAACAGACAGACCATGTTTATTATTATATAAATTTTATTATGATAACTGCAGCAAATTAAACATAAGTCTGTTGATATTAATCGGTCCAAAATAATTATCATGTAACCCTATCAAAAATGACAAAACAAAAATACAAAACAAATAAACATTTATTTAAAAAGACAGTAAAATGGATTATTGTCATCTGGCTCTAAACAACCACTCTGTGGTTGGGCCATAGTACAACAAGAAAAAATAAAATAAACAAACTGTACCAACATCAGTACACTTAATTAAATAATATATGAAAGGAAACAGGATCTCAATAAACAGTACCTTGTAAGATTTCAAAAATGCCAAATCAATTAGCTGACTTGTTTGGTCTGGCTAAAACAAACAGTTCAGTTTAGTAGTTTGCTAGTTGCTTTGTTTGAGAAAATGTGAAAAGTGGTTCAGCAAACAAATTAGGGAATCGCTTTCACTTCCCGCAAATCTTTGTGTTTCAAACTCTAGCAATTGAGGAAAAAAATCCATTTTACTAATTTAGATCAAGGGTTTATTTGGGGGCTAAAAAGAACTCCTTTTGGTTTCTCTGATCTTTCTGAAACTCGGCATCCTGTTAGAGGGCCCTGAGATGTACAGGAGCCCAAGTTTAGTGGCCCAGAAATTTTTGGTCTGGTCCAAATTCAGACCTGGAACTCAGGGGGTGCCCTGGAATGACATATTGACTGCGCGAGACGATCAGGGCAACTGTGTGCCAGATGTCAGAAATGGCCAAAGGGGGGCACTCTGGGCCAGTTCTGCAAAAATAGTGGGTAAGCGGACAAATAGTGGCTTTGTGGGATGGGGCGTGGCTTAGGAGTGGTCAACAGTGGTCATCTGGGGAAAGAAATGACTAAGTGTATGAATGGGGTCAGAAGCCCATTGAAGTGGTAGAGCGGTCGTCCTATAAACCAAAGATTGGCGGTTCGATTCCCGCTCTCCCCACAGTTCATACTGTTACTGTGTCCTCGGGCAAGTGTCTGTGGCACTGGTGTATGAATGTGTGAGAATGTCTGGTGGTGGTTGGAGAGTCCATAGGCGCAAACGGCTGCCCACATTTCCGTCAGTCGGCCCCAGGGCGGCTGTGGCTACAAATGTTTCTTACCACCACCAATGTCTGACTGTGGAGTAAATGAATAATGGATTATGTAAAGTGTCTTTGGGTATCTTGAAAAGCGCTATATAAGTACTATGCATTATTATTATCACTGATGATGAGGGATGGGAACACATAAGAGATCTCGAAGTTTATCAGGAGGATAAAGCATTTTGATGAACGTACTGAGAGAGTACCCATCAATTTTCTGTCCTTTTTGACTGACAAATTTTGGAACCTTGTTACAAATGAGACTAACCTTTATGCTCATCAGGTTTTAACCTCAAAACTGTTGAAGCCACAGTCCAGGTTTCATAAGCGGTATTATGTACAGTATGTGTGTCTGAAATGAAAGCTTTCCTATCTTTTCATATGTCTATGGGGCTTGTTGAGAAGCCTGAGATTTAAGATTATTGGGCATCATTTTGGCCAACATATACTCCTAGTTTTGGCACCATTTATACACGGATAGCTATTAAATGTCACCAGCCATTTCCAGTTAATTAGCTGAAAGTGACACTGGTTTATGTGGGACAGTAAGGAGCACAAGGTAAGAAATGCCAAAAAGCCTTCAATGTTTTACGGTTGAAACAAAGTGATGGACCAGTGTTTATGAGGAAGAGCAAACTGTTCATTTGTGCGTGGCATGACACTAAATGAATTACAATGTTAATAACTCTTCATGGGAATGACAGTGTTCGTAAGAGAATCATAACAAAAAAAACGGACTGGTTCTCGCAAAATAAATAGACCCGTCTGTGTTGACAAGTACCACACTTTATGGGGGGAGTAGACAGATCAAAAGGATATAATTGTACCTATTTCCACATCGGTCAAGAAAATGGTACCGACCGCATTTTCAATGCTATTCTACATTACCCAAAACCCATACAAGTCTCTAAAAGCCTACATTCAGGACATTATTACTGAACTACTGGCAGGTCACACCAGGATGGAAAGTAGAAACAGGGGGCGGCCACTAAGATTGATTGGACGTCTCTGGCTATACCAAACCTTTGAATGGTTCTTGTCCCCCTCCCTGATCCTTACTAGGTGATAGGCAGTCCTCAAGGCAAGCTTAGTGAATACTTTAGCTCCTTGCAAATGTCCAAAAGCAGAATAGATTGAAGGCTGAGAGTACCTGATTTTGATGGTCACGTCATTAGATTAGATTAGATTAGATTCAACTTTATTGTCATTACACAAGTACAGGTACAAGGCAACGAAATGCAGTTTAGGTCTAACCAGAAGTGCAATAGCAGTAAAGTGCAGGATATATACAATGGTTGCGTACGTGCAGGATATGGAGATGTACAGGATTTACAGGTAATATGTACAGTGAATATAAATATACAGATGGTTATTACTATAAAAGGTGAGTGTGTGCCATAAATATAATTACAGGTGTCTCTTCTCTATAAACAGCATTTACAGGTGAATATGTACTCTAAATGTAGTGTAATACACGCGCGTCGCGCCGCACACACACATACACACACTCACTCACTCACATACACACACACATACACACACAACCATACACACATACACACACAAACATACTCACATACACACACATACACACGTACTCACACATACACACACAGCCATACACACAGGGGAATTAAACCGGGAGAGCTATACACACACTCACTCACACACACACACAAACACACATTCACACACACACACACACACACACACACATACACACACACTCACATACACACATACACACACAACCATACACACAGGGGAATTAAACCGGGAGAGCTATACACACAGACACTCACATACCCACATACACACACATACACACATACACACACACTCACTCACATACACATACTCTCGCATACTCACACACACACACACACACACACACACACACACACTCACATACACACCTACTCACACATACACACACTCACTCACATGCACACATACACATACATACACATACACACACTCACATACACACACTCACACACAAGCGCACACACACACACACACACTCACACATACACGCACTCACATACACACATACTCACACATATACACACTCACACACATACACACACACACATATACACATACACACACACACACACACATATACACACACACACACGCACACACACACAAACAAACATACACACACACACACACACACGTGATATACAGATGTCTCTAACTATAAACAGAATTTTACAGGTAGGTGTATACAATTGTATGTTAGCTTAAGGTAAGCAGTAGATTTAAGGTAGTGCAAACAGTGAAATGTAAACAGTTGGTACTGTAGAACAGTTGGTAGCAAAGGTGCGGAAGTGCAAGGGATGGTGGGATGGTGGGGGATGAGAGGAGAGTGGGATGGTGGTGGGGGGGTAGAAGAGTCTATGAGGGTAGTGGGATGGTGGGGGTGAGAGGAGAGTCTGTGAGGGGAGTGGCATGGTGGGGGGTGAGAGAGGAGTCTGTGAGAGGTGTGGGGTCAGCAAGGGTTAGAGTTTAGTAAAGACACAGCTCTGGGGAAGAAACTGTTCTTTAGTCTGCTGGTTCTAGTCCGAAGGCTCCTGAAACGCCTGCCGGAGGGGAGGAGGGAGAACAGTCTGTGGGCTGGGTGAGAGGAGTCCTTAAGGATGCTGCGAGCTCGACGCAGACAGCGTTTCCTCTGGATGTTTTCGATGGCAGGAAGTGGAGTCCCTGTGATGCGTTGGGCAGTTTTCACCACCTGCTGCAATGCCTTGCGCCGCGACAGAGCAGCACCCATACCACACTGTGACACAGTTCGTCAGGATGCTTTCTATCGCGCAGCGGTAGAAGTTCACCAGGATGGCCGAGGAGAGCTGGTTCTTCCTCAGTGTCCTCAGGAAGAAGAGGCGCTGGTGAGCCTTCTTGACCAGGCTGGAGGTGTTGGTTGTCCAGGTCATGTCAGCCGAGATGTGGGTCCCCAGGAACTTGAAGCTGGAGACACGCTCGACGTCCATTCCATTGATGTGGATGGTGTCGTGTGTGCCTCTAGACTCTTTCCTGAAGTCCACGATGAGCTCTTTCGTTTTGGTGGTGTTGAGGAGCAGGTTATTTTCGTTGCACCATGTGGACAGGTGCTGGATCTCTTCCCTGTAGGCAGTCTCATCGTTGTTGCTGATGAGACCAATCACTGTAGTGTTGTCTGCAAACTTGACGATGGCGTTGGATCCAAACACAGGCTTGCAGTCAGAGGTGAAGAGGGAGTAGAGAAATGGGCTTAGCACACAGCCCTGTGGTACACCAGTGTT
This sequence comes from Perccottus glenii, assembly GCA_024416835.2. NCBI lineage: Eukaryota > Metazoa > Chordata > Actinopteri > Gobiiformes > Odontobutidae > Perccottus > Perccottus glenii. Next base: position 29,285,651 of record CM044555.2, on the reverse strand, counting down.
AAGTGTGATGGATGTGGAGCAGGTGGGTCCAGATCGGACATTCTGGGGTCTGTTGGTCAGGAAGTCCAGAATCCAGTTGCAGAGTGAGGTATTGATGCCCAAGTCTTCAAGTTTGGCTATTAACTTGGTCGGGATGATAGTGTTGAATGCTGAGCTGAAGTCAACAAACAGCATACGTGCATAAGAGTTCTTATTGTCCAGGTGGGTGAGCACAGAGTGCAGTGCCATAGCAACTGCATCCTCAGTGCTCCTATTGCTGCGGTAAGCAAACTGATGCGGGTCCAATATGGGTGGTATGGAGTCTTTTAGGTGTTCCAGGATCAGCCGCTCAAAGCACTTCATGATGATGGGTGTGAGTGCTACAGGGCGGTAGTCGTTGGGGCACCTTGGACTAGAGTGTTTTGGCACTGGCACAATGGAAGTGCGTTTGAAGCATGTTGGTACAGCTGCTTGGGCAAGAGACAGGTTGAAAATGTCTGTAAAAACCCCAGCGAGCTGCTCCGCACATGCCCTGAGAACACGACCAGGGATGTTGTCTGGTCCAGCAGCCTTGTGTGTGCTGATCCGGCTCAGTGCCTTGCAGACATCAGTGGATGAGAGTGTTAGTGGAGGGTGGTCAACTGAGGGTTTGAGCTTGGTTGCAGTTTCTCTGTTGTCTCTTTCAAAGCGAGCATAAAAGTCATTTAGCTCATTCAGGAAGTTGACATCGGTGGCTGCAGGGGTGGAGTGGGTGGGTTTGTAGTCACTGATGGCCTGGATGCCCTGCCACATGCGTCGAGGGTCAGAGTTGGAGAAGTGTCCCTCTATCTTCAGCTTGTAGCAGTGCTTGGCCTTTTTGATGCCCCTCTTCAGGTTTGCTCTGGATGTGCTGTAGGCTTGTGCGTCTCCTGATCTGAAGGCAGTATTGCGTGTCTTCAACAGGAGTCGCACTTCCTGATTCATCCATGGCTTCTGATTTGGGTATGTGGTGATCTGTTTCTGGGTTGTAACACTGTCAATAGTGGTATTAATATAATCCAATACAGAGGAGGTGTAGCAGTCAATGTCTGTGTGAGCACCACTGGTGGCTTGGGAAGCAAACATACTCCAGTCTGTGTGTAGAAACTTTTCCTGGAGTGTGAAATCTACCCCCGCAGGCCACACCTTGATGGTCTTCACTGATGGCTTCACACAATTGATGAGGGGTGTATATTTGGGAGTGAGGAACAGAGATATGTGATCTGATTGTCCCAGGTGGGGGAGGGGTGTCGCCACGTAAGCTCCAGCCATGTTTGTGTAGACATGGTCCAGAGTTTTGTTCCCTCTGGTGTGACAGGAAACATTCTGATGAAATTTGGGTAGCACAGTCTTTAGGTTAGAGTGATTAAAATCACCCGCAACAATAAACGCTGCTTCCGGGTGAATAGTCTGTTGTTTACTGATGGCTGCATAAAGTTCTTTCATAGCAAGCTTGGCATCAGCGTCCGGGGGAATATAAGCTGCAGTTATAATGGTGGAGGTGAACTCCCGCGGCAGATAGAACGGTCTACATTTAACCATGAGAAACTCTAGGTTAGCTGAACAATGGCTCCCAACAACAGCAGAGTTTGTGCACCAAGCTTTGTTAATATAAATACACAATCCGCCTCCCCTTGTCTTACCGGATCCATCTATTGTTCTGTCCGCTGAGCATGTGATGTCCCGTGAGCTCAATAGCAGAGTCTGGTATTCCACTATTTAACCACGTCTCCGTGAAGATAAGGACGTTACAGTTCAGAAGTCTTTTGCTGTGTGTCATGTTGAGTCGAATCTCATCCATTTTGTTCACTAGTACATTGGCGAGGAAGATACTGGGTAAAGAGAGCCGGTGAGGTGTTAGCTTTAGCCTAGCTCTAAGTCCTCCGCGTCTCCCCCGTCTCTGTTTACGTTCTCGACGCTGCCTGCGAGCACTTCCGCCCGGCCGGGAAGAATGAGCTGCCACGGGCGTCCTAGTGATTTCAGGAGGGAGTCGAAGGTTGTCCATAAAACCGTCGGAAAATTGCAAACCAATATCCAAAAGCTCACTCCGGGTGTACGATGTAAAGGCACAACTGTTCTGCACGAACAGACCCGAGATAAGCAAGAGTAATACTGCAAAATTGCAGAAACTGGAGAGAACCCGAGCCTCGCGATGTACTCGCCGCCATCTTGGATCTTAAGAAGAGGCCTCTGCATGATTAAAGGGACTTGTCTTTCTTCCCCACAATGAAGAAACCATCTCCATCAGGGGAAGAGTTAACTTCATTAAATTGGCATCTGCACCAGAGTCTACCAACACCACCTGTGTACGAGGAGAACAAAAGGAGGTAAAAGTCACTGTAGGCATAGTAGGGGAGGGATAATTATATAAAGTTGAGCTCACCAGTACCCTCTCCTTTACTGATGAGCCTTGTCTTTTGCTGGAAAGTGTGAGATCAAATGTCCCAGCTGGCCACAGTAAATGCATCTACGCTCCAGAACTCTCCATTGTTGCTTGGCTGGGGTCAGACGAGTGTATCCAACCTGCATGGGTTCCTAAGGAGATTCGGAGGATATCTGGGTTGAAAAGGGTGGTGATGATCAAAAGAGGAAGGGTAGGGTGAAGGAACATAACAGGCCCTCAGCAGTCAACCGAGAAGGAAGTGTAATGGGACCTCTCTAGCTTGCTCAGAAATCCGCTTGTCAATGTTAATAGCCAGGGTGATGAGGGTTACAAGGTCACTCAGGAGATTGACAGGTGCAAAAGTGGTCCTTGAGCAAAGTGAAGAGACCATGTAAAAAGGCATCAAATAGAGCCGATTGGTTCCAACCACTCTCTGCTATCAGAGTCCAGAATTCACCCTTCGTCCCTAGCTAGCACGAGCACTAGCTGCCTCCCTTCCTGGAGAGAACTGCAAGAATATCTAGGTGAATGCTCTAGTGAATAGTGAGAGAGTAAAGATCTGCATGTTGTATCACTCTCAATAACTGCCCCTTCTACTTTCCCAATAGGCTTTGGAACTGCCAGTCTGCTGTGAACAAAGCTGATTTTATTACAGTTTTTGTTCAACATTCTGGTCTTTCAGTTGTAGCACTTAAAGAAACATGGATCAAACCAGAGGACTCTGCCACTCCCGCTGCCCTCTCCCATAATCACTCCTCGGGTGATATTAGGAGACTTCAACATCCACCTTGAAAAGCCACAGGCTGCTAACTTCATTAACCTGACTGCATCATTTGACCTCAAGCAGGTTTCCACATCGGCAACCCACAAGTCTGGTAATCAACTTGGTCTTATCTACATAAGATACTGCTCCACCCGGCACACTCAGGTCACGCCACTGCACACTTCTGATCATTTCTTCATTACTCTCGACCTTGACCTAACTTCTCCAGACACTGCAATTGTTTTACCGCTGGTCACTTTCCGACGCAACCTGCGTACACTCAGTCCCTCCCGTTTTTCCTCTGCTGTCTCTTTTGTACTCCCCTCTTCTGAGGCGCTCTCTCTTTTAAACACAAACAACACCACCGACACTCTGTGCTCTACGCTTACATCCTGCTTGGACAAATTATGCCCTCTTATCTCATCTAGACCAGCCCGTACATCCTCGCCTGCCCCCTGGACATCCGAAGTTCTATGCGAGCATCGCGCCAGCCTCCGGTCAGCTTAGAGAAAATGGCGCAAGTCAAAAGATCCTACTAACCTCTGTATCTACGAGTCTCTCCTCTCTACTTTCTCCGCTGATGTCACCTCTGCAAAAACTGTCTACTACCATTCTAGGTTAATCAACTCACCTGACTCGCGCACTCTCTTTAAAACCTTTTCTGCCCTCCTTTGTCCTCCTGCTCCCCCACCTTCATCGGATTTAACAGCTGATGATTTTGCGTCTTTCTTTGTAAAGAAAACGACCGCCATCAGCAGTCAGTTCTCTGCGCCACCTCCTGTCGAGCGCATTCAGACCCCTGATATGTGTTTGCTCCCCTCTTTTACTCCTCTAACTGAAGCAGAGGTTTCCAAGGTCATTAGTTCTAACCACCCTACTACCTGCCCGCTGGATCCCATCCCCACACATCTCCTTCAGGCCATCTCTCCGTCTGTCATGCCTGCTCTCACCCACATCATCAACTCATCTCTCTCCACTGGGTCATTCCCCACAGCTTTCAAAGAGGCCTGCATCACACCACTACTGAAGAAACCCACTCTTAACCCTACACTGCTAGAAAACTACAGACCGGTTTCCCTCCTTCCCTTCATTGCCAAAGCTCTGGAGCGAGCAGTGGTGGGAAGAGTACTGAAAAATCATACTCAAGTAAAAGTACTATTACTTATCAAAAAATGTAATGTGAGTGGAGTAAAAGTACCTGTCCTAAATACCACTCAAAGTACGAGTAAAAAGTAGCCCCTTCAAAAGTACTCAAGAGTAGGGAGTAGTGAGTATTGTGCTGTGACTTATTCCACCTTATACCCTGTGAAATAAATATGTAGCTTTATAACAGTGTCGTTCTCTTTTACATTCAAATTGCGCATTGTATTCTGCAGTGTATTTAGTAGCGGTTTAAAGCCATTTTGCGATTTAAGTCATTATACATAGGCCTACAGTATAACCAGCAACAACCCCGCTCCCTCTTCTCATCAATGACGACGACTGACGAGATAGTCTTATTAAGCAGTCGTTGCTTGTGATGATTTTTTGCGTCTTCTCGAACAAGTCCATACTGCTGCATTAATAAAATGACCGTGCCTTCACTCCAAGCTGGTTGCTAATCGCTAACGCAATTGTTTTTGGCCGAATAATTCCGGTTGCCTGAAACATTCGGTGCATCCCTAATTCACATTGGCTCATAAAACCTAACACAGTTTTATTTATGCCCCCCACACTATATTTGTGACGTTTATTATACAATTTAACATTAATATTTAAGATATGATACTTAGCAAATATGAAATCTTACCTCGATGTGCTTTTTTAAATTAGAGGAAGAACTCTTGAATGCTGATATTTCAACCGGTCTGGGCAAGCAAAGTAGGCATGACATAACAACACAATTGCCCTTCTTCGCCTTCATTGTAAAAAGCTCCTTCAGGTACAGCCAAGGATGCTGAAGTGCTGTATTTGAGTTACTGCATGTTGAAGCATCCACCACACTTCCTTCCTCCTCCTCCTCCATGATTAAACTAAATTGGCGCCAGGTGTTTTGAAGTCTGTCTGATGCAAGTTTTCTATGCGCGATTTGGTTGGACGGGAATCACTGGACTGATTATTCTCCTTAGCCAATCATCATTGACAGGAAAAAAAAAATAAACAATGTAGTGACTGCAGGTTGAGGGAAAATAGCGCAGTAAAAGTACAGATACAGCACTAAAAATGTACTCAAGTACAAGTAAAAGTACACTGTTTTTAAACTACTTAATAAAGTACAATTCCTGAGAAAAAATACTCAATTACAGTAATGAGAGTATTTGTAATTCGTTACTTTACACCACTGGGAGCGAGTTATGTTTACTCAGCTCTCATCCTTTCTCACACGGAACAACCTCCTGGACCAGAACCAGTCTGGGTTCAAGAGCGGACATTCCACCGAAACTGCACTGCTCTCAGTCATCGAAGCCCTGAGACTGGCAAAGGCAACATCCAAGTCATCTGTACTCATCTTACTGGATCTGTCTGCTGCTTTTGACACTGTTAATCATCACATCCTCCTGTCTTCTCTCAGGGCGATGGGTGTCTCTGGAATGGTGTTGCAATGGTTCAAGTCTTACCTCTCGCATAGGTCATTCAGAGAGTATCCTGGAGAAACGAGGTCTCTGAGTCCCAACATCTCAATACAGGGGTGCCACAGGGCTCAGTGCTTGGACCGCTACTCTTTTCCATATACATGACATCCCTTGGCTCTGTCATTCAGAAGCATGGCTTTTCCTATCACTGCTATGCAGATGACACTCAACTCCACCTGTCATTTCAACCTGACAATCCGACGTTCTCTGCTCGCGTCTCGGCATGTCTGAGTGACATCTCACTTTGGATGAAGGACCATCACTTGCAGCTGAACCTTGCAAAAACAGAACTGCTTGTGATTCCGGCCAAACCAGGGACCTGCCATAACCTCTCCATTCAACTAGGCCCATCAACCATTACACCGTCCAGCACTGCCAGAAATCTGGGAGTGGTAATTGATGATCAGCTAAACTTCACAAGTCATGTTGCCAGCACCACCCGGTCCTGTAGATTCATCCTCTACAACATTAGGAAAATTAGACCTTTCCTATCAGAGCACTCTACGCAAATTCTAGTCCGAGCTCTTGTCTTGTCCAAACTGGATTATTGTAATGCGCTACTGGCTGGACTCCCTGCCTGCACAACCAAACCTCTGCAGCTGATCCAGAATGCAGCGGCAAGAGTGGTCTTTAATGAACCAAAGAGAGCGCACGTAACTCCTCTATTCATTAGGTTACACTGGCTCCCGGTTTACGCCCGCATCAAGTTCAAAGCTATGCTCTTGGCCTACAAGACCACCACTGGTTCTGCACCCTCATATCTTCACTAACTAGTACAGACCTACGTTCCTACCAGATCCCTGCGCTCTGCAAATGAACAACGGCTGGTAGTACCAAAAAGGTAAAAAAATCACTCTCACGTACCTTCTCTGGCTCTGTTCCACATTGCGGAATGATCTACCTGCTACAAGATCAGCAGATTCTGTAGCCATCTTTAAAAACATGCCTGAAACACATCTCTTCGTCAACACCTGACTGACAAACACTGAGTTCTACTTCCTTTCTATTGATTCCTTTCTTCAAAAAAAAAAAAAAAATTATCTTATACATAGCTTTGTATACTGTGCTAGGTTTAAACTGGCTAGTTTTTTGTGCACTTATGCTTTTTGTATCTTGTGTTGTTAAAATTGCTTGCATTGTTTTTCCTCACTTGTAAGTCGCTTTGGATAAAAGCGTCTGCTAAATAACTAAATGTAATGTAAATGTAAATGTAAAGAGAACTGCACACACAACTCCACTCGGCTATGGCCCAGGTCTCAGCATGACCAGAAAGGTGAGATATTATGTAAGCTATCTTAGCACGTCAGAGGGATAGGCTGAGGGCTGGAGCTCATAATGGTGGTTACATTGAGTGAGAAAGGCTCGGCAGTCACCAGACTAACCAGAAAACTGTTCTGAAAGTGACAGATGGGGTGACAACATGTTAAGGGCAGGCAAGAGGGGAGCAGTTTTAGCTGGGACCTCGAGGAGCACTGGAGCAGGAGTAGGAGCAGAAGCAGACTCAGGTGGCAGAACACCTTGAATAACTTTAGTAAGGTTCTCAATCTGATTTGATCAATGATTTATCTGTCCATGAGCCTGCTGCACATTCATAAATTCGTCTGAGTCAGCTGGGTCCATTATATGGCCAGATTGTACAAGTGAGCAGACTGAAAAAAATTGTGTTAGGCAAAACTCTGGGTCAAAAAAAGACAAGGTCTAAAAACACAAAGAGACAAAGAAAACATGAAAAATGCTGGGTACAAGACAAAAATGACATTGAGTACAAGACAATTTGGGACCGGCAATAACACAGGAGGAAAAGCAAACAAAGACCAGGAAGTGAAGTGACTTGAAAAAAGGTGAGTGCCACAAGGTGAGCACTGAAATAAAACAGGAAATGACAAAATGTGAAAATAAAAATGACCTTAAAAATCTAGGGATGACAACTATATTGATTTTGTTTTTTAAATAGTAAGACAATCAAAGAAATGAAGGCACATGCTCAGGGTAAAATCAAGACCATTCATTTCTTAAAGCTTAAAGGACTTAGAGGATTTGTTTTGTTATTCACTTAAATGGAAAATAAATGTTTTTTTTTTAATGTCTAATTATATAATCTCACTTATTTCTATTATTGCCGAGGGAAATCTTAGTCAATGTGTGGGGACTTGACTTTGCTTAGGGCCCTCAAAATGGTAAACCATACAATACTTATTTCTTGTTTAAAAAACGTGAGAGGTTCCAGTCGTATTTATCTGGGAGATGCTTCTCTATTAAACTCGGGGGATTCAACCTTATCTACATTTACATTTACATTTATTCATTTAGCAGACGCTTTTATCCAAAGCGACTTACATTACATTACCAGTGTTACAGTCACTGGAGGCAAGGTGGGTTAAGTGTCTTGCCCAAGGACACAACAACAGTATGAACTGTGGGGCGAGCGGGAATCGATCCTACTACCTTCCGGTTGAAGGACGGCCACTCTACCACTGAGCTACTGCCGCCCCAGTGATCTATTGCTCTTCTAGTCTGTGGAATCCCCCAGGGATCAATTCTTGGGCCCATACTTTTTTACTTTTTACTTTGCTGCTTTTTTGTTTTAATTTTGTGCAGCACATTATAAACTTCTTTTTGGTGCTATATACAAAAATGGATTGGAAGTCAGATAGAGCCAGATTTCATTTAGTGAGCATGCGGTGGAAATCCTGCAGTGATCAGTCAGAAATTAGTATCACACCAATGGCTGTCAAATGTGAGTATGTGTAGTTAAAGATTGTTTTGCGCAGGGAAGTGGCATTCAGAGATGCTTAGTGTGTTATTCCGTTAAGAAAAAAAGTGTGACTGAGCTAAGGGAAAACTAAACAAACTAACCAAAAAGCAATGTTTTGTCCTACTGCATATGTGTTAATTCAGACTCTATTGTCTTTTGACTCTACTTTTGAAATGGTAAATGGCATGCATTTATATAGCGCTTTTTTGCACCCTTCTCGGCCACCCAAAGCGCTTTACATCGTGCTTCCACTCACCCCATTCACACACATTCACACCTAGGGCAGGCAGAGATGGGGGCTGCCATACAAACGGCGCTCAACCTTCTCCGACCACCACCAAACACACCTCTACAGTCACACACATTCATACACCAGTGCTACGGACACTGGAGGCAAGGTGGGTTAAGTGTCTTGCCCAAGGACACAACGACAGTATGAACAGGGCAAAGCGGGAATCGAACCGCCAACCTTCCGGTTATAAGACGACTGCTCTACCACTGAGCCACTCCAAAATAAAATGTATTCTGCCTTTTGAGAATTACCTGCTCTAACAATCATATTGAAGGTTCATGTTTAATAAATGTTAACTTCACCATACAGTTTGTGTTACAGTACATGATTCAATCAAGTTTTAAACACATTTTACATACAAAATGGTACTAATTACTGAAGCATATCATTATAAGGTAGAAATTATGTAATTTTAAAACTCAAAGTTTTTTTGTTTGTTTTTTTCACTTTAGTCCATGCATGATAAGATGGTCAGCAATGTTTTTTTTACTTTAGTCCACGCATGATTAGATGGTCAGCAATGCATTATGCTGCTGTTCTTACATTCTACAGTTATATATTACAGCAGACATTACCCAAAAAAAGCAGAAGGTAATCATGGAAATCTCACAGGTTAACAGCAAGTGGGAATATCTAATTGGCTGTGTTGTTTTAATTGGAATGTGTGATGGAAGTCTGAGGGGAGCGGAGCCTTAGTTGACACAATGAGTGCATCGTTTTTTTTATCTGCCCTGTGCTCTGTCTCCAATAATTTTGACGCTTCTAAAGAACATCATAACGACTCTGTTGCTGCGACTTAAATCTCACAGTTGGTTGGCCAACAAATAGTGTGCATCAATGATGATGATATGTCTGGTAATAACTTTTGTAACATGTGTCAAAGAGGAAACGCCAGGTGACATTTCCACATCAAAGCCATCCAACCGCTCCAGGATGAAAGATCACAGCACACAAAGCTGCAGGCAGTGTTTTTTTTTTTCATCTACCCCGGTGGAAATGTCCAATTTCTGTTGCTGTATGAGAAGTTAAATCAGCTCACAAGTCAGTGCAGCAATGCAAAATCTTAGCAAAAACAACCTACAGAGTTTCCACATGTCCTGGAAACCTGAAGAACAGAGAATGGGCTTGTTTTATTAGCATTGTTTTGTTGTTCTTGTTTTTTGTTTGTTTGTTTTTTGCTTGTTCACACCTTTCAGTTCAAACCAGTTTCATTTTGTTTGTTCTGTTTATGTTAATATACAAAGTATAATTTATAACAAAATAGAAAGACTTTTATCAGTTCATAGATAGCCTTCTGTGGAGGACAGTTATCCAGGACAGTCAGAGCATAGAGCTCTCGACAGTAACTACAAGAGAAGACACTCCATGTATCAGTTTATAGTGAGCAGACTGGAGCACAAGGTGGGAGTCATCAGTCAGGAAGTGCCGACAAACTCAGAAGGAAAGTGGAAAGAACAACAATGCATCAGCGAAGCCCTGAGAATCTGGGAATATCCCAGATGGACATTCAGCAAATCCAAGAGGACACAGAAACAAAACAAACCACCTAACCAAACTAAATTTAATTTGTTGTCCTCTATTCATACAAGAATGTCTGTTTTATGTCATGTGCCACCCTCGTGTGTGTGTGTGTGTCTGTTTATGTATTATGTATAATTTTCTGTGTTTTATTGTGAAATCACTAACCCCTGTCTGTGTTTCAAATTGTCTTCCTGCCCTTGTGTCTTTCCCTCCACTGGGATTCCCTGCTCTGCCCCTAATGTCTTCCACCTGTGCCTCATTGTGTTTCCTTTATAGTTCTTCTTTATAGTTTTCCCCTGTCCTTTGCAAGGATATTTCTACCTCTGTGTGAGCTTTCCAGCGTTTCCTTGTGTATTGTTTGGCAGCTTTTTAGTGTTTATGACCTTAGCCTTGTTTTTGATCACGTCTTCTGGATTTTGGAATGCCTCGGAATTAAACTATTGTGAAACATCTGTCTTTTGTGGGATCTGTATCGTGAGTCCTTTTCCCAGTTCCTGACAGTTTTCTAGGGTAGAGGGTATCCCTTTACCCTGGAAAACAGCTTTTGTCCTCCCATTGCATAATAGCGGTCAAAACAAATTAGCTTAATAATTACCGTCCAATTTCAAAGCTGTCATGTCTGGCAAAATAATTAGAAGTAACCAAGCATGCTCCTTTCTATTGTTTAAAGTGTTATCAGTCTGGTTTTAGACCAGGACATGGTACTCAGAAGCAACCAAAGTTATAAATGATATTTCTATGGTACTGGATAATGTGTGTATTGCTCTTTTTATCAATCCTTCAAAAGCTTTTCACACTGACAATCATTTGATTTTATTGGACAGTGTAGAAGTTATTGGGTTTGACACTAAAGCTAGAAATGGGTTATTTTTCTAACGGCGCATTCATTTTTCATATTAATAAGGGTGTCCCTCAGGGGTCTGTCTTGGGTCAACTGTTATTTACAATTTATATAAATATCATAGCCCAGAATATAAAGCATAGTTTAATTTATTTGCAGGTGATGCAATTTTGTACTATGTAGCACCCTCTAGACTGTTCACGCAATTCATAATATTCAGTCTGACTTTCATTCCATACAACAGGACTTGTATGAGTGAATGAATCCAAAAAATACTAAAAGCATGTTTTTTTCTAGAACGTGCTCAGTTACTCCACAAAATACAACAATTTTGTTAGAGGGTCTTTGATTGAGCAAGTACCATGGCTGTTTTACTGAACAGAAAGAGAGATCCAGGGATGGTGGACGGTGGAGCAGAGTACTGTAGGTGTCTGGAGCTGGGACAGTTTTTTCTCATTGAGTCTTCCGTTTCCTTTCAAGAGCTACCGTTAATGCTGCATAGCAATACGCTATGGGGAACATTCTTTGTTTGTCTGGTTGTAAAGCATATGTATCCAACACGCCAAGAATTTCCTTAAAGAATCTCTGTTGGTGACGAGTTTGATCATCTGTACCTGGGTGTGAGCGCACCTGGAGGCTATAAATACAGGTGAAGTGGAAACGTCTTCAGGTCAACTTTGTCTGAAAGGACATCCGGACACGCCCACACTGCAGCATTGAACCTCAGCACCAGCACCGTATTGCAACTGCGAGGGACGATCCTCATTTAATTCTTTTAAATTGTTTCCACATATTATTTGGTATTCATAAAAATAATCTTACATTTTAAAGCATACAAACAAAAGTTACGTATGGAACTACAGTTCTATGAATCACGGATGACTGCCAGAGGTGGTGCTTAAAGTACTGAAGTTACCTGTGACCTCCCAGTAACTCAGATGAGGCTATATATAGTCACGTGACACCGGAAGCTCAGTCCCTTAATCTTCTTTCAAAAACTGTCATGGCCATAGGCCCAAAAACCGGAAGACTCCAACGCAAACCCCAGACACCGGCAAAGAGTTCAAAAAGGTTTATTTACAACCAGTAACAAAACAAAACCAGGAACCAGAATAACTAAGGCTAAGGTCTGAGCATAAAATAATCGAGGACAGGAAATATTAGAAAACTCAGGCTAGAGATCCAGGACAAGAAATACAAGACAAGAAACAGACTAGGAATCTCCACAGAAAACACAAGGAACACAGAACAGACTCACGGTAGGGTAGAAGACGACCTGGCACCGGGTAACAGGACTCACAGGTATAAATAGACACAGACAACAAGGGACAGGTGAAATACATTAGGGCGGAGCAGGTAATCGCACAAAAGGGGAAGACAACAGCCAGGAAGTATATCATAAAACACGGACAGGGGTAAGACATTTCAAAAATAAAAACCAAGAACTCAAATACAATCTTAAAACAAAAATCAAATACAATTAAAGCCGCAAGCGGCGATAAAGGCCCTCGCCTCCCTTGAGACCGCGGGGACACATGCACTCGGAGGATTGCATTTCATACTTTAAAGCGTAAACTTCACGGTAATGTCAAATAACCGGGCCTGTGCTACTGCTGGGGCCTGCTACACCACCTTGTAATTTAGAGTTAAAGGTCTCCACAATCCCTGGTTTTCCTGGGTGCTGTCTGAACCTTTGAAAATAATAGATTATGCTTGGGCTAAGGCGAGAAAAACAAAGTACTGGCTGGAGATTTGAGATGACTCAGGAATCGCTGCACCTACCCTGTTTAAAAAGGCAAAATGCAAATATAACTTGTCTAAAAGTACAAGGTTACAAGTTCCAAAGGATCCTGAGGAGTTTTCTAAGACTCTAGCCTTGGCTCTGGAGGGGCCTCCTCTAAAGGAAGGATCCTGGCAATTGGGAAATGGCAGTTATTTCCCAAAGAAATGGCTGCCTCTTCACAGACTCATTACGACCACAGCCACAAATGTATCAAAAAACAAATTGATAATTTTTTTGGCACACGTGTCTAGATGATACTCACCAAATTTGGAGCTGTTTAGATGAAAAGCCTTTAGCACAAGGGGTGCAATTTAGGTGGTCACGCATTCCACCCAACATAGTAGATTTCCTGTTAAGTTTACGAAATGGCTGTAATAAACTTTTCTGTTTGCCCTGAGGTGTCCTATGGATGTACCAAGTTTCATTTTTCTACGTTGGAAAAAAGTTACTTTCACTTTCCATAGGCCCAATGTATTTTGACTTTTCTAGGGGCCGCCACTGAGTCATTTTTTGTATTTTTTTTTTCGTGGACTTCAAATACATTAACTTTTCGCCGAGCTTGAAGTCTGGGACCAATTAAAATGACTTTTAGTTGCACGTTTACTGGGTCAAATTTAGGATCATTTTGCAGAAAAATTATAATAAAAAAATATATACCAAATTATAATAAAATAAAATATAACTCGAGCAAAAAAGTCTAGAAAAACGCTTGTCTATTGTCTGTGTTCTTTTAAAAAAGAGGTGTATTTTAAGTCGGTTCTCCTTTTTCAATTCAAAATGGCCGCCTTCCCATGTGTGATAGGGTGTGGTCCAGATTGGCTTTTTTGTTCATAAGCCCATACTGGATGTGTGTACCAAGTTTCATTTGCCTACGACAAACTAAAATTTTCACTTCCCATTGACTTTTCCACATATTTGGGACGTTGCTATGGCAACGCATTTATAGATAGGGGGTGGTTGTCATTGGCTTTTATGCTCGTCATGACATAAGAGATGTGTGTACCAAATTTCATGTCTCTATGACAAACTAAATTCTTGGGTCCCATTATAAGTTTGTAGGGGGCGCTGGAGAGCCATTTCTAAAGATAACCCTTTTATTTACATATTTTTGTGTTCAGGTCATGAATGTGCACAAACGCCTTTTTGGGTCCAACTCGATCCGAGAAGGCGTTTGAGAGTTAAGAGACGCTTTATTTTCAAAAATGGCCACCTTGTTACAGGCTTGCCACACCCATACCCGATAAGATATCATAAACAAAGTCACAACTTTGGTTGGCACATGTGTCTAGATGATACTCACCAAATTTGGGGCCATTCAGATTAAAACACAATGATTTGCATCTTTCTGCGCAAGTGCGATTTTAGTGGTCACGCTTTCACCGCACATGGCGGACTTCCTGTTCAGTTTAGGGTGTGGCTGTCATAGACTTTTCTGTTTGCCCTGAGGTGTCCTATGGATGTACCAAGTTTCATTTTTCTACGTTTCACTTTCCATAGGCCCAATGTATTTTGACTTTTGTAGGGGTCGCCACTGAGTCATTTTTCGTATTTTTTTAGCGACTTGAATACATAACATTTTCGCCGAGCTTGAAGTCTGGGACCAATAAAAATGACTTTTCGTGCATGTTCACTGGGTCAAATTTAGGATCATTGTGCAGAAAAAGAAAGAGGAGAAAAAAAAAATCCGAGCAAAAACAATAGGCCCTCCCGGTCATCACCGGCTCGGGCCTAATAAATATGACATCAAAAACAAACAGACACACAGAATACACTAACAAAACAGACATACTATATAAACAGACAGGAATCCTGACAAAAACACAAGGATTCCAAGAGACTGAACGCTCTGGCGGTCATCTGGGATTCATAGAACCATAGTTACATATGTAACCTTTATTCTATTTCATCCCTTCTGACCGCCAGAGGCGGTACTTAAAGCACTGGATTATATATACCAACAGGGTTACGAGGAATCCTCCCAAATGTATTTTTGTATCTGATTCTGTTCGTTCCCAAGTCCTTCAAACATACCTGCCATCCAGGATTTAACCATATTCTAGCTTTTCTGAAGCAGAGGTTTTGGTGACCAACTATTAACGGGGAAACTCATTCCTTTGTACTGTTTGTGCTTGTAGCAAGTCCACCTATCAGCAGCTAGCCGGTCTTAAGCGTGTCTGCAACATCTGGGGGGGTCACTCATGCTGCCTTACATCACACAGCTGCACGGAACCAGGAGATCGCAGATAGACATCGTAAACTAGCCCCTGTGTACCAGCCTGGTCAAAAGGTTTGGCTATCTTCCCAAAATCTTTCCCTTTATGTGGACTCACGTAAGCTGTTACCAAGATCCGTAGATTCTTTTGTAATTGAAACGGTGATAAATCCCTCTGTAGTCTGCCTTAAGTTGCCATCCTCCCTTAATGTTCACCATGCCTTCCATGTTTCCCTCCTGAAGCCGGTCTCTTGCAGTCCTGTGGCTCTGACACTGGCTCTCCTGTTTTGTTTTTCCCTGTTTTCTGTGTGCGCGGGCGTAGTTGTTCCTGCTGACAAGACTTACCTGGCTCCAATCTCCAGTCAAAGAGGCCTCTACCTAAGCCCAGCTCTGTCTACGTGTCTCTCTGGATAACATACACAGGAAAAATGGCTGAGTAGATTTCCAGAGTTACATTTTTTTTCCTCAAAAATAGTTGTTTTTGCTCTATTTTGAGTGTACAGAGTCAAATTTATCAGTAGAGTGGGAGCAAAATCACAGAGTAACTGCAGTGACTCCTCCCATAACTGTTCTCTTCCCAAAGTTTTGTTTATCCGCCATCTTATTAGCCATGGCCGTCGATCGCTGCTGCTTCGATTTGAGAAGATAACGTGTGTTTCTGCTGGATGGTAAAGTAAGTAAAGTTTCAAAGTCATATTCATTTTTATAATATTCGCCTCTGTTTTTAGCTTAACGTTAGATCATTTTGGCAGTTTTTTTATAGAGTGATTAAAGATCGCTTTCTCGTGTTGACTGAGAACTAAGTTATATTGAAAGCAAATAGCTAGCATATAATGTTGTTAGATTACAAACGTTAACATTAATTGACACAGGTAAAACTAGCTTACGTTAGCTGTTGATCAAATGTTCGTCCACTAATCTTTTGTGACAAGCATCTGGAGTCGTGCACCACATGTACATGACTCGGTATAGAGTTAATGTTAACCGTTATTGCTGGAGGCCATTTTTATGTGCATTAACTTACCACTCTTTGTACGATAATTGTTTCTGATAGGAATGTAAGATGTTTTCATTATTTACATGGGATATTTGGTGATTTTATTACTGTCTAAATCTAGAATCTTGGTGTTTCATTTCATAATTCACTGTTTGAATCCCTTTTGACCACCGCGGAACACAACTGTTGCTTCACTGTATTTGCATGCATTTGTAATATGTACACTTTTATTACAGAAATCCTGGGAAGTATTTAAGAGCAGAATATTAATCAGTTGAAAGGAGAAAGAGGGAAATAAACGGGTAAACATTAGAAATGGGCTTTAAATTTTAACATAATATAGCCTTACACATTAAAAATGTAAACCAAGCAACTTTGTTTTTCGTATGTAAATAAGTTCACAAATTCATTTTTTTAAATGACATACATCATTTTGAGTTAAAAAAAATTAATTAATTTCAATTGTATGTATCTTCTTTGTTTTTAACAGATCTAAATAATGAAGCATCAAATAGGATATTAATTTCCTATTAAATTAAATCTTACGTTATAAGAATTCTATATCCTTATAAGGATATAGAATTCTTATAACATAGTGTCAGATTGTTTTGTCAGTTTGATGGTGAATATTCAGTCGGCCATTTTAGAGTCTTTAAGTCTGAGAGCTAGTTCTTGTGACCATTACACTTACCTCCGTTTCCTTGTTTGCAGTTTCCTGAGTCTCCAGCTTCAAGCCTCCAGCCGGCCTCCCCACTGCCTTCTTCACACACTTCTTGGACTCTGTTTTCGGATCAGCTGGCTCCAAATACAACTTCAACCACCTGGCCTAATAAATACTTACCTTTTGCCACAGTCTTGAGTCTCTCTTTTGGGTACAGAAAAACTGTGCCGTCACAATCCACCTCTACACCTTTTGGAGGAGGCGAAGCAGCTCCATTGTTTATGCCCTGTGAGAGCCCTCAGGGCTTATATACTGTAGGTCGCACCCAGTCTTTGCGTTCCACAGACAACCTTTTCTTATCCTATGGTGGATCCACATTAGGCAAGCCTGTTTATAAGCAGCACCTTAGACACTGGATAGTTGATCTGATTGTGCTTGCCTATGTGCAGGATGGGAAGCCTTCCCCTTAAAGAGTTGTGGCTCACTCTACAAAGGGGATGGCCACATCATGGGCGCTCTTTAGAGGTGCGCCCTTGGAGGAGGTGTGTAGTGCTGCTGGTTGGGCACCCTCTTCTACCTTTGCCAGATTTTATAGGCTTAAACTGCCTGCATCCGCCATCCCCTCTGCTGTTCTCGTGGCTGTGATGAATGAGTGACTTTTGTTTACAGTTATTGAACTTCCTTCAGTGAAGTTGCTTTCTTTTAATTCTTGTGTTCCATACAAATTCTGTTTGTTACCCTTGAAACAGTTTTTTTTTTTATGTTCAAGGATACTTAATAAAGTATTACAACTGTAATAATTTCCTATCTTGATCTGTCTTCAACAGTGACATTCCTGTTGAATGCCAACTCCACTAATTTGGCATGATGCTGTCACATAGTTACAAGTTTACTGAAATTAAATAAAACAATTTTTTACGTATGTAAACACAGTTTTAGGAATGAAAGTGAACCTGTAACCTTTCATGGTTACTCGTTCAGGTGATTGGCTGGGGTCTGCCCAGTCGGTAGAAAGAAGGTGTGTACGCGCATCATTCATATACTGTGTAGCACACCCTCACAGGTGTGGTTAATTTGGCATAACACTCCTAAGTCAAGGATTGTAGTCACATGGTTACAGGTTCACTTTCAGTCATAAAACTGTGTTTACATACATAAACATACATAAACAATGGTTTTGTTTACTATAGTGCCACCAGGTAAAATAATTTTTATATCTATGGTATGCGCTCAACACTCTTATTAAGGTAATTAGAACAGATGTTTGATAATCCCTACTAACTATATTCCCATAACAAAAACTGATTCTACAAATAAAAGTGTTTTTAAACTCATTGGTACAACAGAAAAACTAAGAATTGCAGGAAAAAGACAATTTACTGCTTGAATGTTATAATGGGAGTGAAGTGATTTTTTTTTCCATTGTAAAAATGTAGACATGC
This sequence comes from Perccottus glenii, assembly GCA_024416835.2. Taxonomy (NCBI): domain Eukaryota; kingdom Metazoa; phylum Chordata; class Actinopteri; order Gobiiformes; family Odontobutidae; genus Perccottus; species Perccottus glenii. The sequence goes on along the minus strand of CM044555.2, from coordinate 29,267,392 downwards.
TCCTAACATATGTTTTTCCCTCCCTATATCCCTATTTCTTGGAGTAGACAGTAGTCACCACACTCTCAGTTTGAAGGAGGAGACAGCAACACCACAGACTAAATCATATTCTGCTGTAGATGGGCAAATAAAAAAAATGGGCCCACTTAACATTTCAAGCATATTTACACATTAAATGTTGCTGGGAAATGTCTCATAATTTTGGTTCAGATGTCAGTTGTATAAAAGAGGAACAGACAAAAAATGTATGGACAATATGCACACTAATAGTCCCCATTTAGCAGAGTTTCAACTTCTTAGATGTGGTGATGAATTTTCGCAGCAGTCTCTCTTTCCATTCTCCTGTAAACTTTTTGGTGAGGTCCTTCTCAACAGAAATTTAAACAAGATGGGCTTTTTTTTTTTTGTGAACACATTTTTTAAAGTTGAGAATAAATTCTTACAACTAGCAGTTGATGCACCAAACATTATGCTTAGTCTCAGCTTCCTGTACAATAGTTGTAGCTGTCAAAGTACTGCTGTATCTTTTTAAAATGTCATGTGTGGTCCAATTTTTGTCAATTTGAACACTTTTTTCCCCAGAGTCTGTCAAACTGTGTGTCACATCTTAATTCTTTGTCACAAGGAAGTACACGTTGGACCAGTAAATAGTCAGTTGACTTTGCCTGGAGAAGAGTGTTGGGCGGATTCAATAAACATACTATTTGTTGTGTCATGCAGGCGATAAAGTGGAAGATTGACTGGGTAAAAGCATTCAGAAGCCCTATAACATCGATTCGCACTGTGGTTTTAGTAGCTTTGATTTCATAAAGCAGGTCTGAGATATTATGAAATGATTTTAATATCACTGTCACTGTAGCAATTTGGCCGGTCCAGCTCTTATCAAGCAGTCATTTCAACATCTCACCTTTGTAGAGAGCATCAACTGTTGGCTTGTACAACTTGTAGAGAGAGTTGCGCACATCAAAAAGGTTCTCTAATGCGATTTCAGAACACATTGCATGCACTATATCAACTGGTGCAACTGGTGATTAAAGCAGTGTACAATTGTCTGAGCAACAATTTTTGTAAGACTTTTTGTTTATCCCAATGTTATTTAACTGTTGTGTCAAATTCAGTTAGGGACCTGGCTTCACATTGCTTAGTGGTTGCCATAGAAACAAGTCCTTTACTGAATTACTTTTGTCCACGTAAATAATTCACTTATGGCAATATTTTCACATTCTGTGGGGTCTTTGGTAACATCTACCTTTGACGTGTACCAGGCATTTCCTGCCTCACCAAAAAGCCTACACCCTTTCAGTCAATATAAGTTTTGTTTAAAATAAAAATATTGTATTCTTTTTTTATTATTATTCTTTTTTCACTGAAATAAAAAAAATGTTATGAAATTGTTCATCAGTTCTATTATTTTGTTTAGCATGTGATGTAATGTATAGGTTGGATTGGAGGGGATGGAGCTAAAAACTTTGGCCAGCTCTTGCCTCCAGCGCATCATCAGATCCACAAAAAGGAAGTTGATTTGATAAAATGGAATTGAGTTTTATCAACAATTGCAGCGACATTTGTGCAGTTTCTTTCCAGCTGTGTTGACAGGTCTGGAAACTTCTGTGCCTCCAGCATTTCGGAGTCGCTTCTCTTCCCACAAAATTATTAATAAAATATGCTCTCTGCTGGATTTTTGTCGCACTAAGCCCTTATTATGTGTACCTGGCGCCAGTTACTTTATCAACGCCCAGTGTAAATGGGTGCGAGTAACTCAGATCCTGGTGTGAGGGAGAGGGCGTGGGCCTGTGACAGAACAGAACATTTCAGGTGCAGTGTACAAATTATGAAAAGGGCTGATAAAATAATGTCTACCATTACAACTTCATACAAAAAATTTTCTTACACCATATTTGTCCTCACTCGACCTCGCCACAATGTTGACCCTGAATCTTTTCTCAACATGTTTACTCATCCTATGCACTTTGATCATACCTCAGAGCTGAAATCTATATAGCTGCTTTTGAAGTCCTCGTCCTGTTTTCCCCAAGTCTGGACCAAACCTTTCTACAACCAGTCAAACAGACTGATGCATGAGGTACTAAAAGTAACTCTTCTGTTGGACAAGACATCAGGCTGCGCCAGTACAAAGGCCCAGCATTTCAAACGGGATTTCAATGAAGGCAGATGCCTTACTTGAAGCTTTTGTAGTGCTTCACTGTGTGTGTTTACCCAAAAAGACCAGGAAAAGAAAAAGTATCAGATCAGAGAGATACTTTTTCACCCAATGCCTTAAGTTGTGTTGTTAGCGTGTTCTCATTAAACAGGTCATATAGGCCTAGAGGACCATCTGAGGTAAGACCAATGGAAAGAGGGCATTATTTACTGGAGGCTATAATATAATGTAAAAAATATAAGTGGCAATTAAACACTGACGACAGGTTTGACAGGCTACTTTATTTGAGAAAACTTGCTGCATGCTTTCCTGAGGAGGTTTAATAAATAACAAAATGTTATCTCATCTAGAGTACAAAACCTATCTGTATAGCTCTTTTCGGGCACATATTGGATTTGAGTGGGGGCAGCAGTCTAAGCAAAGGACCTTGGACTTCTTTCTTCGCAAACACTCGCACCCGGCCACTCTACAGAGGAAAGTAATTAACAAGAATTCAAATAATTGATTAAATGAAGGAAAAAGTACCATTAGTAAATGTAATGTAAATAAAATGTTTCTTTAATTCTTACTTTAGCACCATGACCATTACATTCTTCTTCCGTTCAGTGACTCTAAACAACAGACATAGCCAGTAAGGTGAGCAAGCATTGACTAACTTTTATTTCATTCATTCATTTTTAACTGCTTATCTTGTGAGGGGACTCGCAACTGGAGTCTAACCCAGCAGCTTTGGGCAGGAGGCGGGGTTGATCACCCTGGATGATTACCAGTCATTCGTAGAACACTTAAAGACATACACTGACAACCACTCTCACATTCACTTTCATATTAATTTACTTCATGGGAAATTTTAGATTCACCATTTTACTTGTAAATGTGGGTCTTTGGATGGTGGAAGGAAACAATACTAATCATACAGATAGGCTCAGTTCAAAGCAGTTTTTTTAAATACGTACATCTCTTAATACTTCTTAATACATATATTAAGCAGCTGTGCTTTAAAAAAGTACAGTACAGTGCTCTTTGTGGAAATGCCTCGGACCCCATTGAGCAAAAAACTGTCTGGGCTTCTGACCCCTGTGACCTATGAAGTATAGCCCAGGGGTTTCCAACATGCTGCTGTGTAACATATCATGTGAAGATAGACCAGAATCATACCACCCAGCACAGAGGGGCGGGGGTTTGCTCATACACAAGTGCTCGGGAACAGGACGAAGGGAGAGGAGACGAGTGCACCAATACAAAAGTAAGTGACAGAAGGAAAAGTATTTGGATGCATTTTAATAAATGTGAAAACAAAGGCAGAATTCAGAATTTGTAAGATAAAGGCGACCATAAAAGTAAGTTCAGGAGCAGACAGGCTACACCTCTCTTGTTGACTCCATCAGTGCTGTTTTGACAACATTTATGTTTTCGCTTTATAGTGTGACACACAGGAAAGAAATTCATATACAACATGCACATATAGATAAATTAAATGTTTTATTGCAAAATGTGAGTTGTGGACACCAACATTTTGTAAAAGTCCAGGGTTAATGTTCTGGCAAAACCAAATAAATTTTGTTTACGTTGAAATAAGCTTTCAGAATACATGTTACAAACACGAGTAGCTCTCGTCATTTTCATTTTATGAAAGTAGCTCTCTGAAGAAAAAAGGTTGGAGACCCCTGGTATGGGTATACAAAAACACAAAGGATTATTAGGAACACCATACTAATACTGTGTCTTCAGAACTGTCTTAATTCTATGTGGCACTGATTCAACAAGGTGCTGAAAGCATTCTTTAGAAATGTTGGTCCATATTGATTGGATAGCATCTTGCAGTTGAGTAAGGCATGATGGATCCATGTTCTCATTCTGTTTACGCCAAATTCTGACTCTACCATCTAAATGTCTCAACAGAAATTGAGACTCATCAGACCAGGCAACATTTTTCCAGGCTTCAACTGTCCAATTTTGGTGAGCTCGTGCAAATTGTAGCCTCTTTTTCCTATTTGTAGTGGAGATAAGTGGTACCCGGTGGGGTTGTTCGTGTTGTTGTTGTCCAATTCTTTGCTGGATACCTCGGTTGTAACGAGTGGTTATTTCAGTCAAAGTTGCTCTTCTATCAGCTTGAATCAGCTGATCAACAAGGCGTTTTCGCCAACAGGACTGCCGTAACTATAGGTATAGAGTTAAAAAATGTTTTTTACTGTGTAGCACTATACAAAAAGCATGTTTAAATACCCAAAGGGAAATTCAGTTGTTAGGTCTCTTCAAATGAATTGCTTCATACTTTATCTTCCAGAGACTGATTGATTGTACAGTCTTAAGTACAGTCGGGAAGACTTTTGGCTTTAGATTGACTTTTATCTTTGACCATCTGGTCGAGGTAAAAGTCGAGCTTTGAGCTGAGGAAGCTTTCAAACCTCCTTTTGATGCATTCTTTTGAAACAAAGTGCAGCCCACAGACCGTGCTAATCTATTTATCTCTAGACAAAAAGGCTTTTTTTTTTTTTGGTTAATATAAGGCCCTAAAAAACTTGCGAGGTTGCGGTTATTAAACCAGTTTAGTGTAATAGATTTTGGCAGATGCTGTGTGGCGCCTGAAGGGGAACGGAACATCAGACAAATGATGTATCAGACCTAGAAGAGATAAGTGGAGGAAAAGTTTTATACAAAGTTGCGATTTACTGATATGGCTCCCTCACTGGCCCTGCACCAGTTTCAAAAAAACATTTATCTTCAAGCAGGCCCCGCTTTGGACTGTTTCAAATCACAGCATCAAACTTTTCATTCATAATCAATGTTCAATCAATCAAATGGATGTGGCACCGGAGTAGAAGTCAAAATATCCATAAAAGTCAAACCTAGAAAATGAATACTGTCACAATAAAGTGTGACAAAAGTCATAAACATCTATTGAAGAGAATTTTGAAATATTGAAATGTTGCTTTGTCATCAGTTTAGTTGCTTTGACAAATATATAATGTTTTCACTCTTTTCAGTATGTTTTCTTCTGAATACCTGCTCTTTACTACACCTCCACCAAGAACTGAGTCCTCTGTTTGGCTAAAACAGCAAGGAAGTCATCTGTGCATTCTCCGTGGCCTTTGCCTACCCACAATGAAAAAAACGGTGGTTGGAACTAAAGTGCACAATAAGCAAAAAATATTTATTCTGATAGCATTTTCCAAAGAAATGGCACAAATTTCTGAAAATGCAAAATAGGAGCTGTCATTAGTCACTTTAGATTGACTGCATTTGGCAGCTCTTGTTTATTTTATTTATCTACTTTTCTTAACCCTCTAAGCACCAAAGTCGCAAAATTGCGACAAGCAACTTAACAGGAAAAAACAGCTGCTACTTCCGGTTTATGTGCTAAATTATGCTTCCACTCCCTTCCACCAGATGTCAGACACCCTGTACTTCGTTTCTAGTCCACCATTACCATGTGTTGCCATTAAAAAAATTTGTAGAAGAAGACCTCAAAGACGCGTCTCAGTGGGAGTGTCAGGACCGGCTCAATAGAAGCTTCATTCTCTACACGCGAGCTGATAAACATGAAAATAACAAATAAAAAATACACCTGTGATGAAGTTTTGGTATTAGTAATGGCTGACTCTGATTCTGAGGGAGAACATCTACCTTTAGAGTCTTTTCAGCCGAGTGAAAGTGAGAATGAGCGAGAGTGAGTGCGTGTGTAACTTGGACAGCGGCGCCGCTGCTCGTGCCTTTCTCAGCGTCTCTCATAAAGCACACGCTGTTTTTCCCACATTTTGACAAACATCAGTGAAAGAAACGGGAGGAAACTAGTCGCTCTGGCCGCGGTAGTGAAGGGGAGGTTGGGAAGGGAAGCCGTGAGCACGTAGCACCTGCAGCTTTACCTTTAGCACCTGCAGCTTTACCTTTAGCACAGGTGATAGAAGCCGGGGCGGGTGTAATGCCCTGGCCGCGGTAGTGACGGGGAGTTTGGGAATAATGCGGCTTTTATTGACAGCTGTTTGGGACAAATACGTGTTGGTCATCCTGACACTTTACCCAGTCGAGGAGGGAGAGGCAGCAGTAAACATAGTCAGCGAGAATGCGCTAATCAAAGCAGCGATCATAATAAAAGTGATGGCAGTGTGCTGTGCTTTATGAGAGGTCCCACACTCTAAAAAACTACTAACTGGCATAGAGTGTGGGACCTCTCATAAAGCAAAAGATGGATGGATAAGAAAAGATAAATCTACTGCAACCACACACATACAGTACATGTGTATATTTCTCATAACTATTTGCATACGTTTTATTAGTTATGGTATATTAGAAGTTGTAGTTATTCTTTATTTTGGTAATGTTGCTACGTTGTTACAAATTACTGTTATAAAAAAAATATTTCAGAAAAAGAAAAAAACATTATAATATGTTCATTAGTGTGTATGTACTGTAAAAAACATAACCGCCAATATATAATGTCATGGTATGCAAATTATATGCAAATTAGATGGTTAAAATTTATTTACTTATATACTTTGGGTCATACCTGACCTTTTTCTAGTTTAGAGTAGGACTCTATCTCTTATCATTTTCAAACCACAGCCTTTTGAAATTTGGTTCTCAAAAATCTGTATTTTTTAAAATAAACCCTGGCGCCTAAAGGGTTAATCTTTATTTAACCAGTATAGTCCCACTGAAATTACAAATCTCATTTCCAGGGGAGTCTGTGCGTACGCTCAACTGCGCGCAATTTGTCTTTTATATATCCCATCTGCAGCAGAAATGTGCGCACATACTGTAAATCCGTCTCGCGCCCTGCCTTCTCCACGCCTCAATTCAGCCAAAGAAAGACAATGCAAATTGACCTGTGAAAGAATTTTCCCTAAACATGAGCCGCTGATGAGTGGGATTTACCAAAAACCACATAAAAGTGACCAGGAGCACGAGCTGGTCCACGCAGCATTACCACTTCTGGATGTGTTTTACAGTGAACGCTGCTCTCAGGGTAAACCAGAGGTGTAAAGTACTTGAGTAAATGTACTTCGTTACTGTACTTAAGTATTTTTTGGCTACTTTGTACTTGTACTGAGTATCAAAAATATCAGCAACTTTTACTCTCTACTATACACTACATTTTTGATTGAATACTTGTACTCTTTACTCCACTACATTTGAACTGACACTTACCGTTATTCGCTACATTGTGTTTGTGCACGTCAAGTCAACTTTGTCTGTCGTGGCTTATTTCTTTTGTGTAAGAGGCGCTATCGCCATCTGCAGGCTATTGAAGGTACTGGATGCTTTTTGCTTAAATGCGTTACTCTGTTGTGAACGTAAATTAGCAGCCTGCCGAACGCCAGGTGTTTCACAAAAATGATTTTCTTTTTGAGCACTTGAGTTTGACTTGGACGACTTGTTTAATCTGTGTTTTTGTTCTGTGTCAAGAAATCAACACACAAAACAGTGTAGAGATCAGAGATCAGATTTCTCTGGAGATCAACCTTCAACCAGTTTGTGAATTAAATAATAGAATCAGACTTAAGGTTTTTACATGCATGGGGAGAACAGGTATGTGGCGCACTGACTGCTCGTTCCACCTCTGTAGTGAGCTGCTCAGTCTACAGAATCTCCAAATTGCCACTTAGTTCTCCCTGGCTTTATTGAGTTGTACACAATTCTGCCTCCCCCAACCACGGGAGTTTGGCAGTTTACAAAAAACGGTACATTTTAGGAGTTATCTCTCTGATCCTAGCCTAAACACAGGAACTGTGAGTTAAGATAAACACTTGGGCTTGACATGTCTGGCTGGGTGCAGCTACATGACATTTAATTACACACATACACACAATATTAATGACCCTTTCTTAGCAAAGGTTTGTTGGCCTTTGGTTACAATATTTTGCCTTTTTTGGTCATATACAATTTGACCTACTTATTTTACCTATTGCAAATGTTCCAACATTCTGTCGAAATACTGAGGTGTTCAATTTCTTTTCTATATTAGGAATTAAGACCTCATAAATAAACTTTCTTTTTTTTAACTGACCTACAATATCTCTTTGTTTTGAGGACTAGTGCATCTTTGAGCCAACATTCAGGACGAGTAAAATACTTAAGTACTTTTAAAATGGGATACTTTAAGACTTTTACTCAAGTCGTATTTAAATTAGTGACTTGTAACTTGTAGTAGAGTAATTTTTACAGTAAGGTACTGTATCTGTACTTTTACTCAAGTATGGATTTCAGGTACTCTTTACACCTCTGGGGTAAACTGATTGCAGCAAAACTGGAACTCCTCCTGATAATTTAAACATATTCAAGTACATTTAAACAAATTGAAACAATTAAAAACAAAACAATTAGGCTTAAGATCTGTAGTTATTTATTTTTTTTTGTTTTGTTTGTTTTTTACCTTTATTTATCCAGGATAGTCCCACAGAGATTACAAATGTTTGCAGGGGAGTCCTGGCCCCATGTGTGAGGGGGGGACTATTGTACAAGTCTTTAGTGGTAGGGGAAACCGGAGTACCCAGAGGAAACCGACTGAGTGAAGAGCATTTTGAATCTGTTGTACAGACTGATGTGCAGTAGAACAGGAGGGAGATGCGAGGCTGGTGGGAGGGTGGTTGGGGTTTCACAGTGCTGCTTAATCAGAAGAGTGTTGTAGTGTGCCGCAGTTTGATACAGCACTTCTTAAAAACGACACAGCCTTGAATGGAGCGTTTGTAGAAGCTGCTCAGGATCATGTCCAATAGTTCTTTCATAAACGCATCCTGATTCATCAGGATTGGCCCTGCTTTACTTTACAGCGTGCTCCACAACAGAACCACAACACAGAGCCACTGCGCTTCAGCAAACATGTATGGCCTCAGGAACGTGCATGCAATGAACAGCATTTGATAAATATTGAGCCAAATTATGAAAAAAGAAACAGCGTCCTTTTTTGTTTTAGACAGTACTATTGCTGGTGCATGGAAACTCCGATTAAATAAGAAGTTTTTAATCAAGCGGTGAGCACAGTCTGACTAAGGTCTGCATGTGAACATTCTGAGTTCTCAGTGCTTTAAAGCTCTCCCAAAGCAAATTGACCAGACCACGGCTCATTTTAGACCAGAACACTCAATGGTGCACCGCCAAAGGATGTCTACACCTGCCGCATCTACAGTATGTTGCCATAATGTCAAAGACCAAGCCTATAAACATAAACCATCTGAACTCCCTTCAGGCCATAGTAAATACACAGAAAACAAAACAGACAGCTAACATATCAATATTGACTCCAATTTGATAGATTTGACGCACATCTAAAATAACCATCTCTGAAATACATTCAAAACTCAGCTTGTTTTGATCTGCACAGTGTTATTCCTGGGTCAGCCTTATCTCTGAGGCATGCACTTGTCACTCATCTCGCTGTCACCTTAAATGATGTTAACGGTTTTCATCTGCTTCAAACGGGAGACCTGATAACAAACACTGTTCTGTTATTCCCCTAACGTTCGCTCTACACAGCCTCTATTGCCACTTATTTGAAGGGAAAAGGGCTTCTGAATTCATCCCCAGATATCTTAAGTACCTGTCTTTACTGCTGAAGCAGGGTGTCTCGAGCTTTTGGATGAAATTCAAAGAGTATTTTGTACGGCATAATAATCACCTCGCAGCAGAGTTTTGTCCAGACTCTAGCCTCTGTGATGGATGTTCTCCTCAATCAGAAAGATGGCAGATGTTATCAGACTAAAAATATCCCCTACTGTTTCCACCTCCGCCATGTGATGTTGTCAAAGGGGAGTGACTTTTTCCATTTCAAGGTACTTTTTAATCAATAGGACAAAGGAAGCCCTGCTGTCAGCTGATGGAGCAGGCTGTCACATTTGAATCACTGTCTGGCATTGATTTAATTAGAAATGGCTGTGAGGGGAAGTCAGCCTTTGGATATTAACATTGAAGTGAAGTAATAGAATTTACAGTATATCACATTAGTCTTTTTTATGTGATCATTTTTTATTGTGCGGTGTATTACAGGAAAATTCATAACATTTACTGCATACAATTCATTTATTTTATCTATAGTTCATACTCATTCTAAACACCTATCCCATCAAGCAGACAATCACAAATAAACTACAGAAAACAAATTAAAGAAATGCTTTATATTGAAAGTCTTTTAAATAGAAAGCCACTACCTCGTGACCAGTCTTGGTTTTTAAAATTATTTCAACAGTTGGACATCAAAACCAAACAAGGCCACACGTGGTGTCATATTCTGCCGCAGAGTTCTGTCTTCCTTGTGTTTCCCTGCCTCTCCCCCTCCCGTCTGTGTGTGTATCATTGCTTCTACTTTCCTGGCAGAGCAGCACACCTGCCGCCAATCTTCAATCTACTAGCAGTTTAAGAAGAAGTTTTCATCCACTCCTCACCAGTTGTTGTACTACAAGCGCTGTGTTTCTACATTGGCCCCTGAGTCCTTGCATAATTACTATTTTATACTATATCTGTTTTTTTCTTTATATGTTCACTCTGTCTGCCTGTTTGCCTGTTTGCCAGCCTGCCTTGCCCTACCACCTGATTACACCATCTAAAATTAAACTAGAATTGTTGCAATGGAAGAAGCCAGTGCAGGTTGTTGCATATTATAAAATTTGCAGAAGAAATATAAAATTTGCTGAAGAAAGCAAAAATATTTGGCGAAATTGTGTGAAATTAGGCTGGAAAGGTCAAAAGGGGCTGGCAAGGGCAGAATTTGACTCAAATGTGCAGAAGAAATTGAAATGAGCAGAATTAAACTCAAATTTGTAGAAAAAAAAGCAAAATGAGTAGAATTGAACTCGATTTAAAGAAAAAAATGTAATTGCCAGAAATAAACAGAAAATTGAAGACAAAACCTGAAATGAGTGGAATGAAGCAAAAATTTGCAATAACATCTGAAAAATGAAAACACAAAATATAGAAAACAAAAAATTCAAAAACTTAGAATTATGAAGATATTTGTTTCGACCTGGGACAAATAGCTTCAATTTGGAACAGTCTCCATTAGAAATGACACTGGGTTAAACAGTCACTCCAGAAGGTGGACCAATCAGGGACGAATAGACTGGGCTGGTTTTCATGTTGTCCTGGTCTAAATGAGGTTTTGGGACTAGTTTAGGTTGGGTCTGGATCTAGTTTGGGCTTGGGTCTGGTACTGGGCTTGGTCTGGATGTAGTCTGGTTCTGGTCCAGGTCCTGGCCCTAGTCTGGTTGTGGTCCGGGTTTTGGTTCTGGTCTAAGTGTGATTTGGGGTTTTGGTAATGTTCTGGTCTGGGTCTAGTTTGTTAATGGCCTTGCTCTGGTCTAGTCATAATCTTGGTCTGGATGTAGTCTGGGTCTGGTCCAGGTCTTGGCCTTAGTCTGGTTGTGGTCTGGCTCTTGGTGCAGTTCTGGTCTAGTCCTGGTATTATTCTAAAAATGAGCCAGATCTGGGTCTGGTCTGGTCAGTTCCTAGTCTAAGTGTGGTCCTAGTCTTGTCCTGGATTTGGTTCAGTCGTGGTCTTGGTCTGAACCTGGTCTTTGTGTGTTCTAGGACTTGGTCTTTTCCTGGTCTTGGTCCTGGTTCAGTCTTGGTCTTGATGTGGTCTTGACGGGATCTAGTCTTAGCTGAAGTAAAACCAAAATGTCTTAATGTAAAAAGAGGGACTGGAACACAGCATTCTGACAATAGGACTACCGATCTTACTGCGCAATGCATTGTGTGTAATGCCATTTTCCAAGGCCATTAACTACTACAAACAATAGCGGTGTTGTGTTTATCTGCATCATGCTCAAAACAAAGAAGTGCTATTTCAAGAAAAAACTACTGCCGGATGAAAGAAGACAGTACCTTGAAAAAGATTGCGTGTATCGGTAATGTCAAGCCATATCATCATAGCCATGAGTGGGGAAGTGATCCGTTACCTCCAGTAATGTTTACAAACAAGTGGAAAATTCAAAAATGGCTGGGTACATGATTTGGACATTTTTAAGCATCCAAATTGTGAATATGTTGTAACTTGTACAAAGGTAAGTTCGCTATGCAAATTTAGCCTTTTTACAATAACCATACCAATCTTATTTGCCATCGTATTGTAATACCCCATACTCACATGCATGTAACAACTGACTTGAAATCTTTAGTGTGTTTTTTTTTTTTTTAAAGCTGCCAGTAACAAGGTCTGATACTTCTGCAGTGGCAAACAAGTTACCAGTAGGTGCAGTTGTCACGGGGTGTCTTGTGTTCGTTTATGAATTGTGTGTGTGTGTGAGGCCCCTTTAAGGCCATAGGACTTGTAGGTTGGAATTGGGTGACATCCGGACCCGCCTTAGAAAAAAGACACACGCCAATAGGAAGAGGGGAACTGAGTTCAAAAAGGGCCGACGGGAGGAAGCAGGAGGTGGAGAAGCCGAGAGAAGCCGGAGTGCGAGGAAAGGCGGGACGTGGAAGGACGGGGAAAGACGGGGAAAGACGTACGGAGAAACAAAGACGAAGGAACTGTACAACGCTCACTAAACAGCTAAGTGAAGGAATGTGTATACAACTGCCCAGCGGGATTTTAAGAGTTAAATGTGTTGAATTCGCTGCTGAGGCTGTGTATGTGTTTACAGCTCCGCCTCACCGCTACGGGGGAAGAGTGGACGGTGCCGAGACCAGCACAGGAGACCCTGCCACGCAGTGCCGTTGCAGACCCGAGGTTGGAGGGAAGAAGCCGGGTACACCGCTGACTTATCCTACGTTTGGGACACGAGAGGGTGCTAGGGCGTTTCCCAGCCCATCTGTGAACACAGGCCTGCCAAACAAGACTTCTCTCACTCGGCCTAAATGGACAGAGGACTTTCCATTCTTGTTCAGTAAACAGTGTTTTCTTTTATTTTGTCAGACTGCCTGCTCAGCAGTCTGCCTTTTTTAAGAATAACTTGTTTTATGACCTTTTTTTTATCTAAGATTTTTTACTTTGTTTTAATACATTTTTATAACCTGCTATGGTGTTTGTTCTCTGTGGTACATTTTGGTGATCAAAAAGGACCTCAGTGGTGACACAGTAGATTCTCAGAAAACAAACAAGACCCAGCATTCATGATATGTACTCTCTTAAGGCTGTGCAATTGGACAATTAGTTGAACGGGGTGTGTTAAAAAAAATAACAGTGTGGCATTCAATCACTGAGGTCATCAATTTTGTGAAAAAACAGGTGTGAATCAGGTGGGCCCTATTTAAGAATGAAGCCACGAGATCTTGTTGAACATGCATTTGAAAGCCTGAGAAAAATGGATCGTTTAAGACATTGTTCAGAAGAACAGCGTACTTTGATTAAAACGTTGATTGGAGTAGGGAAAAACCTATGTAGAGGTGCAAAAAATTCTAGGCTGTTAAGCTAAAATTATCTCCAATGCCTTTAAAATGGAAAGTAAAACCAGAGAGACGTGGAAGAAAACGGAAGACAATCATCAAAATGGATCGAAGAATAACCAGAATGGCAAAGGCTCAGCCAATGATCAGCTCCAGGAGGATCAAAGAGTCTGGAGTTACCTGTAAGTACTGTGACAGTTAGAAGACGTCTGTGTGAAGCTAATCTATTTTCAATAATCCCCCGCAAAGTCCCTCTGTTTAAAAAAAAAAAAGCATGTGCAGAAGAAGTTACAATTTTGCCAAAGAACACATCAACTGGACTAAAGAGAAATGGAGGAACATTTTTTGGACTGATGAGAGTAAAATTATTTTTCTGGGGTCCAAGGGCCACAGGCAGTTTGTGAGACAACCCCCAAACCGCATTAGTGACGTCACGTAATACGCGTTGAAAAGGACGTGTTTACAAATGTGCGGAAGGAGGACCATATACACCACATATTCAAATGTATTTGTGTCAGTTTATCGTTTAAAATGCCCATTTCGTGTGCGTATCCTGGGTGCTTTAATATTAAAAAGTCAAAAAGAAAATTTTCTTCAGGACAGATATTTTTCAAGCGTGACCTTTTAAACGTAATTGCGTATTACGTGACGTCACGAATGCGCATCACAGAACAGAGCAAGGCGAGCATTTGTGCTTATAAAACTTAAACTTTTTAATTTATTTTTGAAATGAGCGATCATTTCGCTAGATAAGACCCTTATTCATCGTCAGTGTAGCTGAATGTTTTTCAACAATTTGATTAACGGTAAAACACATACCAAATATTTCCAGCCAAGGTATGATTCAATCTTCAGCATGCTTTTCCTGCCATTGTCTAGTTGGGCTCATAATGGGTCTTAGGTCAATTGCTTCCTCGCTCAGCTTGGTTCTAATTATTGGGGCTTGGTAACAATTATCCAGGTGCGAAGTTGATGTTAAATCCCCTCTGCTATCATGTTGTGATAGAATTTGCCATTTGTGGATGTTGGAACACTGAGCAACTAGCTGTTTTGTTGTTAGTTTTGAATGTTGGTTTTATCATTATATGAGGTAGACGGTAGTACGAAGTGGGTCTTGCGTAAGGACACACACTGGAAGGCGGTTACTGCCCTATTTCGGATTTGAACTTGGTCAGACAACTTACCAGCTGAGCTATCCAGCCACATATATAGAATTGTGCTCATACGTTCACATACCCTGGCAAAATTTGGGAATTTTTTAGGCCATTTTTTAGAGAATGAATGAATGAATTTTTTACTCATAGTTAGTGGTTGGGTGAGGCCATTAATTGTTTTGTAGCTCACACATCCCCAAACCATCAGCAATCCACCTCCATGTTTCACAGTAGGAATGGTGTACCTTTCATCATAGGCCTTGTTAACTCCTCTCCAAATGTAACATTTATGGTTGTGGCCAAAAAATTACATTTTTAAAGCGGGATGCTTTATGGCATTTGTGCAGTAATGGTTTTCTTCTGGCGACTCAACCATGCATCTTTAACTGACTCAGAATACAGAAACATCAGTGCAGCCCTGGATGAAAGATGTAAGGGTCTGTCAGGAGCCCAGAAACTCACTGACCTTTATTACACACACACTAACTACAAGCAAACAGATCACAGGTGAGGATGGTTACCTTTAGTAGCCATTCAAACATGTTTGTGTTAACTTGTGTACTAGTTATCAGGCCAAAATCACCAGGGTATGTAAACTTTCTATCAGGCTCATTTGGGTAGTTTCTGTTGTCATTATGATTTAAACACAATTGTTTGATCATAAATGGCATCACCCAACCACTAAATATGAGTGAAATATTTTTCTGTTATCATTCATACTTTCTGAAAAAAAAAAAAAAAAAAAATCTGCCAGGGTATGAGCACTGTATAAAATTAATGGAGGTCAATGGGTGAATGTACATTGGCTACGGACCTTACAGACACGTGGGGAATGGCGAGAGCTTTGTGGTGGTTGGTCCCGATCCTGCCATGCATGGCAAGGGACTATTGTAATCTCTGCGCAGCACTCACCAGTAATCCCAAAGTGTCCGACAAACGAATGACGAACAAAGCACCTGCATGTTTGTGGCCACATGCATCTGGCATACTTGTAATTGCTTAGATATAAAATGAATGGAGGTCAATAGGGAACGCACACTGAAGGGGTCAATGACGAGCGCAATGCGCTGGGGGACTACGGACCAGAGATGGGACCAAGTCACACTTGTGCAAGTCTCAAGAAAGTCCAAAGTATTTTTTTCCTGGTCAAGTCAAGTCACAGGCTATGTCAAGTCAGGACAAGTCAAGTCCAAGTCAAGTCATATATATAAGTCGTAATTTATTTATTTTGCGCACAAAAACTATTCTTGTTTCTTCATAAAATGGTTGTAGAACCACTGTAGTGAGATAGGCTTTGTAACGATGTCTTTAGTGCCTTTTATGGGTTTTGAGAGAGGAAATGACAATGTCAATGAAGGCCTGTCTGAGCCATCAGATTTCAACAAAACTATCATCTGTGTCTGAAGATGAGAGGTCTTACGGGTGTCAAACGACATGAGGGTAAGTAATTAATGACATTTTTGGGTGATCTAACCCTTTAACATTGTAGAATTGAGTCATTTTTCTGTGTGAGTGTTCAGGTGGCAAACTTAGAAAAAGTAGCTAGGTCTCGTACCACTCCGATCAAGGGAAGTATTTAAAAAAAATATATTATAAATTATTTTGCCCACATTTGTCCCCAACACGTTTTGAGGGTTAATGGCTAGTGGCTGCTTTAGCTATTATTATATTAGCTAACTACCAACCAACCAGATAACATTAACAAATTGACAAGCACTTACTGGGCAGAATGGCTCTTCAAATGACGGACGAAATTGGAGGTTGTCGCCTGGCTGTCTGTGATTTTAATGTTGCATATCTCGCAAGAATAATTGTTGAAGCCAAAAGCGATGACCCTCGGAACCCCTCCAGATGACATGTTGTGATATCTGATCAATTTAGATTTGGTTTCCTGCTCTCGGACAAGGCGGACGTCTCCTACTGCTCCTCCTGCTCCTCCTGCTCCGGTGTATGCTTCTTTTGTCTCGTCATACTAAATTTCTCTTATTTCTCTTTGACTACTGCTTGCTGGACTTCTAAGAACTGGAAATAGATCTGATTACCTGGTCTCTGAGCGCAATTGACACAATTTTTTCCCATAAGAAGGGTGCACCGGGAGAACCCATTGCGGGACCTTTGCAGCAGGCTACTCACAGGACGCATGAAAGAACTGGCAAGTTCTGTGTTTAGAAGTTCTGTCCGTTGAGGACGTTGAGAACGTTGAGGACGTATTTCTTTTTGGATTTATGATAATGGGGTTCCACGAACCCACTATTTGTCCAGAAGCCCTCTGTTTTTGGGAGAAAAGTGTCGGAGACCACTGCTGACCACTCCTAAGCCCCGCCCACATCCCACAAACCCACTTTTTGTCCACGAACAAACTATTTTTGGGAAATGTGTCGGAAAACCCCCCCTGACCACTGCTGACCACTCCTAAGCCCCGCCCACATCCCACAAACCCATTATTTGTCCACGAACCCACAACTTATCGGAATGGGCCCAGAAGCGGTCAGATGGTTATGTGCCACAAGAGGATGTGTGTGGTAGCGCCCCCTCTGGCCAATTTTGACATTTGGCCCAAAGTTGCTCCGGGAGACTTGCCCTGTGGATATGTTATACCAGGGCCCACCCTGAGCTCCCAGTTTGATTTTGGACCACAACGGACCTTTCTGAACAAGTCCAATTGCCCATTATTTCAATGTATTTTGTGTAGTGCGGTCACGGACGGCGCTTAGGAAGGTCCGATCGACTCAGGAGTGGACTCTTTTTTCTCGCCACAGTACGTGGAAGCGGGTGGTGAAGTTTGGAGAGGCTACAACATTGTTAAGGGGGTCAAAAGGTCAAAAAAAGGGTTTGCGCTAAAGGCCCATAAGAGTGATATCTTTTGGGACATTATTTTTCTTTCCTCTCTAGAGCCAGCCGCTTTCGATATGGTGTTCTGGGTGGCCCCAGGAAATAGAGTGCAAAATTTGGGGCCCCTGGGACCTCTGTAGAAAACTCCCAATACCCATTATTTCAATGCATTTTTTAGGAAGGTCCAATCGACTCGTGGGTGGACTCCTTTTTCTCATCACAGTACGCTGAAGCGTGCAAAAAAGTTTGGAGAGGCTTCGACACCGTTAAGGTGCTTAATTGGCTGCAGAGCTACAGTCTTCTCCCCTCCCCCGCTCTGAAACTAAAAGGCCTGTCTGAGCTCGTCAGGGCTGAGAGAGAGAGTTTCTCTGGAGGCTAAAACGGTTTGCCTTGAAGCCTCGAAAGGTTTAGGGCCACCAAACCTGGATTTCTGTCTTAATCTGAAAGCCCTCTAACGGGGTGCAGAGTTTGAGGTGGATTAGAGAAACTTTTTTTTTAGGCCCAAAAAAACCATAAGGGAAAAAAAAAGTTTCTCTGATCTTTTTTAAACTCTGCACCCCGTTAGAGGGCTAATATATTCATCCTTGGGCCCTCTAACGGGGTGCCGAGTTTCAAAAAGATCGGATAAACTACAGAGGTGACATAGATGATGACATTACCTGTTCCTTGGAGGCCCTCTTGTCATTATATAAATTGTATTAGCGTATGATTATAGCTGATGGACTTACTTTTTATATGTATTTATGTGTTTAGCTCGGGGCTAGTGTAATACTATAATTCTATTCCAAATAGAAGTTTGCGTCTGTTTCTTTCAAACGTACGTGTCTCTTCACATTCATAACCATACTCAATGACATCTCCTCTTCCAGAATCAGCTGTGCAGAACTGCACCACAATAATGAGTGTAGTAAGCACACCACACCTGTATTAAACATTTTAAATATATTTATTAATAAAACCAAATATTAGAACATGTAGTTAAATTTTATCAAACATATAGACAAAAAATTTAACACTATTAAAACACAACAACCCGTGAACATCATAATAATACTAATAATACTAATAAAAAAAAATACTAAAGAAATTACAGCCTCCTTCTTACAGATCTGTTCATTTTCAATAAATCAGAAAACTTTAGTGGTGACATTTTAACAAAAGGGCTGTTATTTTTGCCTCTGTGCTGCCATCTTGTCCTTGGCCTCTCCTGCATAGAATGTAAAAGGCAAAGAGTCAGTGAACATGCCTACACATCACACAAACATTGAAACAAACACACGAGAAGAGGAGCTTACCGAAGGGATGGCGGGAGGTGACGAGGAAGAGGATGAGGACTGGGGGGACGACGGACCAGGGACTGAGGGGCCGGGGGACGAGGGGCCTGGGGATGAGGGTCCTGAGGACGAGGGGCCTGGGGATGAGGGACCTGGGGACGAGGGGCCTGGGGATGAGGGGCCTGCTGAAGGGCATGGGGACGGCGGGCAGGTGGATGATTAGCGGCTGCGCCGGCGCCTCTTTCTACCCTTATTTCCCAATGTCTCGGCGGGTCCCGGGGGGGCTTCGTCCCCCTCCACAGCTGCTTCAAACAGACGGCGGTGCTCCGCCGCCTGCTTGGCGTTCAGGTTAATGGCGTAGAACCTGTCAGCCGTGGAGGTGTGGAGGTGTCGTGGCACATGAATTGTGCCACTTTGGGTCTGTCCCCAGGGTTGTGTGTATTCCTGGCCTGTGCAGGGAGAGAAGAAAGCATAGTTATAAACAGACACTCACAGCGGTCATGGAGTCACACGGCAGTAAGGTGCACAGGAGCGCTTACGTGGGTGGCGATGGAGGTGCGCACATCTGTGAACGTGGGCGTTCCACCTAATCCCATCTCCGCCCAGGCCGCCTGAAAGTATTGATTAAGATTCTTGCATGGGTTGGGCTTTGAAGTAAAAAGAAAATACGGGCCATTCCCGCCTGCAAAATTCTTTCTAATTTCAAGAAAGGCCCTCATCCATCCATACTCCTCCTTGCTGAGGGACAATTGTGCCACCCCGAAGACCTGGTTGGTCTTGTGTTTGGAGATCTGCGGAAACAGAGACGAGAGAGAGCAGTTAGAGAGGACAGGCAGACAGACACCCAGACAGACAGACAGACAGACAGACAGAGAAACAAACTATTTACATTAATCAAATAACTTTCCATGGCCTCATTGTATTGTGCATGCTCAACCTCGCTGGTGAGCATGTTGGAAAATACCCCTCCGCGGTGCCCATATATTGACGAGAAGTACGCCGCCAGGTGTCCGTAAAAGCGCCAGAGGTCCGGCCTTTCTCCCTTGTCTCGTAGTTGGTCTGCGTGAAAAGAGGGAATAGTGTTAAGTGGGCTTTTACTGGGAGAGACACACAGTTTGGAGGGGTGCGAGGAGGCAAAAACATATCCAGGATCTCCGGGATGGCCAACCTGGCGGCGGACAAACATTTTCTTAGCGTGGCCTTAGGGATGAGGTGGCCCTCCTTTGCCAGTTTGACTTTCACCTCATGTACAACCACACTCCGCCGCACCGACCGTATGAGAGATTTAATCTCTCGCTGGAGACCAATCATTACAATCTTAGATAAACGGCAGGCGGGCGGCGGAGTCTGGGCCATGTAATTTATAAAGTGGGCCACATTTTTTAAATAGTGGTGTACTGTTGGGTCTGAAATTTTGGCCTGCAGG
Organism: Perccottus glenii; assembly: GCA_024416835.2. Classification (NCBI taxonomy): domain Eukaryota; kingdom Metazoa; phylum Chordata; class Actinopteri; order Gobiiformes; family Odontobutidae; genus Perccottus; species Perccottus glenii. Next base: position 29,247,226 of record CM044555.2, on the reverse strand, counting down.
AGACTTTTAAGCCACTCCCTCATCTTTATAGTTTGGTTAATAAACCCAAAACTCTCCAGGTCCGTTTGGCCCACCGCCATGAATCCCAGGAAGCGTCTGACTCTGAACATTCTGGAGGACACATTATTGATAAGTTTCGGGGTGGGGTCCGCGCCCTCCAGGTGCCTCTTGTACTCGTCCAAATAGACATCTGCGAAAAGAAAACACACACACACACACACACAGACACACACACACACACATGCACGCACACACACACACACAACACACGTGAAAAAAAAGAGGGTTAAAACAACGACTGTAGAGCCAGAGAAGGGAGTAGCCACAGAGCGTTGTACTCACTCAGAGCCGCCGAGTGGTCCGGGCATTGGGGCTGCTCCTCCTCCACAACTTTCGCACTGGTGGCTGGCTGGCCCTGGGCGGCATGCGGCTGCTGCTCATCCTCCTCCTCCTTCTCGTCCTCCTCTTTCTCCTCTTGCTCCACTGCTGCTGCAGTCGCCAAAACCGCCCTCTTTCTGGAAGACCGTAGGCTAGAAAGAAGCTTTCCAGTAACCCGGCGGAGCTGGCTGGAGCCAGAGGAGCTAACCCGCCGCTTAAGCAGGCGGTAACGTCTCGTTACCTGCCTAAGGGCATCGGCCAGGGTCTCGACCTGAAGCTCAAGGTCTTTCATTTTGTCTACTATTATTTTGCATTGAGGTCTGGGACAAGACGGTGTGTCATCCTCACCCTGCTGTCCTTCATCCTCCTCTCTCTCCATCTCAACGGGGCTGGCCTCATCTTCGAGGTCCAAATTCGATACCATGGCCATGTCCGGGTTGCTGGCCCAAAGAGCAGCAAGCGACTTGACGACCAGCCGCCGCTTGAGGCCTGAAATTATGGTTCTCCGAGCCGCGGCCCTCAGCTCGGTGTGGGAGCGCATGTGCCGGTCCATTCTTGTGGTCTGCTTTCCACAGCCGGGCACAGGGCACACTCCCACCCTAAAGTAGACCCTGCCGGAGGCGAGATTGAGGAGCAGCCTGCGCTCCTCCATGTTCAGGACAGAGTGTGTAACTCTAAGGTGTTGGCTGAGCTGCCGGAAGTTTTTCTTGCATATGGGACACTCGCTATGTTCCATTCTAAAAAGAAAATCAAAATAGTGTTTCAATACATTAGTAATAAAGCATGAATTGTAATGGATGTAGTGTTGTTCATTGTCTGAAGGTTGAAATTTTATGAAGAAATGTAATTGCCCACCCCCTGTTCTAGAAAGAGCTAATTGTGCTTATAGGCACCCAAACCTGAATGTGTGTTTAGAAAATATAATTTGGTTTGTATACTTGTTTTTTATTTTTTTATTTTTTATTTTATTGATTTATTTTTATTTATATTTTTATTTATATTATTTTTATTTATTTATTATTCCGTTATTGCCCTATGTGTAACACTGACAGTACCCATAGCTTATGCAGACAAATCCCAAGTCTTGCCCCCATCCCATGTTAAAGGGTTCTCCACAAAATGGCTGACCGTAGCCATTTGCGTGCACTGCGCTAACCCTGTTAAACTCAACGGTGAAAACAAAATGCAATTTAGTTTCTGGCTCACTACCTACGCAGCTTTTAAGTGAAAATATATTTTTTATAACTTTTAGTTCAACTGAGTTTTGACGCATGTAAGCAACCACAAAGCCCTTCTTTACGCACATTTTACGCACAGGATAGAGATCTCCGTGAGAATTTACGATAGAGATCTCACTGCCCAATAATATATTAGCACCAGAAGATATTTATGACAGAGAAGGCCTCTAAAACGCAAGGACGCAGAGGGCCTTCTACGTTTTATGGAGAGTGGGGATGCAAATTGGTTCAGGGGGTCCTAGAGTTATGCCCTTCGGGATTCCACTTCAGGGGCCCCTAGAGAGTACCGATCGAAAATTTCAAGATCCCGAGACCTTCCGTCCCCGAACCGGAGTCATCCCACTTCACACTTACGCACATATTATCTTCGCGGACGACCGTAGCTCTTTTGCCAATTAAGCCCCTTAACGATGTCGTAGCCTCTCCAAACTTTACCAACCGCTTCCACGTACTGTGGCGAGAAAGTCCACTCCACTTTTCTACATAGGTCCCAGGGGCCCCAAATTTTGCATGCTGGTTCCATTGGCCCCCCAGAACAACATATCAAAGGCGGCTGGCTCTAGAGCAAAGGGAAAAAATGTCAGCCTCCAAAAGACACAGCCTATAACGGGATCTGACCTATTGACCCTACACATTATTTGACCCCTTAACAATGTAGTAGCCTCTCCAAACTTTACCACCCGCTTTCCACGCACTGTGGCGAGAAAAAGGAGTCCACTCCCGAGTCGTTCGGACCTTCCTAAGCGCCGTCCATGAACGCACTACACAAAATACATTGAAATAATGGGCAATTGGATTTGTTCAGAAAGGTCCGTTGTGGTCCAAATTTGAACTGGGAGCTCAGGGGGGCCCCTGGTATGCCATATCCACTGGGCAAGCCTCTCGGAGCAACTTTGGGCCAAAGGTCAAAATTGGCCAGAGGGGGCGCTACCGCGCGCATCCTCTTGTGGCATATGACCATCTGACCGCTTCTGGGTCCATTCTGAAAAAATACTGGGGAAGTGGACACATAGTGGGTTCATGGGATGTGGGCGTGGCTTAGGAGTGGTCAGCAGTGGTCACCGACACTTTTCCCCAAAATAGTGGGGAAGTGGACACATAGTGGGTTCGTGGGAGGTGGGCGTGGCTTAGGAGTGGTCAGCAGTGGTCTATGACACGTTTCCCCCAAATAGTGGGGAAGTGGACACATAGTGGGCTCGTGGGAGGTGGGTGTGGCTTAGGAGTGGTCAGCTGTGATCACCTGGTGAGGAATCGCAAAGTGTCCACCGCCTTGCTTATCGAATGGGGTGAGAATCCCATTGAAATAAGCCTAGAGTGGGACTGGTCATCACGCCACACTGTGGACGTGTCCTTTATTGCATGTTTGTGTCCCGAAAGTTTGGGGCCCCTCCTATCGGCCCCCGGAGGGATCAGGGCCTCAAACGAGTGTCCGCGCGTACCGGACCCGCGAAAAATTTCGGGGGTCCGGCGATCACGTCCCAAAAACCCGGTCCAAATAGCCGATCGATATGGGCCAATTGTACGCTTTTTAAAGTTTGGGACTTTGCTGAGAACCAGAACTGATTGATTATGATCCGGATAAATTACCGAAGATCAAAATAGATAAATTACAATTTCTCTCTCTTCCCTCTGCCCAAGTCCCTTCTCTCGGTTAGAAGACTGGCCAGCAGCTGGGTCTTATCTCATCCTCCTGGTACTCCATATTCCCATCAAGGACAAGGCCACTGAGCTCACACAGCAGCTCAGCCTAAACATTGCCTTAACATCCCACAGACGCCTTCCTTCCTATAGTTGGCAGACATGGGGACTTGTGACTCAAGTCACAAGTCCCCATGTCTGCTACGGACCCCACGGACACATAGGGAATGACGAGAGCTTTCTGAAAATGTTTAGTTTGTGGTAGTTAGAAAAAGGGCTGTAATATTTTGTCTTGGATAATAATAATAATAATAATTAAAGCCGCAAGCAGCGATAAAGGCCCTCGCCTCCCTTGAGACCGCGGGGACACATATATTCGGAGGATTGCATGTCGTGCTTTAAAGCAAATTTGGAGCTGTTTAGATGAAAACCCTTTAGCACAAAGTGTACGATTTAGGTGGTCATGTATTCCACCCAACATAGTAGATTTTCTGTTGAGTTTACGGTATGGCTGTAATAAACTTTTCTGATTGCCCTAAGGTGTCCTATGGATGTACCAAGTTTTGTATTTCTACATTGGAAAAATTTACTTTCATTTTCCATAGAACCAATTATTTTGACTTTTCTAGGGGTCGCCACTGAGTCATTTTTCGTATTTTTTTTTTTCGGGGACTTCAAATACATAAATTTTTCGCCGGGCTTGAAGTCTGGGACCAATAAAAATAACTTTTAGGTGCACGTTTACAGGGTCAAATTGAAAATCATTTTTCAGAAAAATTATAATAAAAAAATATATTCCAAATTATAATAAAAAAAATTATAACTCGAGCAAAAACGACAAGAAAAACGCCTGTCTATTTTACACACGTGTTTAGCTCATTTTGCCCAAGTTTGGTGTCTGTGGAATGAAGCAGCTATTTTCTGAGAGAGGTTGTATTCTAAGTCGGTTCACATCTTCAATTCAAAATGGCCGCCTTCCCGTGTGTGATAGGGTGTGGTCCCCATTGGCTTTTTTGTTCATAAGCCCATACTGAATGTGTGTACCAAGTTTCATTTCCCTATGACAAACTAAAATTTTCACTTCCCATTGACTTTTTCGACATATTTGGGACGTTGCTATGGCAACACATTTATAGATAGGGGGTGGTTGTCATTGGCTTTTATGCTCCTCATGACATAGGAGATGTGTGTACCAAATTTCATGTCTCTATGACAAACTAAATTCTTGGGTCCCATTATAAGTTTGTAGGGGGCGCTGGAGAGCCATTTCTAAAGATAACCCTTTTATTTACATATCTTTGTGTTCAGGTCATGAATGTGCACAAACACCTTTTTGGGTCCAACTCGATCTGAGAAGGCGTTTGAGAGTTAAGAGATGTTTTATTTTCACAAAAATGGCCACCTCGTTACAGGCTTGCCACACCCATACCCGATAAGATATCAACAACAAAGTCACAACTTTGGTTGGCACACATGTCTAGATGATACTCACCAAATTTGGGGCCATTTAGATTAAAACACAATGATTTGCATCTTTTTGCGCAAGGGGTGCGATTTTAGTGGCCATGCTTTTCACCCCACATGGCGGACTTCCTGTTGAGTTTAGGGTGTGGCTGTCATTGACTTTTCTGTTTGCCCTGAGGTGTCCTATGGATGTACCAAGTTTCATTTTTCTACGTTGGAAAAAAGTTACTTTCACTTTCCATAGGCCCAATGTATTTTGACTTTTCTAGGGGTCGCCACTGAGTCATTTTTCGTTTTTTTTCGGGGACTTCAAATACATAAATTTTTCGCCGGGCTTGAAGTCTGGGACCAATAAAAATGACTTTTAGTTGTTGGTTTACTGGGTCAAATTGAGGATCATTTTGCAGAAAAATTATAATAAAAAAATATATACCGAATTATAATAAAAAAAAATATAACTCGAGCAAAAAAGTCTATAAAAACACTTGTCTATTTTACATACATGTGTTTAGCTCATTTTGCCCAAGTTTGGTGTCTGTGGAATGAAGCAGCTATTTTTTGTTGTTTTTTAAAAAAGAGGTGTATTCTAAGTCGGACCAAATTTTCAATTCAAAATGGCCGCCTTCCCGTGTGTGATAGGGTGTGGTCCCCATTGGCTTTTTTGTTCATAAGCCCATGCTGGATGTGTGTAGGCCCAATGTATTTTGATTTTGTAGGGGTCGCCACTGAGTCATTTTTCGTATTTTTTTTTTCGGCGACTTCAAAAACATAACATTTTCGCCGAGCTTGAAGTCTGGGACCAATAAAAATGACTTTTCGTGCATGTTCACCGGGTCAAATTTAGGATCATTTGGTCACAATAAAAATAAAAAAAATAAAAATCCGAGCAAAAACAATAGGCCCTCCCGGTCATCACCGGCTCGGGCCTAAAAAAAAAATAAATAAAAAAATAAATAAATCCGAGCAAAAACAATAGGCCCTCCCGGTCATCACCGGCTCGGGCCTAATTAAAGCCGCAAGCGGCGATAAAGGCCCTCGCCTCCCTTGAGACATGGGGACACATGCACTCGGAGGAGTGCATTTCGTGCTTTAAAGCGTAAACTTCACGGTAAAAGGATTCTGAGGAGTTTTCTAAGACTCTAGCCGTGGCTCTGGAGGGGCTTCCTCTAAAGGAAGGATCCTGGCAATTAGGAAATGGCATTTATTTCTCAAAGGTTGCCTCTTCACAGACTCATTACGACCACAGCCACAAATGTATCAAAAAACAAATTGATAACTTTTTTGGCACGTGTCTAGATGATACTCACCAAATTTGGAGCTGTTTAGATGAAAAGCCTTTAGACACAAGGGGTGCAATTGAGGTGGTCACGCATTCCACCCAACATAGTATATTTCCTGTTGAGTTTACGGTATGGCTGTAATAAACTTTTCTGTTTGCCCTGAGGTGTCCTATGGACGTACCAAGTTTCATTTTTCTACGTTTGAAAAAAGTTACTTTCACTTTCCATAGGCCCAATGTATTTTGACTTTTCTAGGGGTCGCCACTGAGTCATTTTTCATATTTTTTTTTCGGCGACTTCAACTACATACATTTAACGCTTTTTTGGGTCCAACTCGATCCGAGAAGGCGTTTGAGAGTTAAGATACATTTTATTTTCACAAAAATGGCCACCTTGTTACAGGCTTGCCACACCCATACCCGATAAGATATCAAAAACAAAGTCACAACTTTGGTTGGCACACGTGTCTAGATGATACTCACCAAATTTGGGGCCATTTAGATTAAAACACAAGGATTTGCACCTTTTGCGCAAGTGCGATTTTAGTGGCGCCTTTCACCCCACATGGCGGACTTCCTGTTGAGTTTAGGGTGTGGCTGTCATCGACTTTCTGTTTGCCCTGAGGTGTTCTATGGATGTACCAAGTTTCATTTTTCTACGTTGGAAAAAAGTTACTTTCTTTTTCCATAGGCCCAATGTATTTTGACTTTTCTAGGGGTCGCCACTGAGTCATTTTTTGTAATTTTTTTTCGGGGACTTCAAATACATAAATTTTTCGCTGGGCTTGAAATCTGGGACCAATAAAAATGACTTTTAGCTGTACGTTTACTGGGTTAAATTGAGGATGATTTTGCAGAAAAATTATAATAAAAAAAAATATACCGAATTATAATAAAAAAAAATATAACTCGAGCAAAAAAGTCTAGAAAAACGCTTGTCTATTTTACATACATGTGTTTAGCTCATTTTGCCCAAGTTTGGTGTCTGTGGAATGAAGCAGCTATTGTCTGTGTACTTTTAAAAAAGAGGTGTATTTTAAGTCGGTTCACATTTTCTATTCAAAATGGCCGCCTTCCCGTGTGTGATAGGGTGTGGTCCCTATTGGCTTTTTTGTTCATAAGCCCATGCTGGATGTGTGTACCAAGTTTCATTTGCCTACAACAAACTAAAAATGTCACTTCCCATTGACTTTTTCCACATTTTTGGGACGTTGCTATGGCAACACATTTATAGATAGGGGGTGGTTGTCATTGGCTTTTATGCTCGTCATGAAATAAGAGATGTGTGTACCAAATTTCATGTCTCTATGACAAACTAAATTCTTGGGTCCCATTATAAGTTTGTAGGGGGCGCTGGAGAGCCATTTCTAAAGATAACCCTTTTATTTACATATCTTTGTGTTCAGGTCATGAATGTGCACAAACGCCTTTGTGGGTCCAACTCAATCCGAGAAGGCGTTTGAGAGTTAAGAGACATTTTATTTTCACAAAAATGGCCACCTCGTTACAGGCTTGCCACACCCATACCCGATAAGATATCATAAACAAAGTCACAACTTTGGTTGGTACACGTGTCTAGATGATACTTACCAAATTTGGGGCCATTTAGAATAAAACACAATGATTTGCATCTTTCTGCTTAAGGGGTGCGATTTTAGTGGCCGCGCGTTTCACCCCACATGGCGGACTTCCTGTTGAGTTTAGGGTGTGGCTGTCATAGACTTTTCTGTTTGCCCTGAGGTGTCCTATGGATGTATCAAGTTTCATTTTTCTACGTTGGAAAAAAGTTACTTTCACTTTCCATAGGCCCAATGTATTTTGACTCTTCTAGGGGTCGCCACTGAGTCATTTTTCATATTTTTTTTTCGGCAACTTCAAATACATAAATTTTTTGCCGGGCTTGAAGGCTGGGACCAATAAAAATTACTTTTCGTTCATGTTCACTGGGTCAAATTTAGGATCATATGGGGAGAAGAATAAAAAAATAAAAAAATAAATAAATAATCCGAGCAAAAACAATAGGCCCTCCCGGCCCGCTCCCATCACCGGCTCGGGCCTAATAAAAATTCTATGAATGTTAACCAATGAAAGTCAGACATTGCTTTTCAACCATGCTTCAACGGAATTATTTAAAAAAATAAACTCATGGAACAGGCCTGGACAAAATTGTTGGTACCCCTAGCTTAATATTTTGTTGCTCAACGTTTTGAGGCTATCACTGCAATCAGACGATTCTTGTAACTGTCAATGAGACTTCTGCACCTCTCAGCAGGTATTTTGGCCCACTCCTCATGAGCAAACTGCTCCAGTTGTTTCCGGTTTGAAGCGTGTCTTTTCCAGAAGGCATGTTTCAGCTCCTTCCAAAGATGCTCCATAGGATTGAGGTCAGGGCTCATTGAAGGCCACTTTAGAATAGTCCAATGTTTTCCTCTTAACCATTCTTGGGTGTTTTTAGCTGTGTTTTGGGTCATTGTCCTGTTGCAAGACCCATGACCTGCGACTGAGACCAAGCTGTCTGACACTGGCCAGCACATTTCTCTCTAGAATCCCTTGATAGTCTTCAGATTTCATTGTACCCTGCACAGATTCAAGACACCCTGTGCCAGATGCAGCAAAGCAGCCCCAGAACATAACAGAGCCTCCTCCATGTTTGACAGTAGGGACAGTGTTCTTTTCTTGATATGCTTCATTTTTCCGTCTGTGAACATAGAGCTGATGTGCTTTGGCAAAAAGTTCCATTTTTGTCTCATCTGTCCATAGGACATTCTCCCAGAAGCTTTGTGGCTTGTCAACATGTAGTTTGGAATATTCCAGTCTAGCTTTTTTATGATTTGTTTTCAACAATGGTGTCCTCCTTGGTCGTCTCCCATGTAGTCCACTTTGGCTCAAACAACGACGGATGGTGCGATCTGATACTGATGTTCCTTGAGCATGGAGTTCACCTTGGATCTCTTTAGAAGTCTTTCTGGGCTCTTTTGTTACCATTCGGATTATCTATCTCTTTGATTTGTCATCAATTGTCCTCCTGCGGCCACGTCCAGGGAGGTTGGCTACAGTCCCATGGATCTTAAATTTCTGAATAATATGTGCAACTGTAGTCACAGGAACATCTAGCTGCTTGGAGATGGTCTTATAGCCTTTACCTTTATCATGCTTGTCTATAATTTTCTTTCTATTCTCCTTCGACAACTCTTTCCTTCGCTTCCATGTTGAGTGTGGTACACACCATGTCACCAGACAACACAGTGACTACCTGAAGCCCTATAAATAGGCCCACTGACTGATTACAAGATTGTACACACCTGTGATGCTAATTAGTGCACACACCTTGAATTAACATGTCCATTTGGTCACATTATTTACAGTCTTTTCTAGGGGTACCATCAATTTTGTCCAGGCCTGTTCCATGAGTTTATTTTTTTAAATAATTCTGTTGAAGCATGGTTAAAAAGCAATGTCTGACTTTCATTGGTTAACATTCATAGAATTTTTATTTATTAATACTTTTGTCAGAATAAAGTTTTTTCTGTGACCAATGTGAGTTTTTCTTTCATTGACCGAAGGGTACCAACATTTTTGTCCACGTGTGTACATTAGATAAATAGTGGGTTATTTGGTTGTAGACCTGTTTTTTCTTTAAAGTTCAATAACTACACGTGTGTATTATTAATTTGATTTTAACCTTGTTTAGGAAATGTAAAGGTTACTAATTAAAGTGTGTGAGTAAGATTTTGAAGTACCCAGTGAGTACATGGTAAGTAACTACTGTATCCAGTAAGTAAACCTTGTAACCTTGAAACAGTAAAACACAAGCGTAACAAGTCTTCTGTGAACAGTGTGAGTCAATCAGACTCTCAGTGAGAGTCTGATTGACGGTGTCTCCACCTGATTGTCTATCTCCTCCGTTTATATTCTATTTCAGGTGCATTTATTTGGTTCATTGTTCAGACATGACGCACATCAGTGACTCGGGTAAAACAAGGTTCATTAATACCTGCTGTGATTTGTGAAATACATGTTATTTGGCATTTTGGAAATACAGTGCCATTCAAAAGTATTTAGTTTAGCATTTACCATTATTACTGCTTTACTGCCCGAGAATTTAAATCAGGAGGTTTATGTCAGTCAGTCTACATCACATGTCAACAATTATGAAGATGTAAAATAGTTTTTATTTTATTTTTTTAATTAAGGTTTTTTATTGCTTTTCCTTATACATAACATACCAGTAAAAACAATACAAAACAATGCAATCATAAAATAAAATGATAATCATTTACAAACAAAGAAACAACAACAAAGAATAACCATTTTAATACAAAACAGGGTAAACAAGTCACAGTACCATGTATGGACGCGATATCAGCAATGTCCTGAGGTCACAGTCCGAACAAAACTGTCTCACATGTCAACTTCTGTTTGGTTTCCATTTATTTTAGTTAACATTTTTTTCATATGATACATTTTTAATCATGAATTCAATCCACATTTTAAAAGTAGGACATTGTGTTTCTTTCCAAAACCTAAGTATCAGTCTTACTGCTGTAACTATACCCACAGTAACAAGGGAGAACTCATTATTTTTGATATGAGGGATCTCAGATTTGTCTCCTAAAAGACATAACCTTGATGACAGTGCCCGTTTCTAACTTGCATTTCCAACACTTATTTTCATTCAGACAACCCATTCTGGCAAGTCGGGTAGGTGTATAATAATACCTGTGTAATACCTTGTATTGAATCAATTTACCTCTCGCCTCTTTAATATATCTTCCATTATTGGACACAATTCTACTCCATGTGTCTTTATCTATATTGCTATTAATGTCTCTTTGCCAAATCAATCTCAGGTTTTCACAATTCTTATCACCAATTATTAAACTAAGTTGATAAAATTTGGATGCTTTTTGAAGAGGTTTTGGTAGTTTAAAATTTTTCTAAAATATTCTTGTCTTGTCCCATAGTAAATTTTGTCTCCAAACAATTCCTAATCTGTAAATATTTCCAAAAATGGTCCCAACCAACTAGTTTAAATTTCTCTTTTAATTTATCGTAAGATAATAGCTTATTCTCACTAAATAAATCTTTTAATGTACATATTCCGCTTCTAAACCATTGTCCCCAAAACAAGGGTTTTTTTCCTATCTTAACCTGAGGATTATTCCATATTGACGAGTAATGCTGACACAAATGAGAGATCTTGCACTTTTTGTGCACCGCTTTCCAAACTTCTTTGGAATGCGTCAGTATCGGATTAGTCATTTGATGTTGTAGGTCACCTGTTGGATTTTGTGATAAAGCTTCTATTGGTCGAAAAGGGGAAGTAAGTTGACGTCCAATTTGAATCTGAATAATCTTTTCCCCAGTGTCTAGCAAGCTTAGCAATTTCAAATGCTATTTTATAAAGCTCTACATTTGGTAACGCTAACCCCCCTCTATCTCTAGGCAAACATAATTTTTCAAAGCCAATCCTAGGTCTTTTACCCTCCCACAAAAATTTCTTAATCATAATATTATATCGTTTATATATCTGATGTGGCATGGCTATAGGGACCATCCACGATATATAATTAAACAGCGGGGTTACCACCATTTTTATAAGATTAATCTTCCCCCATAGAGTTAACATCAATTTTCCCCAACTATCTATTTTTGCTTGTATTTTCTGCAATAGAGGATCCATATTCAAATTCATTATATTCTCTAATTTAGAGCTCAGGTGAACGCCTAAATATTTAAATCCTTTACGCATCCATTTAAACTTAAATGCACTGACTGAGGAAGAAAAACATGTTGCTGATACTGGCATAGCCTCTGATTTATGCCAATTGATTTTATATCCTGAGAATTTAGAATAAGACTCAATCAATTTAAGTAGTGTTGGTAAAGAAACTGCAGGGTCTTTAACTATTAGCAATATGTCATCAGCATATAATAGTAATTTATGTTCTCTTTCTCCCGCAAAAACCCCTGTAATTATTGGTTCTTCTCTAATCATTGATGCAAGCGGTTCCAAAACTAATGTAAAAAGTAGTGGACTAAGAGGGCAACCCTGACGGGTAGATCTAGATATACTAAAAAAAGGAGAAGTTATTCCATTAGTTATAACAGCTGCTTTGGGATTGGAGTAAATAATTTTAACCCATTTCACAAAACCTGATCCAAAACCATATTTCTCCAAGGCTGCAAAAAGTAACACTCCACTCTGTCAAAAGCCTTTTCCGCATCCAATGATATTGCGGCAATGGGATCCAGACTTGAATGATTCATCCACATGAGATGTAATAGCCTTCTCATATTATCAGATGAGGACCTGTTTTTAATAAAACCCACTTGGTCTCCATGTATAATTTTAGGTAAAATGTTTTCTAATCGTGAGGCTAATAATTTAGTTAACACTTTTAAGTCTACATTTAGTAAGCTTATTGGCCGATAGTTCGCAGGATCCATCGCATCTGTTCCTGGTTTTGGTATGAGTGATATTAAAGCTTCATTAAAAGTATCGGGTAATATACCCTCCTCAAGTATCTTTGAATAAACCTCAGTTAATACTGGGGTCAATTATCGACAAACTTCTTAGAATATTCTACAGGGAATCCTATTGAGTCTCGTTCTTCAGGAGTTAGGGAGGGTAATATAATTTTAGCTAGAAAGTCTATTAATTCCTTCTGATTATAATTGGATTCTGATGTATACAGTTTTGAATAAAATTGGTTAAAAACCCTATTAATGTCTTTGTTGGAGGTGAGTACCTTCTCTCCTTCTTTAATTGCTGGTATGACATGAGATGCATCATGTTGCTTTATCTGCCTACGCAGAGGTTTCCCCGCTTTTTCCCCACTCTCATAATGTTTGCTCTTCAATTTGAATAAAGCATATTCTGCCTTTTTGTTAAAAAATTCATTAAGATCAAATTTTAATTTACAAAATTGTTTAAATTTCAAATCTGTAAAACCTGTCACTAATTCTTTCTCTAGATTCTTAATTTGCTTTTCTAAGAGTTTCACCTTTTCAACACTTTCTTTTTTTTCCTACTAGCATAAGCAATACATTTCCCCCTGATAAATGGTTTAGACGCATCCCATACTGTTGCTAATCTCGGAGTTGATCCAATATTAATTTCAAAAAACATCTTTATGTCCTTCTGCAATGAATCTACAAAAACCTTATCCTCCAGCATAAATGTATTTAGTCTCCATCTCCCTCTCTTTTTGCAATCCGCCTTCAATACTAATTTTAACTCCACCTGCGCATGATCTGTGAGTCCTATTACTCCAATTGTACAGTCTATGACCGAGTCAATTAAAGAACTAGAAATCAGGAAATAATCAATTCTTGAGAAGGTCTTATGGCTATTAGAGAAGAATGTGTATTCCTTCTCCCGCGGATTGACCAATCTCCAAATGTCTGTCAATCCATTGTCGTCCTTCAGAGTATGAATAGCAGTCTTAATCTGATGTTGCTTGGATTTATGTCAAGGATGCAATCCATAGTCTGATTAAAGTCACCTCCAAGTATTACATACCCCTCGAGGCCAGCCAATATCTTATTAAATCATGAAAAAATTCAGGCTCTACTTTTTTTGGTGCGTATACGTTACACAACACTACTTTAACATTGTTGAGCTTTGCTTCTATGCATAATAATCGACCTTCCTTGTCTTTATGTTGATTCCACAAAACAAAATGTATTTTCTTCCTCACTAGAATGGCTACTCCACTCCTCTTGCTTGATACAGAATTATGAAAAACCTGCCCAACCCAGTCATGTCGAAGTTTCAGGGCTTCCTTTTCATCTTTAATGTGCGTTTCTTGTAAAAAGGCAATGTCAGCTTTTTTGATTTTAAGATAAGCCAGTATTTTTTTCCTTTTAACAGGTGACACACAGCCATTAATATTCCAAGATATAATGTTTACACCTTGTCTATCCATCACACACTAGTAAAATGTAACTCTCTGCACCTTATGTGCTCTGATGAAGCTTCCCTGTTCCATATTGAAAAAAAATTAAGAATAGATAGATGAAACTTTGCCATATAAACTGGTATTATACTCGCTGCTCTTATTGATAGAAAACCAACGTTAAATTTCCAACATTTCTTGAACAAAAGAAACCTTGAAAAACTTGCTAAGAACAAAACAAATAAAGGGAAAGAAAAACAAAACAAACTCAAAACACTGACCATAAGGGGCAGCGATCCCACTTCTGGGTCAAACCTTTGGTCCGTGATGCTCGCAGTCCGCGCGCAGCCGCTGACTCGGGAAGACAGACCCCAAAGCTTCCCCCGTCCCCACCACTACCTCACGATTCATAATGCTTCGACTTACATATTACATTGCCAGTAGTCCTGGTGATTTACTTGTCGCTTCCTTGTAGTGAGATGTGTACTTTAATGTACATTTCCGCTGCCAAGTGATCAGTAAAACTCATCCTTTTCCCCTGCCAGGTGAACCTGAATGTTGCGGGGTGAGCCAGAGTATGTCGAACTTCGCGGTCCCAGAGTAACTTCTTCGCTGCAGAGAATTTTTTCCTCATCATTGCTCTCTCCCTCGACATATCCTCGAAAATAAAAATCTTACATTCCTCCCATTCAAATCCTCTGCTCTTTTTCGCTGCTGCTAGGACTTTCTCTCTTGCGGTGTAACGTAGAAATTTCACCAACACGATCCGGGGGGGTTGATCACTATTAGGCCTAGGCCCAAGGCTCCGATGACTGCGTTCAATCTCAAACTCCGGTCCCATCAGCGCAAGCCCCTACGATAGGATCTTTTGTACATACTCATTCATTTTATATCCAGCTTCTTTCCCTTCCTTGAGTCCAATTATTTTTATGTTATTCCGTCTGCTGCGATTCTCCAGATCTTCAACTTTATTCCAGATTTTGTCCACACGATTCGCCGTCTTTTCCGTGTCCCCGGCCAGGCGATTTGATGCATCCTCTATGTGTGAAATGCGATTTTCGGCTTCGTCGAGTCTGGCCTGTACCGAGCTTATTGCCTCTCTTAGCTCTGTAGTAGTCGCTTTAATAGTCGTCACATCACTTGCTACTCTTTGCAGAGTAGTATTCATTTGACTAATTTCAGCAAAAAGATCTTTCAAGTTCGCGTTTTGATTACTTAATTCCGGCAGCGTGGTATCGTTAGCTTCTGGGCTCGTTGTTTTCTTCTTTTTGGTGACTCTGGAGTTTAGCATCTACAGGAAAAGTGAGGACAGAGCTAATAGTTAATACCTATAGGTATGCTGTTGGTTTATGTGATCATAATTGTCTGATAACAAGAATGTAATATGTTCCCGATGCATATCCAGAGTATGGAGCAGGGAAAACACACTTGACTAAGAATGAGACACGGAACACACGGGATAAACTAGAATACAAAAGACTAACACTAGGAATCCAAGACACACGAAACACAAGGCAGGCATGAAAACGGGTCAGGGGTGAAAAAGGTGAGAAAGATATTACCCCTCTAGGGGGGTCCGGGGGCATGCTCCCCTGGAAAATTTTTAAATATTCCCTATTTTAAAGCATCAATCTGATGCATTTAGAGATGCATTTTATGCCAAGCTGGGGAGAGGCATTAAAACATAACTTCAGCCATGAGTCAAAAATATTATGGCCTTCTTACTAAGTATTATGCAAGCCATTTCATGCCAGCCTGTCACTGGGTCTAAAATGTCCAGTATATATGAGACACAATGTGGTATAAGGGCAACACAAATGGCTGAATGCATAAACCCCACAAGAGATGGTAGACATGCTATAGCTTAACTTGTCTTCTCTTCCATCATGATTGGAACAATGACAGACAATACAATGTTACGCAATTCAGATTTTAACACATTTTATTGGCAAAGATAACAATTTACATTATAGTTCGCTTCGTAATACTCTTAGAAGCAGATCTCATTTTTTCTTCTTTGCCTGGACCACCAGTGTCTCCATGGCTGTTTTGCCACATGTCTCAGCCTTGCCTTTTTCTCCTCTTCAGCAGTCTGTTTCTTGAACTGTTGAGCACTGCCAGATCCTTCTCCCCTAACACACTCATTCTGAAAAAAATATGTTTGTATTATTGTAAACGTCTAGTTTATCCTTATTGATAGAACGGTGGAACACTTCACTTTACCTTCAGCCTTGTCAGTCCACTCACCTCAAAATCATCTACAGTACACGCCCTGGAAAACGAGTTGTAGATATTTAAGAAAGAAGCACTAACATTAACAGTGTTTCTTTTTTTGTGATTTACCGTCAGCTATAAAAGCTAGCAGGTAACTTTAGTAACGATATCATGCTAATGTTAGACTTACGGTAACGGTAGCGTTAGCTAACATTAAGAATTTGCCACCGGAGCTTTACGTTAGCTGGCTAACATTGCGTTCTCTCCTGCTGTGTTTAATGACTCAATTCATCAAGTTGGAGCTAACGTTAGCTAGCTTATGTCAACAGAGCTCCTAGGTAACTAACATAGATATACCTGAAAATATTAAAAGAAACCATCACTCACCAAATTCAGTCAGGTAAAATCTCAGAGGACAGATGTGCTTCTTCAGCTTCTGATAGTGGTCCGCACTCCTTGGTGTGCACGCTCTGGTAACGAACCTGGCTGAGCAATGCAATCTGCTCCAATCAGGTAATGGTACTCCCCTACCTTCCCAGAGAAACAAACTGGTGAATGCTATGCGTGCTATTTCTAGTGATGGGAAGTTCAGTTCATTTTACTGACTCAGTTCTTTAAGTCTCGTTCAGCAAAATGAACGAATCTTTTTTCAAGTCATTTCGTTCATTTCGTTCATTTCAGCAGAATCTAATTAAAATGTTGCATATTACAATTTTTAATACATTTAGTACTTTTGGAATAAAAACTATAATAACTATAAGCTAATGCATTCATGGCCAAACTTTGAAAAATAAATTATAAATTCATTGCAGCTTACTTCAGGCAGAGAGTTCAACTCACCTCTTAATCCAAATAGTTTTTTTCCTTTGTCACTTCATATTTAGCTTAGCATTAATTCCGTCAACATGTCTGGTCTGGGCCGTGACAGCCTCATGTAGCTGTAGCTAATACATCCGTCCGTCCGGAAACAGAAAGGACTCATTCATCTCCCGAGTCGTTCGTTCGTTCGTTCGTTCAACGAAATGAACAGTTCCTTTCTGTTTCCGGTAACTGCATACGCTTTCTCTATGGGGAAGGGACTTGGTGAACAAAGAGCAATAAAAGCGAGCGACTAGATGAATGACTCCTTTCTGTTTCCTGTATGAGATGTGGTGCAATGCGCATGCCTGGTCTACACAAATGAGCGACTCGCTCTCTGAGATGACTAGTCGTTCCCGAGTCATATTAAAGACTGAGTTCAAGTGATAAATCGTTCATGAACGACTCATCACTAACTATTTCCATGCACTCGCGGTCCCTTCTGGCACGCGCACTTGTTCTCCGGTACAGAGTCAGCTCACTCTAAAAAAGTGTATACAATGGGAGAGACATTTTTCATTTTCAAATCATATGTATAGTTCTTTAAATTCCTTTGCAGGTTGAAAATAAGAAAGAATGATTTTTGGTAATTACAGCAAATTTATTATTACACATAATAATTTACTTTGGTCCAGATTATGAGGGATAAATGGCCAAGTGGAAAAATTCTGAGAGACTTAGTGCTAATAAATCTCTTTTACATTGCCAATTGATCTAATTAGATTAAAGAATAAATTACATGGCCGTGCAATCAGGGAGCCGAGTACTATCATGATCCAATCAGTGGCTCAACCAGGCTCAATTAGGATTGAAGCAGAGGAGAAAATCGGCTTTGCAATCACAGTCTGTGGCCGTTCTCTCACAGTACGTCCTGTAGGATGAACAAAAAGAGGCAGAAGTGGCAGATGAATTGAAGAAGTATCTGGAGATAACTGTAAACTGTAAAGTTGTGGTAAAAGTAAGATCCTCTTTTAAAACTAGCAAACACTTTAACCTTCTGCGTGATTGCGGTTATAGGGACAATATAAAATGTAAATATTAACAGTGATTATTGTTCATTTGTAAGAAAGATTCCTAACAGCCGAAGTTATTGGACAATATGACATGCTATCCCTTGCTGGCTCTGTGTTCGGTTATAAAATCAATGGTTTTGTTTATTAAGTAAGGATTAGTTTATAAGTAAGGATATATGTGGTGACTCTCTGTTTGCAGTCATTGCACTAAATATGATTAGAATATTTAAGATAGAATAAAAATGAAAAGTAATAAAAAAATATATTATAAGAACAATGCAGAGCATAGAAGAAATTAATATAAAAAACAGTAATATTACAGTATCTCTAACAAAGTCATAACAGTACTGTACGTCTGCAGCAAGTTAATGTACTGATGAAAAAATTTCAGAAACTAACTTTTTTAAGTTAGATCTGTTAAGGCATGTCTACAGAATAAAATCTTAAAATTTGATGAAAAATTTAAAAAGTATGTGCAAGTTATATATCATTTTTTACACATGTAAATATTTGAGTCGTTGTCACGGAAACACAATTTAAATTAGGACATGGGACCCTTTGTCTTTTTTGTTTGTTGTAGGATTCTGGACATGTGTGCAAATCTTTATAAAATTCTGCCAAAAATATGTGTCAGCCAAGACAGGCCCTCCAAAAAAGAGACTTGAGGTACTCAAGGCGTATCTCATCCACCCCTGGTGCCTTGCCACTGAGAAGCTTCTTAACTACCTCAGTGGAAGACATGCCGGTGGGATTAAGGAGATCCTCAAAGTATTTTTTCCACCGTCTGGCGATATCCCCAGTTGAGGTCAATATCTGCCCACCTTTAACCACTATGGGACCCGGGCACACACATGGTGGGCGTAAATAAACAAAATTTGGTGGCTGATTAATTACAACATACCTAACAAAACATATTATTAAGGCCCAGCTCAACAAATCACAGGCAGTCAGCCATCTTTGATAAAAAATGATGACTCAGCATTTTTTTTTTACATCTTATAATATTATTACATAAAATTATTACATTACATCACATAATAGAGCTGAAAATCGCTCTACATAATCTAGAGAAGTGGGGCTTCAAAAGTTATCCAAATTCTTTGTAGATGAAACACGGTTTCCGAGTGGCAGTGCATCAAAGTTAAGGTTAAGTCTTTGCTACACCAGTTAAATTGTTATACTTTGCAAATGTGCAACAGCCTCCCTATGAAACAGACGAAATTTCGCACATATCATAGTGCAGTTGCAATGATAAAAAATGCCTAATTTTCAACGTGGTGGTGGTCAAAATGCAAAAATTACGTGCCATAAAAAAATCCCAAAATTATATATATGTTTTATTTATATATATATATATATATATATATATATATATATATATATATATATATATATATATATATATATATATATATATATATATTTTCTCGACACATTTCTTGCAACCCTGTTGACTATTTGCTACAAAACGTTTAATGGTTATGTGATCACGGCCTAATATCTTAGATATTTTAAGAGTGCTGCATCTCTATGAAAGACTTTTTACAATTTTTTACTTTTCAGAATCAGTTAAATCTCTTTTTTGGCCCATTTTTCCTGAGGTCTTGTCCTCAGGATACTACAGGCTACTGCCTAGAATAATCCCTTGCCTAATAATTGTGCACACAGTATATTTGACAAACTTTTAGGCTCCTTTATCTGGAAGGGCAGAGCCCATAAAATTAGTCAAATGGCCCTTCAAAGACAAAAATAAACAACGTTCTCTGTTATTTATATTGGGCCTACAATATACAGAAAATTCTTCATTGGGTTCACTTTGATGCTTCAAACAAACATGATCTATGGGTGTCCATTGAATATTCTACCAGTTACCCACATCTAGGGTCACTGGTTAGTGCGAACACATTAAACCCAGAGTACTTCCCAGAGTATTTACACTCCACCTTCCCCTTCATTCCCCGGCAGATTGTCTTGTGTGTTCAGAGCTCTCTCGTGCCTTGTTTGTTCTTCAAGTTTGGATTACTCATTTGGATACATTTGCCTGTAGTCTTTGACTAGTAAAGAATATAAAGTATAATAAATAAACCCGATACGTACCTGGTAAATACAAGTGTTATTTTCCTGTAGATACCTGATAATTAACTAGTAATTACTTGAGGAATTACACTTGTTTTTACCTAGTACTTACCTGG
The DNA here is from genome assembly GCA_024416835.2 of Perccottus glenii. Taxonomy (NCBI): domain Eukaryota; kingdom Metazoa; phylum Chordata; class Actinopteri; order Gobiiformes; family Odontobutidae; genus Perccottus; species Perccottus glenii. Next base: position 29,227,051 of record CM044555.2, on the reverse strand, counting down.
TAAGTACCGTCTGTAATCTAAAGCATTACCCCATTCTGTATTAATATTTTAGGAGTTATAGTATATATTATTTATATTATATTATAATCGTTTAATTTATAAATCTCAAATAGTGTGCTCCTTTGATGCCTTCAAATACACGAGTGGTGCATGGTGGAAGGTGGAAAATGGCAAACCAGCCATGCGCCACTGACTATGAGCCTTTTGGCTGTTGTAAGAATAGGCCCTTAGTGTGGCACATATTTGTTGTCGCTGTGTGTTAGGTAACTGAAGGGAACAGTGTGGCGTTAGCAATTTAAACTGTGTGTCAAGAAACTCTGCTGGTGTTGTAATTTGTCGCACTTGGGAAAAGCTGACTTCTGGATAGAATGATGAACACAAGCGCTTTCAACAGCACTAGACTACGAAGCAGGTATCCAAGCCCATCTCTCGTCTTGTTCTGCAGTGTTTAAATGTGCTGACTACAGCCACAAAGGGAATTGGACTTCACCTTTCAGTTAATGAAGTTGCGCTCTGATTTGTTTAGCTGCTAGTGCTTATCTGCCTGTACTCAGAGATGCTGGGAGGGTGTGAGATGTTTTATGAGCTCCTACTTGTTTTTAAATGAGGCAACGGCAATAAGGCAAATGCATTTTATTATTCCTGTGGAATCAAAACTTAAGTTATAAAACATCTACAGAAGCATTTTACAAGAGATAACAGTGTGTTCTAATAAGGCTAAATTTCACACCATGTTTCCATTGTGAGAAGACAAGAGATTTGTGTCTGTTTTCACAAGTCTTTTTAACCTTCCACATTACAAGACAGCGTTGGTGTTTTCAAACTCAAGCAGGGTCTACAGACTTGTTAAAAATGTGTTTCTGAAAGTAGAATGGATGTGATGTAAAAGGTTAGTTAAAGTCTTGCACCATCTATGAACAGTGTTACTGTAAATGAATAACTGAAAATAGATAGATTTTTTTCATCTGTGAGTAACTGCAGTTTCATCCATTAAGAGCAGCCCCATCTTGTTTACGTTTGTAACAATAAAGCTGTTGCTACATCTTCAAACCTAATATACACCCAGAGTAAAACTGTCCATGTGGGGAAGATGAGTAGAGTATGTCCGGGAAGGTGTCAGAACTACGATTATACTACTTCTTTGGGCTGGTTTTTACTACTCTATTTGGGAATCATTTTTTCCTCCTTTAGAACAATGTAGTGATGTTTCAGGAGGAATTTCCTTACAATTCCAGCTATGTTTGATGATTTATGAATGGTTCTTTCTTATGTCAATATACTCGGGTCCTTGCCTTTGATGGACGAGCAGTGGGACAGTTACCACATTGCACAACCGAGATCGCAGCATGAGGAGAATTGAGCTAACCGGAGAAATCTGCCTGCTGTCAGGCGTGCACGTTTATGATCCCTCTCCTGACAGATCACTTTGAGGGCGATGCGCCTGTCAGTTTGCATTGGCTGCCGCGGTCCTGAATGTGCAGCACTCACTGTTCTGGCTCGTGTACATGTGATGAGTTAAGTGTGTCATTTTGTGGCTCTGAGGTAAGTGGGGGGCGGGTCCCCAGAGGTGTTATCATCAGAATAATTCGACCCAAGCAAGTGGCATGAGCATTGTGTACCTGCCACTCAGGCTTATGCAGATTTTTATTCATTCTTTTTTAGATGTTACGGCTCTCTTTTGTGTTTCCTTCTGTTGGTGTCACATTGTCACAGGAGAATCAAAGATGGGGGAATTTTAGTCCCCTTTTGTTTTGGAGCCAGAGCTCTATTTTCTAATATGCTTGTGGCATGGGAGCCTTAACTTTCGAGCAGTTAAATTACACCGACTGAGGAATATAAAATCAAAATAAGCAAAATGTACACATTTGGGCCCAAAGGTGCCTCAAATGCTTATTCGGTGCAGCCTCGTGGCTTTATTTTTTGGAAATTTTATAGGCTTATAGCACCAAAACAACAACACTTAAACGCGTTCAGTCATTGAGTTCTTATATCGAGCGGTCTCAACACTTTCCACGGTGTAAAACAGCAGCCATGCATCTCGACCATGCAGCCCATTTTTCTTTAAGTGCCTCCTTATTGTGCATCTTGAAACAGCCACACCACTTTTTTCAGATAGTCCTTTATCTCAGCTGAAGTTATTTGTGGGTTTTTCTTTGCATCCCATGCATTCCCGGCAGTTGAGGCTGAAATTGTTGTTGGTCTACTTGACCTTGGTTTGGTTTCAACAGAATCCAACTAAAGAGAGTGAAAAGGTCACAGGGCGGGTCTTTCTGGAAAGTGACCAATCACAGAAGGGCCATTGCCTTTGGTGGGTCCCACCCCCAATCTGCCAAATGTTTCTTCATGAGTGAGCTGGTCTGTCTCCATGCAACCAGAATAAGCACGCAAATCTTTCCTCACACAAGCAGAATTTCACTTTGAGGGCGCAGCAGAGCAGCAACAGGAGCTTATGAGCAAACTCATGAGCGAGCAGAGGACGTTCCGTCTGTTATTGTCTTGCCCCTAGCTTTAAAAGTGAGTTAATATTTACACATGTGACTTAAAAAAAAAACTGCTCGTAGTCATTTTTATTGCCCCTCTTGAGTTTTGTTGTTATTTTGACTCCATACAATAATGTGAGTATAGTGCTTAACCAGTATTTATATCATACAAAAACAATTGTGTGACATAAATACTTTTAGGCTATTTTTTAAATTACTCTGACAACTGTCAAGTAGCTTAAATTTTTAATAGCATAAATAATGTTATCTTAAAATACATTCAAAATGCCTATAATTTCATTAAACTTTAAATGCTTGCTCGGCAGGTTGGATGGCATTTAACTTTTTGTCCTTTCATTGACAGTGATAGTGGGCAATTGGGGAGGGGAGGTTTAAACTTTATTTTTTGATGAAGGAGCAATGGCGCAGGTTTTAACAATTTAATGTTATTGTGAAGCCGTGGTTATGCTTATATACTAGTGAGTGCTGACTTTGTAAGCTTGTTAGCACTTACCAGGAGACACCATTGAGGAAGATACACAGACGTTGGGCTCATTTTTTTAGTGGACGTTTCAGCGGTTTTCTTGGATGTAGCATGAGGCTTATGAAAATGCTTAAAGAGTGTTGCATGTTTGCTTTTTATTTTACATTACTTTGTTTTACACAGTGTGTCTCAAACTTTTTTCTGGTAAGGGAAAAATGTTCCTCTGCTGCTACATGCTTCTTCCTCCCTCCCACTTTGCCCCATGAACCAATCAAACCGGGAACTGGGTATTCAGGGGTGGGGGGCATGGGAGCAGTTGTACACAGAAGCAGAATTTGATGGCGTACACCAGCAAGTGGCAGCAAGTACTGCTTTTGGCATATTCAGTTATATATTTACGTATCAGTGTGCATTTTGTAGTGGTTATCCCACTGCTTTCTTAATGGGCATACAATGTATGCCTGCTTTTCACGTAGTATCACACTACTGTTGTGTGGTGTCTTAGAGCTACAGTGTCTTTCTTGTGGATGTGTGAAAAGTAGCTTCCGTCAGAAATAGAGCTCAAACACTCAGCATAATCGTGAATATTTAACCATGTTTTGAACGATGGTCTCCCAACTAAAGCTTGTGCAGGTGTTTTTCTTCCTTTTGCAGCATAAGTCTATGTGCCTTATATTGCCTTCTAAACCTGCTTCAGAATGTGATAACACTGTTGAGGCACAGCCACGCTAATCACAGAGCTTTTTCATTTTTAAAATGTAGATCTAAGTCCTGACCTCAGAGAGGAGCCACTGCCCTTAACAATCAATATTTCATACAAAGGTCCGGAAAGAGGCAAAGCTGCAGCCTGTTGAGGGGTTTGTCTCAAAACAGAGGCGGGACAATGTGATGTGTTTTCAGAGCAAAAGCCCCCGATTTAGGGGGGCCTATACCATAGGCATAAAAAGAGTAAAGGGTGGGTTTTATAAACAACTTTTTATCTTGATTGTTTCTGTTTGAAAGCCTTCTTTAGTCTCTGATGTTGTGGCTACTCACAATGTCCAGCTAAAATATTATAACATCATCTAAAATGTCCCAGAATACAGGGATTACATCTGTCTTGATTAAAGTTTTCTGGGGAGGAGCCCCAGATAGGGTGACCAGATCATAACGAACCAAATAAGGGACAAAAAGCCTGTTTATGTGGAACAAAGAGAGGCAACGCGGGATACCTTATTAATGTTATGTTTATCGACAAATGTCCCACAGACAGCGGGAACGGAGAATTTCCTCGGACATAGCTAAAAAAAAAAAAAACGCGTCTTCTCAGACTAGCTTATCCATGAGCTATGATCTTTATAGTCATCATTGTAGCAGCATCTCCTTTTATAGCTGTATTTTTTCATGTTTCATTCAAAGTAAGACAAAATCGGTTTCCCCTTTCCCAGGTTTTCATTGCAGGTGGAACTGTTGTTGGCAGGTTGCTGCTGAGCGCTGGAGCACTCCTCAAACTGTGCACTCCTCTTGAATACTGCTGATTGATTGGCAGCTCTGTGATGATGGTCTTCCTCCAGTGTTTTTGGACAACAAAGCAAGACTACCTATCTACAGCAGTCAAAATGCGTGAAAATAGCGTGATGTGCAAAATGCTGTGCAGTTCCACACAAAGCAGGACATCTGGTCACCCTAACACCAGATCACCTGCTGTTCAGGCCCACGTACTTGTGTCTGACTACACACACAAGACTGTTAACAATCTTCTTTTGGTGACTTTTGCATTTGGCGAATGAGCTGCTAAGCCTCTACATGTCTGACCTACATATTGTAGTGAGCTATTGTTTTTGGGTTTTTACTGTATATGTATGAATCTTTTACTTTAATACATTATATATAGTACGGTCCATACATTTAAAGGCAATGTAAATAATGTCACAGATGTATTTACAGCTACAATATAATGCTTCTTACTTATTTTTTTTATAGGTATCTTACCTTTTGTTATTTAATTCACTGTTACGATCACTGCTAAACTAAAAGGGACCTTAACATAAATTTAACCAACACAAAGTTTAAGGCAACAAAAATCAACAATTTATTAATTAAACAGAGGATTTGGGACAAACCAAAAAGCCATACACAACTAAAGCTCCAACTGTCTATTCAAAATAAGAATTAAAGGAGAACAAAAAGGCGGTGATGGGTTGGCCAAAAAAAACAACAGAAGGAAACAAGCCGAGCCAGCCCACCATTGGACCGTCGTACCCGACTTGCCTCCCCTGTCCCACACATTCTAACACCTAAAGGGAAAATAACAAACCGTGAAAACAGGACCAACGCGCCCATCACCTAAAAGAACTAACTGACAAAATAAAAGAGGAGCTGAACGTCTAAGTCGGCCCTGGCAGCGGCCGCAGCAGGCGAAGCCCAGACGAAAACATGGGGTGAAGCAGAGAGAGAGAGAGTCGGCACCAAACATCCTCCTTATAAAGGGTATCAGCCAGGAGCCGAGATCCGACACACTCATCCGACCCACTCCTCCTGCAGGTAGAACACACAGACATTACATGTAAATGTAACATTCATGAAATAGATTTTCAGTGAAAGTTTCAATAAGGGCTGGTCTAAGACATCCCTGACCACAACCGCTCACGTTATCACCGATGTTTACTAAGTTTCATTCTATTAGCATTTGTAGCTGAAAGACAAATCAGATCACACTGAGGGTGAACAAGTTGAAGCTGTAACTTTTACTCTGAAGCAGCTAAAGTGAAGCTGTATAAAACCCGATGGCTGCACACAAACTGTCGTAGATCAGTGCACTCGCTCTGCGTGTGAGCCAGACTGTAGTGCTCTGACTATGGGCAGAACTGAGCCGAGCTACCGGAGGCACCGAGCATAGCTGCTCAACTGTTACATTCACAATCAGGCTAATAGTAGGCTACTCACCATGTTGCCACCAACGTAATCGTCCTGTTGTGTCCAGGGTCACTGTCCCAATCACTGCCTGAAAATACTTTAGAAATCCATCTTCTCTTGTCCCTTGGCTTTTAGTCTCTTCTTATAAGTCTCAGTCTTCTTATAAAATATTCTCACAAACTTCATCAACGTCTTCTTCCAACACTAGCATCACATTGAATTTCTACCAAACAAACTTACAACTAATAGCCCGTCACCGCTATTGTCACTGTAAAGCCTTCGTACACTAGGCTACTGTACATGTTACTGGCTAAAATCCAGGCCTCTGGGCTAATTTTATTTAGCCCTAAATACTCTGACACCAAGGGGGTGGGTCTTTCACATGTCAATCACTACAGTACAAAGTTGAACAGTGTTCCCTTTTCTTTGTGGTTTACAGGGTTATTCATTCATTCATTAATTCATTCATCTTCCCAGATGGCTAGCTAATGGAGCAGGCCTAAAGTCTGAAAGGCTTTTTTACTGCAAGCTAAAGACAGCTACCCTTCTGGCGGTTGGGGAGCTCCTTGCAGCCCTCAAAACTGTTTTACATTTACATTTAGTCATTTAGCAGACGCTTTTATCCAAAGCGACTTACAAGTCGTTTTCCCCACTTATTTCACATGCCCACACATTTCCCCACACAAACCTTTATTTATTCTGTACTTGTGATCTGCTGAAGATGCACCTCCTGTGCATTGAATTTACTTGAATGAACTGAGCTCTCTGTTTTTGTGAATGGCCATTCACTGGCACGGTATTTTGTCTGTCATTGTAAGTCCTTTATTATTAATGCACTTCATGCTATTATCATTATATTAATATCTCCTCAGTAATTATTAAGCTTTGTAAACTAATATATAACACATATGCTACAGACGGGTCTCTTAAGGCAGCTGACGGGTCCTGGGAGACCAAAGTGCTACAGCAGGAAGGATCCTGGCGAATGACGTCCACTGCCACGGCTGCTTTCTGTTGTTCAAAAGCTAAATGCAGGAGATGGTCCATGTGGTAGTATACACTCATATGATAGGTTCATCAGAATGCTGGGTCTGTAACCTCCACTTCCTGTTCCTCCTTTGCTTCCCAGATCGGCAGCTTCAGTCTTCTCCCTATGTCTCTGGAACCAGATGACCAACACTCTTTCCTCATAGATGTAATAGATTTGTGTTAATGGTTATGGTTTTATTATCCATACAAAATAGTAATAATATAATAAAAACACAACAAATACTTGCTTTCCAAATTTAGCAAGTGAAAACATATTGAAATGTGTCAGAACCAAAGCAAGGCAAATACAGACTGCTGTATCTGTACAACTCCGAAAAATCAGTTTCCACTGGATCCATATGCCTAAGCGTATTATGCTACTCAATATAAAACCAATGAGGCATGAGAAGCACAAATTATGAGGGAAGTCAGCACTCTATCGACTGTACCAACATAATAGCACTGTGGGAACAAATATCTGTGAGAACATAGAGCTGTGGGAACATAGACACTCTCAAAATGACAAGAACAAAACTTCTCTCTATAGCATTTGCTAAGTTAATGATGACATGTTTTCTTAGCACTGCTGTAAAATATAGTTTTTAGCTAAACGTCTAACAAATTGCAGACTGGGTTGGTTGTGAGTGTATATTGAGAGAATTATATTTTAGATCTGCTTTAAAATTTACTGTGTCCTGAACCTCAATTAGGGCCTGTCCATTCATTGAAGTCAGCACACCCTGCGAATTATAGTGAATGATAGTAGAACAGTAGCTTTAGTGCTTAGCTTTAGTGTTTCAGCTTAAACAGGTCTAGACTCTATTGGCAAACACCCTGGCATTGCGTGGACATTGACACCATATAAGGCTATATAGTCTTATTACTCCGGAAGCAGACCAGACTTGAATGTTCAATACTACCACACTCTGTTGAGTGCCCACTGTCTCCAGGTCCAGTATTTAACGATCATTAAACCTCTCCTGCTTAAAATACTCGAAAAGTCTCCAGCCTGTCTTTCTCATGTGACACTCCTCAGCACAAATAACACATATGTCTATAGTTTTAAAATAAACTCTAACTTATTCTTGATAACTCATTTCATTTTGAGCAAAGTTTATATACCCATTTTAATCCCACTGCCCAAAACCCATTTCAAAGTCCATAATCTTTCAATAAAATAAGATGTAGAAGAGCGTTATCATTTAATTTGTACTTGAGGTTTCTTGTTAAAATTAATTTTATCAAGTGTTTTTCAGTCATTCAAATGAACGTAACCAGCATCCTGTTCTTCTACAAAACTACTTTTGAACATTTTTGAACAATTTGACTAGTTGAAATGCCTTAACATGAAATGATTTTACTGTTAAACCTGGAGGAACTTTACCTGTCCTTGTGACAGTGTGGTACAAATTTTGGCACTTTGTTGCAGCTGTTAAAAATAACAGACAGGAATGGTTAATAGAGAGATGCGCTCTGGGACTATGGGTCTTACATTTACATTTAGTCATTTAGCAGATGCTTTTATCCAAAGCGACTTACATTCACCTGTGTTACATTTACGAATGACGCTTTCATTTAAAGCGACTTACATTAAGTTTCCATTCACCAGTGTCACAGCTGGAACACCACTGGAGGCAAGGTGGGTTAAGTGTCTTGCCCAAGGACACAACGACAGTATGAACTGTGGGGAGAGCGGGATTCGTACCGCCTACCTTCATCACGCCAACCTCTCCTTCCTCTTGAAAACCACATCTGAATGCTAATATCTCCTCAGCAATGGGAACACTGGAGACTGTGCGAGTCCATTCATCATTGGTCCTACAAAGCCTTCTTGTAGGCCCAAGATGATATGGGTTTGTTTATACACATGGCTGGTCAGGATTAAGAGGATTTCCAACTTTGTGGCCAAGAAAGAGCAAACCTGATAGATGAGGTTTTATTAGAGCGATAAATACACGGGAAGTCAATAGTTGTTTAGAACTTTGGAAAATTGCACACTTTCAAAAATAGCATGGCCATGGGCTGTATGCAACACTGGAGCACATAGTGTCAAATGTGGCAAGGCAGTAAATCCCGAACCCAGCTCACTTTCCATCAGTGATTTGGCCAGACTCCCAGCAAAGCTCTGCGATTTATGGTTTCTGGCAAACAGACTGCTAACCAAACTTTAAATGCTCCTCCGGCCTAAACTTTAATTAAACTTGCACAAACCTGGATGTGATTTTGCGGATGTATAGCATAGCTGAATTTCTGAGCCTTGCACCTTGAAACCAGCAAAGCCTGTAAAATGGACCAAGTCGGCTCTAGACCAATCACAACTGGTTATTTGTTTCCCGTCAGTAAACTGACAGTCAAAAAATGAGGGTAAAACACAGCTTTTTCCCAGAGGATCAATCCAAGAAACAGATGTTGTTTACTTGTGTCTTGTATGAGGAAAGGACAATAGAAAAATTCCTTGTATCCTGTACAAAACCATCCGTGAAATTCATTAACCTTAGCACCACAGTTAACAGAGACGGAATGAGCAACACATACGCAGCAAGAACTAAATAGGAAGACACTTTTATTTAAACAAGCTTTTAGTTGATTGGGCTTTTTATTATTTTGTGGTTTTAATTTTAATTTATCATAGTTTTATTGTTCTTTTATTAAAATTGCACTTTGTAAAGCACTTTGTGATTTATATCTGTATAAGGTGCTATATAAATAAAATTTACTTACTAAGGAAGTGCACAGTGTATACTCTCTACTGCAGAGCAGTGGTGGGCAAAATAACCCAATTCATATATATACTGTATATACAGTATATTATTTATAAATAATAATTCCTTGCCCAGCTCCATAATAGTTAAATAATTTACACAGTGCACTACAAGCTGTTCAAGCAGAAGTGAAAAAAACCCTTTACTGTTGATTTAAATCTGTTAATCTGTTTATGTGGCCACCAGGAGGTCCCGCATGCTGCAGTCAGGCGCCTGACAGTCAGGAAGTATCTCAAATGCCACCGGGTATCGGTGGTTTCAGTCCAACCGTCTCCTGTTTGGCTACTCTCTCACCTCATGCACACTCTCAAAATGCCTATAAGCAGCATCGGAGCTGCTCCGTTGTCAGGGTCTCAGGGTTTTGACCTACTTAGACAACTGGCTTGTGCTACTGCACTGCAGTGCGTTTGACGCTGCATCATGTGGAGGCGGAGGGGGGCTTTTACTCGACCCTATCTCCTGGTTTCCAAGATCCTTGACCTGCATGTCCTTAGCAGTTGTGTGGCCACCAGAGGCTCTGCTAACGGTCAGGCACACAACTGCCACATCTTAAAGGTACGGTCAACAGGTGACGTACCTGGGGCTGGAATTTGGATGCACAGGCCATGTGCGCACGGCTCTCTGTGGAGAGGCTCACTGGATGGGGCTGGACCTTAAGCCACCATCCAGTGTGCTAGGGCGCCTTCCACAGCCAGGGCGTACGGCACCTGTTTTTGCCGCTTGGTGTGGAGACGGGGCGATGGACCCCTGTGGTTGTTGATTTAAGTATCTACAGGGACTCCTGGATATTGGTTGTGTCGCATCAACTTTTGACGCTTCTCGACACGTAGTACTCCTTCTGGTTAAGCAGTTCCTTCGGGGTGCACGTAGGTGAGGCCTCCCTCCAGGCAGGTGGTGCCTTCCTGGAACTTTCAGATGGTTTTGAATGGTCTGTTGGGACCTACCTTTGAACACTTGGAGTGGGCAGAAGTACGGCTGCTGCCCTTCAAGACCGCCCTTCTGTTGGCACTGTGGGGACTTGTGTGCCTTGTTGGTTCATCCTTCAGGCATGTCGCTCAGTAATGGATGGTGGCCTGTATCATCTTTGACCCAACCCGGCCTTTCACCCGAAAGTTATCACCTTGTCCTTTCATTCCAGGATCAGGATCAGAGCTCTCTGCACCCCCTTGGAGGGGTCAGCAGAGGGTGCTGTGCCCGAGCAGGGCTTTGCGCAGCTATGTGGAGTGCACGGCGGACTTTCAGGCATCAGACTGCTTATTTGTGTGCTTTGGGGCCAGGGCACCCCCGTACGCACCGCACAGTTGTAGTGACATGCGCACACTCCTCCTTTTCCTGCTGCCTACCCTATGGTTAGTTGGCTAGTTTTATTAGTCCTCACATTTATTCACAAACTAGGTTGTAGAGATGAAATTAAACAGTTACAAAGCATCAACAACGTATAATAATGTTGCAAAGATGTTGAGATCAGTCGAGTTAGAGGACTTGTGATATGTGTTAAAGGACGATTTTTATGTGAAACAATAGCTGGATGGACATGAGCAAATTAGCTAACAACAGCTGCTTGTAGCGTCATAGTGCTGTTATTCAGAGGTTAAAATGTACTTTCTAACCACAGTCTTTAAAAAATGTAGTCTTTCCAACCACATAAATATCAGTATTAAACAGTTTAAATGTCAGAGTGTCAAATACACATTACGGTGTTTCACAAAGTATTTACAATATTATACTTTTATGACTTTAGTCTTTGCTGCCGTTCTTGACCATGAAATGATGCAGCAATTTTTTTGCACGTGCAGCGGACCTCCGTAAAGTTGGTCCCCCATCAAACGCAATTGGCTCCAAAACTATTTAGATTGTTTGTGCTGTAAAATTTATTTGGTCTGTTCTAGTTTTTGAGATATTAATGATTCTTTTATAGGTCATAAAAGGCCACACAGCCCCCAAAAATGCTTTAAAATGCCCCAAAATAGTGTCATTCATTTGTTCTTTGTTTGGGCTGTAAAGGTTTTCATTTGTGCAGTTATTGTTTTCAAGAAATTACAAGTTAAATTTTGGGCTAATTACATCATCCAGCCCCATTTGTTGTAAAAGGCTTAGTTTGTGCTGTAGGTATTTTTGTTCGTGCTGTGACATTTTTAAAGTTATTATTAAATATTTTTGGCATTAACACCGTAATTTCTGGCCAGATCATTTCATTATCTTTATGGACAGGATTTCTAGGCGCAGCCAGGGGCCGGAGGGAGTCTGGTTTGGGGACCACAGGATCTCGTCTTTGCTTTTTGCAGCTGATGTTGTCCTGTTGGCTCCTTCAAGCCAGGACTTTCAGTGTGCACTGGGACTGTTTGCAGCCGAGTGTGAAACAGCTGGGATGAAGATCAGCACCTCCAGACCATGGTTCTCAGTCGGAAAACAGTGGCTTTACCCTTAGCTCTAATGTCACCGTTTTTGGGGACTGTATGACAAAACAATAATCACAGACATTTCGTCTCTATTCCAAGAGACTCTCTACCACATCCATCACTGAAACCAATGAGCTGCTATACACCTCCGCAGCAGTGATTCTCGAGATGCTTGGCTATAAGAGCAACCATGGGAGCCATGAGAAACAGTACCCACCATGGAAACGAAGGCTGGAGGCTAAGATCAAGCAGACACATAGAGAAGTAAGCCAAGTAACAGAGGCCAAGAGAAAACAGGTACCCAAGAGGTACAACCAGATGCCCATACCTGAAGCACTTGAAACTGCCAAACAAAGGCTCCAAGCCTTGGCCAGCCACCTAACGAGGTACACGAGAGAGAACGAAGCCAGAAGAATAAACCAGCTGTTCGCAACTCAACCTGCAAAAGTGTACGCTCAATGGCAGGGTAATAACAGCAGAGCAGACCCTCCAAGGCTGGAAACTGAACAATACTGGAAAAGTATATGGAAGAGGGAGGCATCACACAATAGCGATGCACAGTGGCTGGTGGCTCTGAGAGAGGACCACAGCAACCTCCCTGAACAGAATCCAGTTACCATCACAGCGGCAGACATTCAAGAAAGACTCTCAGGTATGAAAAACTGGACAGCACCGGGCCCTGACAGGATCCACACCTACTGGCTAAAGAAGCTCACTGCACTCCACGAGTGCCTTGCAGCACAAATGAACCAGCTGCTAAGGGATGGGATGCACCCTGAATGGCTTACCGAAGGGCGTACAATCCTGATCCTGAAGGATCCCACAAAGGGTACAGTCCCATCCAACTATCGGCCAATAACCTGTCTCTCCACAACATGGAAGCTCATGTCAGGCATCATTGCGGCTAAGATAAGTGGGCACATGGATCAATACATGAGCAAAGCAAAGAAGGGCATCGGCAAAGAAACCAGAGGAGCTAAACACCAACTCCTGGTTGACAGAACAGTCACCCAAGACTGCAGAACCCGACACACCAACCTGTGCACTGCCTGGATTGATTACAAGAAAGCATATGACTCAATGCCACACACATGGATCACTGAATGCTTAGAGATGTACAACATCAACAGGACTCTAAGAGACTTCATTGCAAACTCAATGAGGCTGTGGAAAACCACCCTTGAGGCCAATGGCAAGCCACTTGCACAAGTATCCATCAAATGTGGCATATACCAAGGAGATGCTCTATCCCCACTGCTGTTCTGCATAGGCCTGAACCCCCTCAGCCAAATAATCGACAAGACTGGCTATGGATACCGACTAGGAATGGGGTCACCATCAGTCACCTTCTCTCCATGGATGACATCAAGCTATACGCTAAGAGTGAGCGGGACATCGACTCACTGATCCACACCACCAGGATCTACAGCTCTGACATTAGGATGTCATTCGGGCTTGAGAAGTGTAGTCGAATGGTGACGAAGAGAGGGAAGGTAGTCCACACAGAAGGGGTCTCACTCACAGAAGGAACAATAGCAGACATTGAGGATGGTTACAAGTACCTTGGAATACCACAGGCAAATGGCAACCTCGAAGAGGTAACAAGGAAAACAGCAACTGCCAAATACCTCCAACGAGTAAGGCAAGTCCTAAGAAGTCAGCTCAATGGCAAGAACAAGGCACGGGCAATAAACAGCTACGCCCTGCCAGTGATCAGATACCCTGCGGGAATAATAAGGTGGCCAAAGGAAGAGATACAGATCACAGACGTTAAGACAAGAAAGCTCCTCACCATGCATGGAGGGTTCCACCCCAAATCCAGCACCCTGAGACTGTACGCTAGCCGTAAAGAAGGTGGCCGTGAAACATCCAAGATCCACAAGTACATCAAAGATAAGGCCCCAACAGATGACGTGCTCAGTGAATGTCTCAGGCAATGGGGAACAGAGGAAGAGGAGCTGGAGGAGGGACCATCATGGGAGGACAAACCCCTACATGGGATGTACCACCGGAACATAACTGAAGTTGCTGATATCAAGAAATCCTACCAATGGCTAGAACGGGCCGGAATGAAGGACAGCACAGAGGCACTCATCATGGCTGCACAGGAGCAGGCCCTGAACACCAGAGCAATAGAGGCCCAAATCTACCACACCAGACAAGACCCAAGGTGTAGGCTGTGCAAACAGGCCCTGAGACAATCCAACACTTAACTGCAGGGTGTAAGATGCTGGCAGGAAAGCATACATGGAGCGCCATAACCAAGTGGCTGGCATAGTGTACAGGAACATCTGTACGGAGTATGGACTGGAAACCCGAGGTCAAAGTGGGAAACACCTCCAAAGGTGGTAGAGAATGACCGAGCCAAGATCCTGTGGGACTTCCAGATTCAGACTGACAGAATGGTAATGGCGAACCAACCAGACATTGTGGTGGTGGACAAACAGCAGAGGAAGGCCGTTGTGGTTGACGTTGCAATACCAAGTGATTGCAACATCAGGAAAAAGGAACATGAGAAACTAGAGAAATACCAAGGGCTCAGAGAAGAGCTGGAAAAGGCTTGGAAGGTGAAGGCGACAGTGGTGCCTGTGGTCATCGGAGCACTTGGGGCAGTAACCCCCTAACTGGAACAGTGGCTACAGCATATCCCAGGAAGAACACCAGACATCTCGGTCCAGAAAAGTGCAGTACTAGGAACAGCAAAGATACTGCGCAGAACCCTCAAGCTCCCAGGCCTCTGGTAGAGGACCCAAGCTCGAAGGATGAGACCACCCGCGGAGGGTGAAGGACAAAGTTTTTATATATATATATATATATATATATATATATATAGTGTGTGTATATATTTGTATGTGTGTGTATGTAATATGTATGTAATATGTGTGTATATATATTATATATATATATATTATAATCTGTTTTTGTTTTTACATTTTAGACCACCTTCAGAACCTGTGCCTGAACCTGGTCCTTCTTCCAAGACCCCTCGTTTGGAGTCAAAGAAAAGAGGCAGTGGACGGGGGAGGAGCAGAGGAAGGCCGTCTCATACAGAGGGGACGTGGTTTGATGTTGACGAGCCGGATATCACACCTACCCTGCCCCCCTTTTGTCCTGCTCGGACTCCAGGACACCAATTGATTAGCACCTCAGACTACTCAGTACTTGAACTGTTTCAGTTTTTTTCAATGACGGTGTTACTGAGTATATTGACCAATACAAATGTGCACGGCAGAGCAACATACAGCACGTGGGCGGACATCACGCTTGAGGACATCTACTTATTTCTCGCACAGGTTATATACATGGGCCTGTTGAAAGTACCTGCCATGACTGATTATTGGAGACAAGGGAAGTTATACAGTCTTCCATTTCCCAAGTCAGTGTTATCAGGTCGGAAATTCATTTCAATTGTTGGAGCTCTTCATCTAAGCAGTCCAGATGATGATGCAGAAAATGAAAGAAAAAGAGGCACTGCTGAGTTTGACCGCCTAGGGAAGATCAAGCCCCTGTACACCGAGATAAGAAACGCTTGCCGCCAGAATTATCAACCTGGCCGGCATATTTCCAACGACGAGAGGAAGGTTGCGTCAAAGGCTCGGGTGTTATTCAAGCAGTATATGAAGAGCAAGCCTGTACGATGGGGCTATAAGCTGTTTGTTGTGGCAGATTCGAAAACAGGCTACACATGGGACTTCTTTGTTTATGAAGGCAAGAACACACAGAGCAGCAAAAAGGGGTTGAGCTATGACTCTATGAGTCTTTTGAACACCCCTCTACTGGGTACGGGTTACAAACTGTATGTTGACAATTTTTATACAAGCCCTGCTCTGTTCCTGGATCTTTTGGAGAAAAAAATCACAGCCTGTGGGACCATCAGAACAAACAGGCAAGGATACCAGTAGTATCCAGTGGATTCGGGAGGACCCCCTCCTCTTTGTCCAGTGGAGAGACACCCGCGATGTCTTCATGTGCTCCACCATGCACACGGCCCACGGAGAAGAGACAGTGGAGCGCAGGGTGAAGGACGATGCTGGCCGTTGGACTTTGAAAGATGTGTCCACTCCACCAGCCATCAAAGACTACAACAAGTATGTATAATATAACACGACTTTATCCGTCTCCAAATAGCAGTTTGTATGTTGCTAAAATATTTGTTTTTATTTTCTTTTTATAGGCACATGGGTGGAGTCGACCTATCGGACGCACTTATTGGTTACTATGAGGTGCAAAAAAAGAGACAAAAAAATGGTATAAGACTTTCTTTTATCACTTAGTGGACATTGCCATTGAATTGTATGAATGAATTCATACTCTATAAAGAACAGTGCAAAGGGAAGGGCCTAGTTCCAATGCACCAGAAGGGCTTCAGGGAAACCCTGGTCTTGGAGCTGGCAGAGGCAGGAGGCACCCGGCCACCACAAAAAGAAGAAGGACCCAGGGATGACCAGCATCGCTTGGTGCACATTAGCAGCGGAGGGAACAAGACTCAGGGCAGGCTGAGGTGCAAGAAATGTGGAGCAAAAACTCCAGTAAAATGTGCCACATGTGACATGGCTTTGTGCTTTTTTCCAACAAGAGACTGTTATAATGAATGGCACATAGAACAACATTAGTATTGTGAGCAGTTGTAATATATGTATAATGTATGTATGTAATGTATATAGTGTGCAGTGTGTTTTTGTTGTTCTTATTATTGTGTTTTTCAAATTTTCACTTTTTATTTTCACTATTTTTATGTAGAAACATATTTTTTTTATGTTTTTTCATTATGGAATATGAATTTCCATAACTAATAGAGTGACTCAGTGTGTAGATAAAGATTCCTCTAGGTGTAAGCTTTCAGTAGAGCCCTCATTGATGCCTGTGGGTTGAAGCATTCAGAACTTATTGCACTTTTTCATACGTTTTCCAAAAGTGTCCAATTTGGATGAGTTTGGATAAACTATGGTTCCTCTAGAAAACGCATGGACCTACCAACATAAAAAAAAATGTATAAAATTCATTTTTACAGATATTCTTTTCAAGTTTGAAATGTGAGTAGTCATCAAGTTATTATTTTGGCCCATAGTGTGTTTTAGTCCTCAACTACCCGCTGAAGCCTTTTACACCTTTATTTTCACTAAATATTTCAGGCGAGGACACAAAAAATCATTTTCTCTGTGTGTTCCAAAGTGTATAAAATTGTATCAGTAGTACTTAGAGAGATTCTGTTGTGGGTGAAACTAGAGGTTGTTACCTTTACAAAGAGCCCACAAGAGTCCTCTCTTGTTTTTCTTTTTGTAGTGTTTCTAAATTGGGCAAATGACCTGGCTCAGGATCTCCAAAATTCATAATTTATGTTGCTTGTAATAATAATAATAATAATAATACATTTTATTTATAACGTGCCTTTCTGGACACTCAAGGTTGCCTCACTACTGCCGCCACAACCAATAATTTGTCTACTACCTTAACTGACAATTTGTCACTGCAAAGTCTGAACCAAGGAATCAGAATTTACCGTCAACAACCTTTACCAAGCTAAACACATTTAACAGTCTAATAAAGCGATTTATCACCACACACAAAACCTGTACCTCACCAAACAGAGCAGAGTGTTAGTAACAGTAACACTATTTGCTAAGAGAGTGCCTTCACAATAAAAGTATCATGGTTGTCAAAAGAACTGTAGTGTACTATGGTTATGATATTTATTCTTTAAATCATTTTTTAACACCAGCAGAAAATAGCCAGGTCTAAAATATATTGTGTGACACATTTGAATACGTTTTCCAAAAGTGTCCAATTTGGATGAGTTTGGATAAACTATGGTTCCTCTAGAAAACGCATGGACCTACCAACATAAAAAAAAATGTATAAAATTCATTTTTACAGATATTCTTTTCAAGTTTGAAATGTGAGTAGTCATCAAGTTATTATTTTGGCCCATAGTGTGTTTTAGTCCTCAACTACCTGCTGAAGCCTTTTACACCTTTATTTTCACTAAATATTTCAGGCGAGGACACAAAAAATCATTTTCTCTGTGTGTTCCAAAGTGTATAAAATTGTATCAGTAGTACTTAGAGAGATTCTGTTGTGGGTGAAACTAGAGGTTGTTACCTTTACAAAGAGCCCACAAGAGTCCTCTCTTGTTTTTCTTTTTGTAGTGTTTCTAAATTGGGCAAATGACCTGGCTCAGGATCTCCAAAATTCATAATTTATGTTGCTTGTAATAATAATAATAATAATAATACATTTTATTTATAACGTGCCTTTCTGGACACTCAAGGTTGCCTCACTACTGCCGCCACAACCAATAATTTGTCTACTACCTTAACTGACAATTTGTCACTGCAAAGTCTGAACCAAGGAATCAGAATTTACCGTCAACAACCTTTACCAAGCTAAACACATTTAACAGTCTAATAAAGCGATTTATCACCACACACAAAACCTGTACCTCACCAAACAGAGCAGAGTGTTAGTAACAGTAACACTATTTGCTAAGAGAGTGCCTTCACAATAAAAGTATCATGGTTGTCAAAAGAACTGTAGTGTACTATGGTTATGATATTTATTCTTTAAATCATTTTTTAACACCAGCAGAAAATAGCCAGGTCTAAAATATATTGTGTGACACATTTGAATAGTTGTTCTTTCACTGTACTACACACCTGTGCAGTTAGTGTCACATAGAAAGTGTGATTTTCTGGCTCTTAATAAACCTAAACAGTGTCTTTTTTTAATAGAGCATTAATGATTGCATAATGATTACATATTTACAAAGTTAGTTATTATCAAATCTTTTACTTACTTAATTATCTAATTGTTTATAAACAGTACCAATTAACACATTTGTGTCTTGTTTTTTTTTTTCTTGTTTTTGCTCAATAAGCACCCTATTATCTTTCTGATTGTTTTAGCATATCAACATCTAAAATTAAACTTAATATACCAATCATATACATACTGACACTGTTTCTGTCTCTGTGTGTTCTTTTCTGCAAAGAATTTGACTGAATAGGTAATTGAACTGTATAAAACAGGAAAGAGGTGTAAAAAGACATCCAAGGAATTGAGAAGGCCAATCAGCAGTGTTCAAAATAAGGGAAAAAGGTGGTGTGGCTGTTTCAAATGCATTGGGGATGTGTGAGCTACAAAGGCACAGG
This sequence comes from Perccottus glenii, assembly GCA_024416835.2. Taxonomy (NCBI): domain Eukaryota; kingdom Metazoa; phylum Chordata; class Actinopteri; order Gobiiformes; family Odontobutidae; genus Perccottus; species Perccottus glenii. The sequence goes on along the minus strand of CM044555.2, from coordinate 29,207,854 downwards.
AAAAAATGAATGCAGCATGTTATCAGAAAATACTGGAGGAAAATTTGGACTCATCAGCCTGGAGGTTCTTCCAGCATGACAATGATCCAAAGCTGTCATTGATTTAAAAAGAGTAAACACAGTTGTTTGACATAAATGGCTTCACCCAAACACTAATTGTGAGTCAGTGAAAAGTTTTTGTGTTATCATTTATATTTTCTGAAAAATGGGCAAAAAAAACATCACAAATTTTGCCAGGGTAAACTTGTAAGCATAACTATATTTTTAGAAAACAAGAATGACTAATGCGGCAATACAAAATGTCTTGAAGACTTACAGTGACATATAAAGAGGTCAGTGCAGAGCTAATGTAGTGTTTGTGCGCTCAAGTCAAACCCACTCTTTTTTTTTAAAGCATTAATTAAGGCGCCGAAGAGAAAGTTATTTCATGCCTCGAGAATGTGTATTATTTATCCTTAATCCCAGGATTATCATCTCTATTAGTCATTTGGCACTGAGACTGCTCCTTGGCAGTGCATTCAAACTCAAATAAAAGATTGAATTTTTTGAAGTGCTAATGTATTAATCAGGATAAGTATGTTAAGTACGTCAATACAGACAGACACTTTACCAGTGGTTATGTATTAATTACAGCAGCAAAGAAGCCGAGTTGATTAAGGGGAGAATCAGACCATTTAGAATGTAATTGCTTTTATCGTGGTAAAAAAAAAAAAACTAAACAATGAAAGATGGTGGAAATTTAATCAACACATTTAAAGCTAAATAAAAATATGGTGTTTGAGTGCTATTGTGTGAACCGCTGTGCTTCTCTGAGGACATCCCTCAGAGCAACTAATAGTTCATCTGCCCTCTTTTAAAATACACCTCACACGGAAACAGCAAAAACAGCACGTGGAAACTTAGACGTTTCTTAAACTGGGTCTGCATGAGTTAACCAGGACTGGCATTATTTCATGTCCAGGAAGAGAGATGCTAGGAAACAAAGACGCTGAATGTATTCATTCATCCTTCTTTCCTATATTTACATATATTTTTTATACATGTAGATGTTTTTACACGTCATTTACATTTATTCATTTAGCTGACGCTTTTATCCGAAGCGACTTACATTAAGCTTCTAATTACCAGTGTTACAGCCACTGGAGACAAGGTGGGTTAAGTGTCTTGCCCAAGGACACAGTATGAACTGTGGGGAGAGCGGGAATTGAACCGCCTACCTTCCGGTTGAAGGATGACCACTCTACCCACTGAGCCACTGTGCCTTCAAACTATTTAATCTTGCTATATTACGTATAATCAAGCTATGCATTTTGGCTTTTAGACCTTTATCTGTGGTTTCAGGCATTACTATATACGTTCTATACACATTAAGGATGCAACACCAGCCAATGCTTTCGATTTTACATAGAACAATTATTAATATAACAGAGCTTAAAGACTTATTGTATGGCACTTGGCCAGGATTAGTTTATTAGTATTTTTTTTAATTCCATGATCCCCTTTGCTGCAAGGTGTTTAGATAAGGATATATGCATTCTCGTGCACGATTTGGCCCAATTGACTCCCATTATAACCACATATTGTTGATATGCTGTAATTCTGACATATTATGCTTTTCCCATGAATACTAAATAAACCTAAACCTCTACCTTCAAATACTGGGAAAAAAAAAAAAAAAAAGCTACCAGGGGAAGCAGAGCTTTAGTTCATAAAGTTTGACCTGAAACTTCATTTACATTTAGTCATTTAGCAGATGCTTTTATCCAAAGCGACTTACATTCACCAGTGTTACATTTACGGATGCCGCTTTCATTTAAAGCGACTTACATTAAGGTTCCATTCACCAGTGTCACAGCTGGAACACCACTGGAGGCAAGGTGGGTTAAGTGTCTTGCCCAAGGACACAACAACAGTATGAACTGTGGAAAGAGCGGGATTCGAACCACCTACCTTCCGGTTGAAGGACGACCGCTCTACCACTGAGCCACTGCCGCCCCAAACTTCATTTACAGACTTTCTTTACCCATCGGACAGATGGGTAAAGAACCTCTCAAACTTCTCGAACCTCTCAAGAAGAAGGGCAAAGACTGTCTGCAGAGGCTGGAGAAGGACCAAGTCATCGATTGACCTCTGTACTACAGGCTCTATCTGTCACAGGTACTGTCACTGGTGCTCTTTACAAGGACCGGAAGATGGACTCACTTTGCAGACCCCACGAAGGCGGACGGTTTAAAAGGGTTTATTTAACACAAAAGGCAAAATCCAAAATGTTCAGTCACAAACAAGGTTAGGTCAAAACACAAAAACTCTGGATTCAAAAACACCAGTAATGTCACTATAACTTAATACTACAAGGTCTTCTTCAAAACATAAGCTCCACTCCAGACTTTAAACATACCAGTTCAGACATAGGCTACAATTCAGGGACTTGAGGTGAGTGGTTCAGGAAATACAATCCAGAGAATTCACGCAACAATCCAGCAAAGGACAGGGGAAAACACACAGAACTTATAGGGAACACAATGAGCTACAGGTGGAACACATTTGGGCAGAGCAGGTAATCACAACGGAGGGAAAAGACAAGACAGGAAGTAAATCTAACAAACCAACAAAAGTAAGACACTGCACGATAATACACAGGAAATGAAATACATTACATCAACAGACTAGTTTGGGACATGAAACTATCCTGGGAACACCACTCTCTACGGCTTACCCAAAATACACAAACAAGAAATTCCACTACGACCCATAGTAAGCACAGATTCAGCCACCTACAATGTAGCCAAACACCTGGCCACCATCTTGGCTCCATTGATAGGCCACTCACAACACCAAATCATCAACTCACAGGACTTTACAAAATCAAACATCTATAACTAGACGCAGAGGAGACCATTGTCTCCTTTGATTTTACATCCCTCTTTCCCACCACCCTCAGCAGCACAAGCTGAGAGTCATCAGGATCTTCAGCACAGAGCACAAGAGGTGCCCACAACCTCAGAAGGTAAACGGAAAGAAGCTGAACACATTCGTAAAGCCCTGAGAGACTGTAGATATCCCAGATGGACATTCAACAAAACCAAGAAGGCACAAAAACCAAACAGACAGAAACCAGGAACAAAAGGGAAGAGTGTAGTTATCCCTTATGTGTCTGGTTTATCTGAAAAACTTAAAAGGATTTTCTACAAACACAACATTCCAGTCCACTTTAAACCAGGGAACACACTGCGTCAAAAGCTGGTTCATCCTAAAGACAAGATCCCCTCAAACAGAGTAATGTAGTTTATGTTGTTCAGTGAAGAGTGCAGTGACAGTTATGTCGGTGAAACAAAACAACAGTTTCACAAGAGGATGTATCAGCACAGAAGAGCCAATCCTGGAGGACCTGAGTCTGCAGTCCACCTCCACCTCAAAGAGAAAGGACAGTCCTTTGAGGACAGCAATGTCCGAATGTTGGCCAGAGAGGCCAAATGGTTTGAGAGAGGTGTGAAGGAAGCCATTTTTGTGAAAATGGAAAAGCACTCTTTGAACAGAGGAGGTGGCCTCAGATTCATGTTGACTAGTATTTATAACAGTGTTTTGAAACCTAAATCAAAAGAGTTTCACTGTAGAATAACAACACCTGAATGGAACAGTGACACTTACAACTCACCTGAGCCTTTAAAGACTCTCACATCAGGGGTCTCACTGTCCTTTCGTAGCTGACGACTATGAGACCAGAACAGCCTGGTCCATCAGGTTTAGTTTCAGGTCAAAACCCTCCCTCTAATTGATAAAGTCTCTTGGAAACAGATTCAAAATGTCTTCACCTTGAAACTGAGTCCAGATGCTTTTGCTTTAACCTTTTCTTTAAGATGACCTGGATGACTGAGAACCTCCACAGACCATAACAATGGTATAAAAAACATGAACTTAATGATGTTGGGAAAGAATCCTGGGCTTAGGCTTTCAACTTTTTTTGTGTGTTTTTTGAGTCATTGTAGGTCAAATTAGCCAAATGCAGTGAATGTGGTTGATAATATATCATCAAAGTCATCAATGGCCAAGTGGGTACTGTTTATGTCTTTTCTTAATCAAAAGAAAGACTCCTCTCTCCTCTTTCCTTTTTGATAGGGCTTATGGTCAGGAGATATAGATGAGATAAGGTGCTTTAGGGCTAGACGCTGGAGAAGTATGACACTGAGCTTCTATCCTCTGGCCCTCTATGACTTCAGTCTTATTACTTTCTACTTTATATTTCTGCTTAGGTCATTGCTGTTCACAGGTTTTCACGCTGTCCCACTCTCCTATGGGGAAGTTGATTTTTTTCTCCCTCTGTCCCACTCTCCTCTGGGAAAGTTGATTTTTTTCTCCCTCTGTCCCACTCTCCTATGGGGAAGTTGATTTTTTTCTCCCTCTGTCCCACTCTCCTCTGGGGAAGTTGATTTTTTTTCTCCCTCTGTCCCACTCTCCTCTGGGGAAGTGGATTCTGTCATCCCTCTGTCTACTGTTGCAGATGTCCACCCTGCTGTTAGACATCCCAGTGGTGATTGGACCTTAGCTGTGCCCCATCTGTGCTCCTCTCCCAACCCATGGCTTGCACAAGAGCAGAGCACAGATCTGTTGATATAGAGTTTCAGAGCAGAAATATAATTAGAAAAATCAGTTTTCACACAGAACAGTCTATTCAATCCGAAGCGTGTGACCAAACAAACACAGTGCAAACAAATAAACCACACCACAAATGACTCCTCTCCCTGTGGGGGCCAGCTCCAAAAATTATTCAGAGGCTTCCGTTTCATGCTGATAAGAATGAGAGTTGTGCCACTTAAAAGCTTCACCTCATGTTTTATTGATAAAGTCTGCGAAATAGAGTTGTCCTGAGCTGCGAAAACTGTGGCAGGCAGAAACAGACTCATTTAGATTTTTAGAGAAATATTTTTTTAGCCAAGACAAGAGAATGTTTTAAGACTGTGAATAAATGAATTATGGCACGGGGTTAATCACTGAATCTGGAACAAAGTAGTCCTTCAAGCAAAATTTGATCCAAAGAATATTCCAGAAAATCTACTGCAGTGTTATTGACTGTCTACACGCTGAGTTATGGATGACAGGTCACCTTGAGTCTATTTAATGAATACTTTCAAGCGTAACTAAATGAAACCTGTATACATAGAATATAGTGTATTTACAGTGTATTATGTCCCTCTCATTGAACCCCTTAAAAAGATCCTTGAGTAAGGGCGCATTATACTGTACATGTATAAAATCAAGTTTACAGCCTGGTACAAAAGATGGCTCCGGTCTCTTCTAGAGCTAGGTTTTTACTACATGACAATTGTTGTTTTACTGTTTTACTATGCATTAAAAGCCAAAATGCTCGGATGTAACCACCATTGTATTGCCCTGTTTTAAGAACAATATTGTTGAATAGGGGAGGAATGGGCGGAAGACATACATATTTTTTACAATCGTTGAGCGGACATAACACAACACTGAGACCCAGAACTGAACAGCTCATGTGTGCAATGTGCTATCTAGTTCAATAAATGGCAATTTTTCCTTTACTCTTTTGCTGTTGAAATAACCTTCTGTGGCACCCTCATTAAAAAAAAAAAAATGGAAAAAAGGAAAAAAGTAGACACAGGGTGTTGAGTTTTCTAAGAAAAATATGAATTTGCCACTATAAATTTCACTATAAAACTTATTTTGGAGAAAAAAACAGCATCTGCTGTAATTGTACTTCTTTGTACAGACAAAAGGGAAAAATGTAGTGCTCGTTATTTATGTTTTAGGTTACTCTGCTATTATTTTACTGATCCAACATACTTTTAATCAAATTGAGCTGTATGTGGCCCCTCGACTAAAGTGACTTTGACACCCCTGGTTTAGACGAACACCTTGTGAACTGTCAGTCCTGGACTGGAGTCGTGCTGTCCTTTGACGGCACATTTCTCTATTCCTTGATCTCGAGCCTTACATAATATAATTAATAAGCACTTTAAGCAGGCTTTATGTACGCAAGCAGAACGGAGGGTTGTCATGGGGTAAAATTACATTAATAGCCTAACCCACTCAGCCTCCAGTCGCCCACGTATCCCTTGCACAGCACAGTGATAAGAGAAAAACATGATGCGCTGCTGTCAGGAATCGGTTTGTTCCACAGCATCTGTATAGCTGACACAGAACAGTCTTACCAAGACCAGATTAACAGGACATGCCTTTGGCTTGTGTGGACACTGTACTGTTTGTGGATGGCTCATGTAGTATGAAAAAAGGAGATGGGATTAATGCCTCAGGGTTTGCAGTTGTAACCTCTGACTGAGTACTTAAATCTTCCTCATTACCAGTCCATTACTCAGCACAAGCAGCCAAACTAGTTGCCTTAACAGAATAATGTAAATTAGGCACAGGCCAATGAATCACTTTGTACACTGACAGCCAATATGCATTTTCTACTTTGCATGTATTTGCAAAGCAATGGAAAAACAGGGGCATGATCACATCCACAGGGAAACCAATAACACACAAAGATCAGATTTTACGACTTTTAGACGCCATCAAACTTCCATTGGAAGTAGCAGTATGTAAATGCACAGCACACTTCTAACACAAATCTAGTCTCCCTTGGCAACAACAAAGCAGATGAGTAATCAAAGAGGGCAGCTGTGAGGCCACTAGATTAAAACTCTGTCTACACAGCAGTAGACACTACAGACCACATAGACCAAGACTTGCTCAAGGACATGCCGTCTAATGCAACAGACTCTGAGAAACAGCTCTAGTATAAGAAAGGTGCTTCTTTAAACAGCTCATCTGTTTGGATGAGCTCTTAAAACAAACCTATACTTCCCCAATCGCTGTTCAGATATGCAGCTATTTTGAGCTATGGGCTGACTAATGTCTCAACAGGGGGAATGGTATCTATAATAAACCAATATTTTGAAGCATATGGATTCCAAACTTATTCTAAAAACTTTTGTGCATTGTGCTTGATTTGTTCAAAATATACATGATACACAAGGGAGGCTCAGACCAACACCAGGACAAATTCCAGAGCCAAGCTACCCTTTTGACTGCATATTCACTCAAATCATTTGATTACAGATCCATACATTTATTGAGTAAATGTCAAGGCAAAATGTACTGTTTAACCATCATTGATTTATTTTCAGGTTTGGCAAAAGCACTGGCCACAGTGATTGCATCAAGGTTTGGGTTTCCTACACAGATTTATTGTCATAATGGATCCCATTTCAGAAACAGTTATATCTGAGCTGTCATGAGTATTTTCAAAACAAAGGAACTATTTCACCAGCTACCACCCTATGTCAGCAGGGAGGATTGAACGGCTAAATGGGACAATCAAAGTAAAACATGCAAACCAATGGAGGAGACAGGGAAGATTTGGGTGGAATGTCTTCCCTTAGTGATGTTAAGCTTTCACATACACATACATACCCACACATACATACCCATGGCTGTGCGGATTGCTGAATGGGGAACCTGTGTACATTTAACATTTAAAGCCAGAGTTCTGCAGTAAGATAAGTACCATACTCAAACGGGTAACATGCTCGTCCAAACCTGGCATCCATTCCGTATGACACCAGGATGCTGTGGCCTTAGAGGCACCCTCTGCTTGTTGATAACCATAGCCCTAATAATTACAATATCCCTTATAATTACCATACCTATAACTTGACAACCAGATCTCAAGTAATGTGAGACGGCAACATCACTCAAAACGGACTCAAAACTGGTTCACGGGACTGGTGATACGATCCTCATCCCCCGCAACCCAGGCCAGGTTAATTTGTAGAAGATGGATGGATGGGTTTTATCTGTATGAGGATGAATACATCTGCATCACTCAGAGCGGCACAGTAGATGTGGGTCACATGTCCTCCTGTAACAATTCAACGAACAGGGAAATCAAGGATGCTTGGATGCAAAGCCACGTAGGAGGTAGGGAAGCAGCAGGGTTTGAATCTGTTATTTTTTGGTGGGTAACAATAAATAAACATGTTGATTGGATTAACTACATTTGTTATAACCAACGGAGATTCATTATTTACACCCAAGATGCAGTGGTCAGGTTAGCCAAACAGCTGGACAAAACCAGCCTCAAGACCTTGAAAAACAGAATAGCCCTGGACATGCTCTTGGCTGAAAGACGTGGGGTCTGAAATATGTTTGGACAAGTCTGTTTCTTTCAGACTTTCATCCCAAACAACACAGCTCCTGATGGCAGTATAACCAAGGCGGTAGATGGACGTCACACTCTAGCAATCGAACTGGCTGAAAACTCTGGCTTAGAGGACTCAATTTTATCCTGGTTTGACAGAATGTTTGGGTAGTGGGCTGGGATTTTAAAATTAGTGTTTATGTCACTTGTTGTTGCAATTGACTGATCATACCAAAGTCCTAAGAGCCCTATGGGTCCCTGAATTTATTATGCTTGGGAGAGAATTGATAAACATTATAAATGTGTACACGCCTCACTCTACGTTTTGCTTCTTTCTGTTGCAGAGAAAGGTGATGGATAGGCAGGGTCAGGCTGGAGCTCTGTTCCAATGGGTCAACCAGTTCATCTCAGGCATTTTTGAGTTTTATTTGTTGTTTTGGAGTAATTCTGTCTATGCTAATTGTTTTTTAAAGTACCAATGGATTAATTAGTGGAACTTTAATTACCTTTGATTTTACAAATGTTACTTTATGTTCATTTGATCTGATTTCATAGTTAAACTTCTGTACGTGAATTGATGCTGCCTTTGGGAAAATGCGGGACAATGGTCAATGCTTAAGGCAATACCAACTGCCCCTTGCTGAGTTTTTGCTCCTGCTATAAGTATGAAATTCACATCTAAGCTAAAGTTTTAAGTTTATGCCTCATCACCATAAAGAGGGGGGAATGTTATGGGAATAAAAGATATTTTCTCTTGTTATTATGTATTGTTTGCTCTTTTTGCTCTTTCTTTCTTTCTTTCTTTCTTTCTTTCTTTCTTTCTTTCTTTCTTTCTTTCTTTCTTTCTTTCTTTCTTTCTTTCTTTCTGGATTGTGTGTGTTTTTGCTTGTAAACGATGCGCGCCAATATGCGGCTGCTACAACTTTACAACAGTGCAGTCGCAAAAAGAGTCTGTGGAGTTATGTGCGTCCCTAGTGGCAAAAAGTTACATAGTGTTGCTTAAATATATTTAATCTGGCTTATATTCTAATACAAATATATTGTTTAATTTCCAACCCAATCTACATTCAATATGGTGGTAGCAAAGCCGCTGACAGAAACAAACAATAAACTCAAGATAACGTTATTAACTTAAATATTAACAACCAAAAACGAGCTGATGATGGCCGTATGACACCAATGCTTCAATACAAACATCAAACTCAGCAACAATTTTCTTTAACCACTGCTTCAAAACTGCTTTGGTGCGAATAAATACGTGACTGGTTCAATACTGCTTTGAAGCACAAGATGTTTTGTGATGCGGTACTTTGCTTTTTTGGCAGATAATATCACTATATAGACACCCAAAAGTTTTGTTGTTGTAGTAAATTTGCATAGTAATTATCACTGCTTGTGTCTGATCATCATCATGAAGCCAGCATAATATAATATTATTTAAAAGTATTTACATCATTCACACAAACACTAGTTACACTCGTAACATAATTAATAAGACACTGTTTTGCTGACTCCTATTTTGCCACTATATGTTGCTGAAATTAAGAATGAGTGAACCCATTTTTTAAACAATGGAAGTGGTTAAATACTGGTTCATTGCTTCATTTGGAAATCACTAACACTCACTGTTGAGTCTACAGTTAATCACCAAAATGGTATCAACAGATCGGTTCCAAAGACAGGAGAAAACATTTTGAACTAAGGAGGCCAAACAAACGTCTACTAGAACTTAAACTTGACATCTTGAACTTTGTGGTCATGGCACTTTCACTGACAGGAAAATTGGTATGTATTATATCAACATGTGTAAGATGAAAACCTGATGATTTTATTTTGATAGTTTAGTATATTCAGTGGTTTAAGCATCTCCCTCACCACTAACATAGGTAGGTAATACTGATGTATTTTTCAAGACTGGAGTCTTCCGAGCTGAAGCCTTCAAGATTATACCTCAACTATCGACATCAAAGTATTCATGAAATCTGTTGGTAGTGTAGTTTGGACGGCTCTGTCAGTAATCACAGCGCTGCGTGGTGCAATGAGAGTGAGTAAGGGGGCATCCTGGTGGGGGAGGATGGCCCATTTTCATCTGAGGGAATTACTGAGAAGATGCAGAGGTTGGGCAAACACCCACTTCACGTCAAGCAAAATGACATGAGCTCAACCACAACTAAGAGCCTTGTCAGATGAAGGAACAGGTTCAATAGTCCTATATATTTATGATTTAATGATGTGTGAGACTGATATATATAAAGAGGGAGTCCTTACTGGGATTTGATTTTGCAGTCCAATCTTCCAGAAATGTTGCTAAAGCCTGGCTCACAGTGAAATCCAGTGGAATCACACACTTCAACAATCTTAACCTTTAACTGTTAAATGTGCTGTTATGGGTTGGTAGTCCACAGAGCATACACTTTAGGATAACATACTGTAGGCTTTGACAGTGGAAATACTATATGCGCCATCATTATTTCAGTAAAACCATAGACATTCATAGGTTAACATCCAAATCAGGCCTCAAAAGACTTTAATTAAAAAAAAATACACTCAACAAATGTACTTTGAAGTTGCTGCTGGTCAGGGTTTTGGGATGGAAACAGATATATTTTAAATATTCTGTTGTGTGTGTGGAAGATAGGAGACACCTATCCATACCCTCAAGGACAATACACTGGCTTCACTTTTTTCACTTGTTTGACTGAGATTTACACATCAGGTGCTTTTTAAAAGATTGTTGTTGATTCCTTCTAGGAAATTCACAAAACCAAGCGCAAGATTTTTGACAATTTCTAACTTTTTTCATACATTTTGCTAATAGAACTATCCTGTCACTCCACACAAAGCTATGAGTGGGTTTAACTAAAACACATGTAGCCTATGTCCCGTGATGTTTAAAATGGTTGCTTTTTCCTGTGTGGATTCAGATTTTACTATAAAAAAGCAGCAAATTACATAACTTTAAAAAGGAGATTTTACGTAAACTCAAGGTATCATCCCAGTCTATAGTTAAAAACGCTATGGACCAGCTATGCATGTAAATTAGGCAATGTGAGAAACATTACAAAACCAGGGGTGTGAATTGGCATGCACCTGGCAAAACTATGCATGTCACGACGCACGTGCCATGATATGATACGATTGTATTGAGAGCCAATATTTTGCGATATTTTTAATGGAAGAATCTTTATTTTTTTAAACTAAATAAGTAAAAAAAATATTTTTCAGAAATATTTGATTTTGTTTTGAAAAGCTTTTTATTATTATGGAGGGCGGCCATTTACAATACTTAGTAGAGAATAATTTTACAAAGTTATCTATTGAACAGCAGTTTAAAATAAAATCTTATGGCAAGACAACATAAGAAAAGGTTAAAGCAAAAGCATCAGGACTCAGTTTTCAAGGTGGAGACGTTTCGTGTCTTCTCCATGAGACTTTATCAATTCTGAGATCAACTGGTAAGAGAGCTGAGCTTGTATTTCTAGAGGGAGGGGTTTAACCTTAAACTAACTCTGATTGGACCAGGCTGTTCTGGTCTCATAGTCGTCAGCTATGAAAGGACAGTGTGACTCCTGATGTGAGAGTCGTTAAAGGCTCAGGAGAGTCGTTAGTGTCACTGTTCCATTCAGGTGTTGTTGTTGTTGTTAGAGTCAATCTGTTTCGATTTAGGTTTCAAAACACTATTGTAAATACTAGGAAACACTGAATCTGAGGCCACCTCTTCTGTTCATTTTAACAATTTATTTCAAATTATTTGATCAGTTATTTAGAAATGGTTGTGATTGAGGCAGCCTCTTAATCAATCAGAGATTCTGTTCTATCTGCTTGTGTCTCTGTATGTGCCCACTTTAAACTGGGAGCATGTAAAGTTGTGCTCATAAGTTTACATACCCTGGCAGAATGTTTCAGAGAATATGAATGATAACACAAAACCCTTTCTGTCACTCATAGTTAGTGTTTGGGTGAAGCTATTAATTGTAAATTGTGTTTACTCTTTTTAAATCATAATAACAACAAAAACTACCCAAATGATCTTGATCAAAAGTTTACATATCTTGGTGACACAAATGGGTTTGAATGACTACTAAAGGTAACCATCCTCACCTGTGATCTGTTGGTTGTAATCAATCTGTGTGTATAGGTTTCTGGGCCCCTGACGGACCCTTGCATGTCTCTCCTCGAGTGCTGCACTTATGTTTTTGTATTCTTTGTATTTTCCATTGGAAAAGCAAAATATTGTGAAAGGATCTGTGGGAAAATGCGTTTGAACTGTATAATAGAGGAAAATCATATAAAAAATATCCAAGGAATTGAAAATGCTAATCAGCAGTGTTCAAAATGAGGGATTCTGTTGAAACCATACCATGGTCAGGTAGACCAACAACAATTTCAGCCACAACTGCCAGAAAATAGTTTGGGATGCAAAGAAAAACCCACAAATAACTTCAATACAGGACTCTCTGAAAAAAAGTGGTGTGGCTGTTTCAAGATGCACAATAAGGAGTCAAGAAAGCCATTCCTACGCAAATGCCATCCCACTTACAATACGTCAAACAGCACAGAGACAAGCCTCAAAACTTCTGGAACAAATTCATTTCATTTGGAGTGTTTAAACCAAAATTGAATTGAATTGAGAGGAGTCAACAAGGCCCTGATGAAAGGTACATCATTCCTACTGTGAAACCTGGAGGTGTATCACTGATGTTTTGAGGATGTGTGAGCTACAAAGGCACAGGAAAAGATGAATGCAGCATGTTTGCACTCATCAGCCCGGAAGCTGCGCATGGGACGTAATTGTGACTTGTGAAAATTTTCCCAAACATATCACTAATTCTAAAGGGTATTTAAACTTATAAGCACAACTGTACACATACCACATTAATCATTCAGGTAGTAGACCTGTTCTGATTAATTGCGGAGTGGCTTTTAAGTTAAAGATGGCAGTGATTGTTCCTTCAGAAAACAGTTGTGTGTTTCAGAAAAAAATGTGTGTTTTGTCTGCGACGGAAGATTGCAAACTTTTAAATTAATTTAAAAAGGTATGTCGTTCTCATAGTGGAGAACAGATGCCATATAGGGTGTTCAGTAATTACATTCACATTAATATTCCAACATAAAATCACAACTCATGTTGATTTTTGTGGCTGTGTCACACTGTACTATAAATTTGGTCAAGATTAGAGTCAGTAAAGGC
>CM044555.2:28466993-28589493 GCA_024416835.2 Perccottus glenii | reverse complement strand
GGTACTTTGCTCAGGAGATTGAGTAATGGTTTTTGAGAGCGGCCTTACTGCTTTCTCCTCCATTTGTCCAGGCTACCTCCTAGACTTCATTCCGCCTGCTTGCCTCTGGTCCTACAGATCACTGCCAACACCCTGCTTCTGCAGCCGGCTCCTTCCTTATTTTTAACACAGTTTTTTATTTGGACTTTCTGGTCAGTCTCTGCTTTTGGGGTCCACTGGAAAGAAACCTTAGCCCATTTGTCAAGTAAAAACATTGCAACAAGTGAGAAGATAAATGAATTGTTAGCAGGTCTGAGGAAACAACGATCTGGTTTAACCTGTAAATGAGAGTCAGTAGCCGTGTTTCCATTAAAAATATGCGCAAAAGTTTATTGATGCTATCAAAAATGCTGATAAAACACAATTTTGAAATGGCAGTGTTTTCATTAAGTTATGTTGTGTAACTAATATGCAGGACGTTCCCCTTCAGAGGATCACATGACTCTTTTAATGCGAGAAAATTATTATGCAAATTATATTTTTTTGATACACATGAAATACACCCAGTGATGCAGCAGTGAAAGTTCTCTACAAAATTGCTATCAAAATAGCATTAGCATCAAAACCATATTGTGAGGGTGAGTTTGTGAAAACATGCAGCTAAAGGCTTTTGCCAACATTAGCCCTTTTCAGAGCAATAACATAATGTAATTGCTCTGCTGCACTAAAACAAAGGGAAAGACTTGTATAGGTTATTATGCTATTATTGCTAGTAGAGGCTGTTATTTTTATTGTTTTTGCACTTTGTCATGGCTTCTTTGGCAGATTTTATTAAGCAGAAGTTGTACTGTTGTGCAGGAGTTCTGTTATTACAGATGTTCGGGGATGTATTGAGTGTGTGTGTGTGTGTGGGGTATAAGAGTGTGCAGGAACCTGTGTGTGTGTGGTTGGTGTGTGTTGAGAATGTATTGTCCATTATTTCACTGCATCTGGCTGGACGCTAACAGTTATGTTAGTTACCAAATTGTGCTCAAATTGTCTCAATGTTGACAAAATTAATTCCTGATTCCAATGTTAACTAATGTTATGTAATTGGAAGTTTCTTCTTATTAGTAAATCCAAAAGAAAAGCACAGCTTAATCAGATCTGCTAATGAAGCCATGACAAAGTGCAAAACGAAAACAAACCAACCTCCGCTAGTGATGTGTTTCCTTTTCCATTTAGCAAGTGGCTAAGCTTTCTACTTTCTTTTGCAAGTTTGTTATTTTCTCCTTGTAGATTTGTGACTTTAAACTCAAAAATATGGGAATAATTGGGAATAATTGTTGAAGCCGAAAGCGATGAGTATTTAACTTCCAAGTCGAGTCCAGTCTCAACTATTTTATTTTTTGTCAAGTTAAGTCACAAGTCATAAAAATAGCGACTCAAGTCCAAGTCACCAGGTCACAAGTCCTCATCACTGCTTTGCGACTGTACTGTATACATCGTGTTGCTTTAAATGCATAACACATAAATCTGTTGCCTGCATGAACCTGCTCTAAAGGGACAGTCATCACGAGGCCTGACCATTAAAGGTCTGGAGCAGTGAGCGCGAGATAAATAAGACCATCAGGTTTCTCTGAGCAGCTCCCGCCAGCGCCGGCCTCTGATACAAACAAGCCACACACGGATGGTTTACATTAGAGCTGCAGGCGGGGGTCACTGATGCCCCGCCACCACAAGTATGGCGTCAAAATAATGTCAAAAGTCGAGAGGCACAAAAATTCAACCAAATGCAGTTTATTTTAATTCACACGCGTAAATATTAACTCTTTGTACCACACTTTGAAAGCTATGCGAGAGGAGCGCAAAACAGCGCAAACTCATGAGCCAGCAGAGGTCATTCACACACGTGTGTGTTATTTTCTTGCGCATAGTTTTCAAAGTGTGGTAGAAAGAGTTCATATTTACGCGTGTAAATTAAAATAAAGTGCTTGTGGTTGTATTTATTGCGCCTTTCAACTTTTGTCGTTATTCTGACGGCATATTCAGGCCTCATTACCCCACACACACACACACACACACACACACTTTTGTACTGTAAACTGATGTATACAGCTTACAGATGTGGGTCGTGTAAGCTGACATTTGGAATCACAGCTGTGAGTGTGGGTTAGATGTGGTTTGGACTGTGAGCGATGATGGTATTTTCATGAAAACTTGTAATGTAATCATTTTTCTTCACACATTTGTACAAACTGTTTGGAATACGCAGCCACAGTCATTGGTTTGTGAGCTACTGTTCTGAGTTTTTTACAGTTGACCCACACGGCAAGTGTTTCCAGCCACGTGATTAATGTTCTTGATACAAGCCAATCTCTGCCATGTTTTTTGCTTGACATTAACTTTTTTGCACACCGGCCACTGTTATGGTTTTCCAAAATGTTGTTGTTTATTTTGTATATAAATAAATCCATGGCCTGCTAGTAAAATGTACATACATTTTCAAGATATCAAATGTGTACCACTATCAGCTGATAGTTTTGAGCTAGACTTTTGAAGTCTGAGTGCGTCACAGCGGGAGAAAGGGATGCAGAGCTGCAGCTGTGCAGCGCTCAGCAACAGAGCCTGTATTAATACACCAAATAAAATTCAATTTTTCTCAGTATATGTACATTTATAAGAAATATGAGCTGTTTGGAAATGACGACCAATAATACCTTTGGATTTGCAAATATTTACTTTGATTTTTTTCTTGCCATTCTTTGTCACACTGAGTAACAAGACCTCGCCTGTCACATGCTCACTGCTGTGGTTGCATGTATGTAGATGTAAAGAAATGCATTTGTGGTCCTTTTGTAAAAAATATATAAAACACTAATAATCTTTACAAACCGACGATACATTCCATTAAAGCTAAATCTGCTTCTAAGAAAGTTACTTTAGCTAGTTTGCTAATGTTTTGCTAATCCCGCTGCTCGATACTGCAGCTGAGGAACACCAGACAGCTCTTGTGTTTTATGGGCTGGCCTTCCTCTGGTGCCACTCGTTTGTGTTAAACTTAACAGACACATGCCCAGGTCAATGCAACACACTCAAGATACAAATGTACTTTACAATCACAAAATACATCATCCTAACAATATAATCTCTTTTGGTTCACATTGAGACTATGGCTCTGTAAGAGTATGGTGGGCCACTAAGGCCCCTTCAATGACAACTTTGCAGAGGTGTATACAGCGTCTGAGGACACCACAAGAACTGCAATAAGACTACAATCAATCAGTCTGTGGAAGAGGAAGCCTGAGTCAGTTTATTTGAAAAGACCCAACAACTGAATGTCCCTTTGGGAATTAAAATAGTTGAATTCAATTGATCTTTATCTACAGCCCCTTGCACAGCTACAAAGGTCATTTACTCACTCATTTATTCTACGCAATGGCAACCCAAGGTTTGAGAGTTTGCTGTCAAGTATATCTTGTATATAACATAGCATTTGTTGCACTTGTGGGAGGCAAACTTGTGAGTCTTTATCCAGTATCCGCTGTACTTGGTGTCATGCCAGTCCTCCTCTCACCCTAAGCTTGATTAAGCTGAATGTTTAAAGTCTGGTCACAACTTCCATTTTATTTTGTACATTCCCAAAAGCATCCCACCGCAGCCTGTTCAAGCCCCTCTACTCTCTCACATGTCTGAGTGAATCTGAGCGGGCACATGGAAACATTTTCTCATGGCAGGTCCGGGATCAGTGGGATCACGTGTTGTTTGGGGGGCTTTAGCAGCGGTGGCGGGCTACAAGGCTAATCAGACTAACAAATGAGCCTCTTCCTGTCTCACGTGTGCTGTGGGCCACACTTGTCACTCTGTGTTTTTGTGGGAAACAATGGCCCCCTGTTTACCTTACACCTGTGCCTTTACATTACCCCCCCCACCGGCGGAGAACATATACCACCCAGACCCCAACCTATAGCCCCAAACCCACTTTACTTTTCGGTTTTCAGTGCATTAGCTTTTAGTGCAGCCACATAATGTAATGTATATTTATCAGGCGTCCCGGGACAGGTAACTCACTCATGTCTGCAGTCTTATCAGCTTGTATCAGCAGAGGATAGAGAGCTGTTTAGAGCTGTTCATTCAGCAGCAGTCACTCACTCAGACTCAGAAATGTAATGTAGCTGCTTCTTGTTTTTTATTATGTAACTGTCTTGGCATTAGTTCAAAGAATAATTAAGGTCTTGGATGAGAAACAACCATTTATTTAGAGGGTTTACATCAAACCTATAAGAAGGACAAACTTTACCCACAATTTAGTCATTTTAGAGACACATTTTTTGGGAAAATGACAATCTGTCGCCAAATGAACCATCATTTTCTACTGTTTATCCCAAGTGGTTCCCAGCCAGTTAACATTAAAGTAGCACTGTGTAACGTAGAATCATGTCAATCTCACTGACACAGTACTCTCAGCTGGACACAAACCTCCAGCCTCTGGAACTTCCCTGTCCCGGGTGAGAGGTAAGAACCATTAGATTAATACGAGAATGTATATTTGGGGAATTTAAAGTTACGTGATGCTGATAGATACAGGATACACTGTGCTACTTTAAACTACAGTCGGATTTATATTTACTGTCTATTCTGTATGCAGACATTTGCCACAAACCCAGTCACAGCTGCACTCCTTTCACTTTTAGATGCACTGTCCTTCGGTCCAGGCCTGAATGTTAATGTCATTTTGAGTTAAGCAGTAGTAAAACCAAAGTGCACAACACAATCCACTTTTTTTACATAATATTGTAATCGATTTTTAATGTAAAAAGTTGGTGTGTCCAGACTGTGAGGAGGGGGGTCTCCAGAGGGGTGTGCTCACTCTCTCTCACACTCCTCTGTGGTCCTTTTGTGAAGCTCGAGTCTCGAGAGTGTCCAGGAGAAAAGGCCGGGACAAAGGAAAAGGTGGAGGCAGTAGTGGGACTGAAGCCTGTCCCAGCATTCTGCAGAAGTACACCCCTGTTTCAGCGGAGGACCTTTCCTGTCCCAGCAGAGGGCCTTCCCTGTTCCCGCAGTTGCCCCCAGGCGTGTCCCGCCCTAGCCAATCCATCACACACTGTATTGTAATCATGTATTGTGACGCTGGGCTGGTGCTGGAAGGCAGGACAGGTACAGGCTGGACTCATGACCAGAGTGGGGTCACACAGACAAGGGTAACATGTAACAGTCTACCAAATAAAAGGGACAGAAAAACTTTTGAATCCAGCTGAGGAATTGTTTTTTGTTGCAGCTGCCGCTCTGCTCCTCTGTAAACTGTGAAGCCGGTGTTTATTACATTGCTTTGGGGCTCTGTGTGAACTCTGGACACGGCTGAAGTTATCTGACTCATACTGACCCGACCCGTACTATATTTATCCAGTGGAAGCAATTTTTCTCAGCACAGAAATGCACAAAAACTGCTAAAGTCGACAGACCACAGATGGTATTGACAAGATGGAGCTGAGACACACTCTTGAAGTGATGTCTCACTCAAGTCTTCAGTGTGAATCCTGGACAAGGGTTTTTGGTTTATTTACTGCTGTAGCATTATTCATTCATTTTCTTCGCAGGTGACTGGAGCCTATCCCAGCAGCTTTGGGCCTGAGGCGGGGTACACCCTGGACAGTGGCCAGTTAGTCGCAGGGCTGACATTTAGAGACAGACAGTGACAGACAAACATTTACTCTCACATTCATTCACTAGGGACACTTTAGATTTGCCAATTAACCTATACATGCATGTCTTTGGACGGTGGGAGGAAGCCGGAGTACCCGGAGAAAACCCACGGTAACACGTGGAGGACATGCAGACTCCTCACAGAAAGACCAGAGTTGGCCGAGGATGTTCGAGTTGGCCGGGGTTTGAACTCACAACCTTCTTGCTGTGAGGCACTGTGGCATCCTATTTATGCTAAATATTTTTTGTCAGTTTAGAGGATTTCTTACAGATATAAACTGTGTTGTAAAACTGTTCATTAACATTAGCAACTAAATGTTAGCGCTATGAACTTTGAAAACGTCTTTTTTACAGTTGAGCCATTGGAAAGAATACCTGCAGCGACTTCTCACAGTAATTATCCCACTCTCATAATAGACCCATGGACCTCTTATCACTTGCAGCATTGGCCAACACTGTCCCATGGAAACACTGTAACAAACAGCTCCAGATACAGATTCCACTCGCTGCCAGTTGCTAGGTACAGCACTAATTCCACATATTAATACTCCACTCCCACATCACCCCCTGCACTTCAGGACCCAGATTAAACTTTCAAACTCAACCTGACTACTCTGTATCTAAAGAGTTGGCAGAGTGCAACATTTCTGAGATATTTCCCATAAATTATGATGGCCTATCAGTAGAGCAGCTGTATGGGCAGATCGGACCATTCACAGTGGCTATTATGCTGATATGAATACATCTGTGTGCGGCTGTCATGTTGATTCCACCTCTGTATGCGGGACGTGTAGAACAAAGGCACGTCAAGTAAAGCGTCCCTCCTCAAGGCCCATTCACGACGCCAAACAATCCCACGTCAATGTCTTTATGCAAATGTGTGTGGTGCCCTGCAGGCAGCGTGGACCCAGGTAACACTGTAAGCAGCATGGGGTCTTCAAGAGCCCACTGGAAACTCCAAGACTTCTATTAAAGGGACAGTCCGAGATTTTGGAACTGGAGGTCAATGAGCTCTTTAGCTGTAGGTCATGTTTTTCCTATAGTAGATAATACTGTAGTCAGCACACTCCCAGTTTGGAGAAGCAGACAGGAGCAGTGACATGTATAATGTATGTCTACTAATGAAGCTGCAAATGTGGGTTGCATAAAAGAGATTTATACACATGTATTTTTGGCATTCTGCATGTGTGGATTTGAAATGTGCTAGCATTCCTGGTTTTAAATGGGAAACAGATCTTCAGATTTTCTTGGGTACCGGGTCCAGATGACATCATCCAGAAATTATTGTGAAAAAAGTATAAGGTAAACTCAGTGGTAGGGCGTGCTCTGGCCCTGTCCGTTTTTACATATGTTTTAATCGGCGTGTCACGTATTGTTACATGTTACAAGTAAATTAAGATGTAAAACACAAGCAGTGACATTTTGATTGTTTTAACTGTACTACTGCAGGGCAAAGTGTTCAAGAAAAGCTGAACTTTAAACCCAACACAGAAAATGTTTCCAATAAGCTAAGTTATGTAACTGAATCATTTACAGTTTAAATGAGCATTGCGTAAAATGTTTTCATATACAGTTGAGTGGTACAGTATCACTTACAGTGTGCATTTGTCTATCTTAAAAAAATAGACTTTAAAAATAATAGAACTGATGGTTTGTGTTCCAACAGGTGCCCAGAGAGGACAAACTGTGCACTGCCTGAGAAAAAGCACACTCATGTTTCTTTCTGAACACAGAACATAAAAAAACTACACACCCCAAGACTTAATTTTATAATGTGAATTGGGAACCGTATCCGCCCAAGTATACTTTATTATTGACAACTTCTTCATAATAATACATTTTATTTACTAATACAAATTATTATTCTAAACCCAGCATTCAGACATGACATGATGAGGAGTAGAGGAGTACTTTCTAGAGAATGGATGGTTTTGTCAGTGCTCTATCTCCTTCTGCTGAGGCTCCGGGCAGAACATAAACTACAGGGCCCAGGCAGAGATAAGATGCTGTTGTCATGAAGCAGCTGTGCGGGAGTATAAATACAAGGTGTCGTAACACAATATGCACTGGGTTCAACAGATGGCATCAGGTGTGCTGAGGACAGTTTGACGATCAGATTCTCATTCATTTAAAGAACTGGTTCAGTCAGTCTCGTGTGCATCAAGACAAAACAATTTCCTGTCAATGACATTTATTGAGGTGTGTTGTTTGATTGTTCTTCAGCCAGCATGTGTGACAGCATTGTATACCGCAAAATCCACTCATAAAGATAGAAAGATGCAGTTTTCTCACAGACTTTTTCTGAGTGTTAAATCTTAAGTGTGTTAGTGTGTATTGAAATATACTAAAGAAATTAGAATTATTGTTTGACTAAAACAAGCCAGTTTAAAACACATCGGTCTCAGTACAAATAGAATTACACTGATTCAAATGTCTCTTATTGAGGCTAACATGCTTTGATAATGTAATTTTGGTTGAGGTAGTGTGCAGCGTAGTTGGACTGGAGCTAAACTAAGCACTGCACAAAGCAAGTAGTGTGCAACAAGAGAAGAAAAAAAAAAAGAAAAACACTAAGACAATGATTAAAGCAGACACATGTAGACTCAGTAGTACAGATTTCTCTTGTGTGGGTTGAAGACACAAACAGCTCTCCAGTTAAACTGTCTAAATGAGCTTTTAGCATAACTTTATTGAGCAGTGCACATAACCGTGAGTCACAATCACCCACAGGCTATCCTCTTGTTTGCCGTTTAAACCCCTGAACTGTGATCTGATATTGGTCAATACTGCTGCTGATCACTTGTGTTTGAGCCTATACCTGAAATAAGACCACCATTTAGAATACAAATATGTATTCTTGTATATGTATCATTTTTGAATGATGCAGCAAAATATGCATTTACTGGAGTACTGCAACGTGTTCAGAGTCACATTATGGCAGAAAATTGCCTAACACAGCTTTAAGCTATTGAATGATGTGCATGTGTAAACTCTTTATAAAAACACACCCTAACTCAAAACTACAGAAAGCCTAATCTCTCTTTACTCCATGACAGGAAATTACTCAGCCCAGCTTCAAGTGGCTGAATAAGTAAGTAGTGTATACTACCAAAAATTTTTAATTTCTATGTGTACTGGCCATCCCTGAACATCTCAAACTACATTCTGCCAAATGTTCGACTCTGATTCACAATATGGCAGAAATTGGCCTATTTCTAAAAAAGTTTTTTTTTTTTTGCTTTTAGTAAATTATTCAATAATATGAAAAAAACAATTGTATTTATTGCACTTTTTACTTCTGAACTACCAATTTACTCAATGTCAGAAAATTGCCTATCCTAGCTTTAAAAGACTGAATGGTACCTAGGTGGAAAAAAATAACATTTATAAAGGGCTTACTTTGCACCTTTGGCCAACTCAAATTAAAGCATACGTTTTTTCTTAATTCCTACACCATTTACACCATGACAGAAAATTGCTTAACCCATCTTTAACTTAGTAAATGATGTAGCACTTAAAGTTGGCCTTACTCCGAAAGACCCAATATTAACTATTTACACTAGACAAAAATAGCTTACCCCAACTTTAAATATGGTTGAGGAAATAAAAAAAAAACAATTGTTATTCTAATTTATTATATTAACATTTAACTAGTAAATGTCGACTGTACATGTAGTGACAACAGCGTTTACCCAGATTTCTCGCTATATTTCCCATTCCCATTATTCTTAATATCTTCTCAAAGTTTCTGAAGTTTCTCCCCTCCACACATTCACACACATTCACACATTGTTCACACATTGACACACACACATTCCAGCGGCGGCGGGCGGAGTCGTGGCGCTGGGCGGTTTGTGAATGAGCCGCAGAGACAGAGCTGGGAGCGGACTGTCCTCTCAGAGCGCAGTCCCGAGCCCATCAGCGCACACACGGCGATCAAGAGCTGGACAAATGGAGCTCTTTACGGGAATCAGACCTTTACTTTTTACCTATGTTCTCATCAACGGCATTTTCATCACGCTACAAACCAAAGAAGGTAGGCCTAAGAGTCTATCGCTTCAAACTATTTTCTAAGTTTCTTCTAGTGAACCTTTGGAGAGCTGTTGAAGTGTAGCACGCGTACCTTGCGAGGAGTTGGGAAACTTTTCAAACCAGGAAACTTTTGACTGACCGTGTGACAGTTTATCTGCTCCAAAACCAAATCTTTTTAACTTTGTAAGCTCTTCTTTTCTTAGTCATAGCTAATTCATTTTGTGACTTCCGTGCGTAAAAACACAATTCGGAGCATGTGCGCACTAAACCTTTACAACAGCAACAGGTGAACTCTTGGAGTTGTTTTCTGAACAAATTCTTTTCCAAATCCCCATATCTTAAATTCAGTGACCTTCTTGTCAGTACTGGTCTCTTTTATCGTTTTGCAGCGTGTGTTACAACCTTGAAGTTGCTAGATAACTAAGCTAAGCTATTTGAACGTGCTCTACTTTCTACTTCTAATTAAGTAGTAACTTGACAACTTATAAAGTATGTTATCTATGTATTATCTATTGCTTTTCTACATGCAACAGCTTATATTCATGTTTTAGCCCCGGTTTTAAAGGCATTAAAAGGATATTTGGCTACATATGTACAGTAAAAGCATTTTAACAACTCGGTTTAAGTTCATGCACAAGTCCAGGCTAGTTTGGGTCCAACTTGAATAGTTTGACTTCAGCAACATTCTCTAGGTGTGTTATTCTGGTTCTGACAAGTTTGATTCAAAACAAATTTCATGAATTTTAAAGTCTTTTTTTGGCTAACACAAGAAATGCACTTTTGTGTCCACAGAGGTGCTCCTGGACATGCGGGCCACAGGAGGAGAACTAGGCTGGCTCACATGGCCCTTAGACCAAGGAGACAAACCGGGGGTGAGTATTGCTCCTCTCTGTGCTTCATGCGTTTCCTCCAGTTCTCATCTGGAATGTGCCTGAGGATAACTGCATTGAGAAACAGGCACAGGAAGACTATGGCCACGCAACAGACTGACCACTTGACTTGAGTTTTTTTTGTGTGTACACTTGTCAGGTTGCTCTAAATCTCAAAGCTGCGCCCTGTGTATGGCTACTGAAGGAGTAGTGGGGTCCTAGCAGAGCAAGTCTAGGCTTCAGACTGAATAGCTGCTAGCTCAGAGCTGGGAATACTTGTGGCTTCTTGTGGTTGCTCCAGAATTGTATGTTAGAGAGCAATTAAGTTTTAAAGTTTGCAGCATGTGGTACCTCTTTGGGATGGGAGGGGTTTTAGATGTGGCCCCGTTACCTTTTTCCGAAACGCACGTGGAAATATCTGCAGAGATGCTTCCCATTATCGCACCCCCAAATGCTGTGGTTATCTCTCTGGCAGCAAATACGGCATATGTGCCTACTTTTGTATCCTGCAGTTTTGAAATAATTGACCAAGTAGGCTCATGCAAAGCCGCTGTAGATAGGTTTATTTCATGTGTGGATGAGTCAAAGGCATGTGTGGGCGTGTTGATCGCTGTGACTTATCTGACATTCCCAAACAGTTTCACTTCTTAAATCACTCAGTATTCTTCTTTCACTTAGAATTCACTCAGTCAGGCTCTCTATTACTTCATTTTAAGTGCTGTTCCATTCTTAACAAATGTTACATCCTATTGTACATTTGTCTAGGTGTTTGCCTCACTTAACTAATAAAAATGTTCACCAGCTGCTTAATAGATGAGCTGGCTCTGCTGTTGTACATCAAGTTTATATGCAGAGCCACACACTCAGCCAACAGTGCACATTCCTTTAATTAACAGCACAGTGGCTCCATGCAGAGAGCAAACCGCAGACCCTGCCCTTGTGGAGGCCAGTTGTTCCTTAAGAGCCAGCATTACCTTAAAACATGCTTAAATATGTCTGTGGTGGCTTTAGCATGCAAGCTGTAACATAGTTCTGGTAAGCTGCCAGACTAAATCAGAAATAGTTGTATCTATCTTTGTGATTTGGGGAATTCTTTCCCACACAGATCCTTGAGGTCTGCATTGTTACACTCTGAAAGGTCATAAGGTGGAGTCCCCAGTGTTGCAGAATGTGTTGTTGTAGTCCGACGCTAGTTAAAATATTCACAGGGAGCAATTAGTAATGTGTAGACTGACTGTTTTTGTTTCTAGCTTCAAGTTACAGTGGTTAGACCCTCATGCAAGCTCCCCTGATACCCCTTCTATTTTATTGTCAGAGCAGAGAGCTTAGACGATGATTAGGTATTTCCCAAGGGTCTGTATTTGCTCCGCTAACCTTGTGGCTTTTTTGTTTGGATTTTCTCGCAGTGGGAAGTGGTGCAGCGAACTCTGAACGGTTCGCAGTTCTACACATACTCGGTGTGCAACGTGGGAGAGCGTGAGCAGGACAACTGGCTCCGGACCACCTTCGTCCAGCGACATCCCTCGGCCTCCCGCGTATTTGTGGAACTGCAGTTTATTGTACGAGACTGCAACTCTTTCGATGGCGCATCGCTGACTTGCAAAGAAACCTTCAACCTCTTCTCGTCAGAGGCGGACGCAGATGTTGGCACCACGTTTCGAAAAGGACAGTTCAAGAAAGTGGCTACAATAGCTCCAGATGAGATCACTAGTAAAAATGAGCTACGCATCAATACCGAAACACGAGTGGTGGAAAACCTGTCCAGAAAAGGGTTCTACTTAGCTTTTCAAGACATCGGCGCCTGTGTAGCTCTACTCTCAGTGAGGGTTTACTACAAAACGTGCCCAGCAACAATAAAAAGCCTGGCGTCTTTCAAAGAAACAGTGGCTGGAGGAGAAAACCAGGCTTTGAGAGAAGTGACTGGGGAGTGTGTGGATAACGCTATAAGTGAGGAACTGCCCCGAATCTACTGCACCGTGGATGGAGAATGGGTGGTACCGGTCGGACAGTGCGAGTGCAAACCCGGCTACGAAGAAGCCGGAAATTTGTGCCACGGTAAGGGCTTGGCTTGAATTTTCGTTAAATGTTGTCTTATTTCCCTCAGGCGTTTGATGCTGCGTGGGCGTACGCCAAGGACAACCGTTCTCATGGCTTTATAAAGACACCATTTAGCATTAGTCACTATTTTATGTTAATTGCCAGGGTTGTAAAACAAGCCCATGGAAGAGTGCACTTATCTATCAGAGGTGTTATTATCATTGTTCGGTGGAATTCTGCCCGTGGCTAACACAGTTCCTCTGCGATGAAAGGAATGCTAAATTTACTTGTACATGTCTCAGCATCTACTTTGACGTTGAACCAATACTTATAAACTCTGGAAATTTGCCAGTTGTTTGAAATATGATTTAAATGTGCACGTGTTTGGAATAGTTTGTTCAAGCCTTGGGCAATTGTTTGCATGTTACACCCTTTGTGCTATCAGACAGTTGACTATTGACCACTGGTGTAGAGTGGCTTTTTGAAGGATACTCAGAGTCCATAAGGTCTTAAATTAGTGACAGGGCAATATGAGTAACACTTTCTATGAATCCTGTGTCTATAATGGATCATAACAAATTATGATCACAACATTCTGTTAGTTCTTTTGTTTGGGTAGTTATTACCATGTATTCATAGGCCTCAAAGATTCCATAATGTTTAATGCATCAAACTATGATACTGAGATATATATATATTCATATAGAGACAATGGAAGAATACCAGATATGTCATTTTAAATGTGTGCCTCAATGGGGGTGTTTACAGCTGAAATGTATTTCTAATCTAAGAGCAACAGCTTAAGTCAGCCATCTTCTGGATGCAATTAAATAGACATCCAACCAACCAACCAACCAACCGTCAAGAAATGACGCTCACCCCATTTAAAATAAACATTATAATTGGTCCATTTGCTATGAAGGAAAGGGATTCTACGGAATGAAATGGGAATTCCTGGCCAAGGTACAATAGTTAATTTCTTTTTAACCCATCCTTTCTTCCACTATTGAAAAAAGTATTGTTCTTAGGCAGGATTTTGTTCATTTTTATTATTTTTATTACTTTTCAAAATATGCACTGTTTATAAGGTTATAATGCTCTTTCCAGAAGAATTTATTTGTGTGGTCTTTGGATAGAATTGATCCAAGAACTCCCCAAAACACACATAATCCATTGTTTCTCGCTCTCGCTCCATCTATAGGAATCCACCACTTGGCTCTGGGTTTATTCACTTTATTAAAAACCATTATGAAGCAAATAATATATGAGTTTCATAAAGTAATGTTTTCTTTGGGTCAGACTTTGGAACCTCATATTCCAAAAGCAAATTAATGAATGTTGAAGTTATGCCTGTTTATAACTCTCGACCTGTTGTGTCAGGTGGTTTCCTGCTCCCTCATTATCAGCTGTTCTCTTATCTGCCTGATACGAGTTTGTTATTGAGTGTAACCATTATTCAGGCCTTTGTAGCGCTGGCGTCTCTGTGTTTGGAGTGAATAGGGGGCCTTCATTGTTGTGGGTTCTGCCGTCAAAGTGACTGAAAGTGATCAAAGGCTTGGGGAGGCTACTGTACTGTGATGGATTAGCATCTTCAAGAGTGGGAGGAGGAGGAGGGTGCACTCGCAGACTTTGTTCTACTGAAGCATCACAGAGAGCGGAGGCCCCTCTTGTAAGCGGGCATGCTGACTCCATGTTCCCCTGTCTTGTCGGCTCATCACTCCCCAGTGCTCATGACTGCTCTGAGCTGTGGCTTTGGGCCGTATTGTGTGACTGCTGCAATGGATTTAAACGTTCAGCCCAAGCTGGCATGCGTAGGCCTGTTGAGATCTACTCAATGACTAACTATCGTATGACTCCTGCTGCTTATTTTGATAGTAATAATTTCCAGCACTTGTTGTTAGATCTGTCAAAAAAACCTGTGGTAAAAAAAACCTGATCTGTGGTAACCCTTAAGAATACTACAAGTGGTCTGTGCTTTTGAATAAAACTGTAGGAAGAACTGAGCCAATCAAGCTAAAGACTAAGAGGGCGTTTACACAACTGTGCATCTTGCTGAAACCGCAATGATTCTGTGACGAGGACGGCGTTCTCACTCTGGCCGAGGAGGGTTTCGTTGCATCAGTTGCTCCGCTGTCTTCTAATCTGTGAAGACGCACCCTCTGAAATGACGTTATAAGCACAATAAGCATGCACAACCAACGTTTCAGAAAGTTTTGTTTGTTTTAGTTGGCTCCCTGTGAAACTTAACCTGACTCCGCCAGACAGAACTGCTCACAGAACATAGTCTGTTTCACAGAACCATCTGTGAAGGCTCCCGTTGAAAGCGTTTCCAAAAGGGAGGCGCCTTCTGTCGGAAACTTGATTGGATGGTGATTGGATGACGCACCGACTAGTATCCGCCTACCACAAGATTTGTTTTAGCCAATCATAGCAACGATTCATTTGACATTCGACCAGAGTGCGGCAGATATGAAGAAACAACAAACTGCTAACAGTAAACCGCTAACCTGTGAATAAAAGGAACATTAACTAACACTAAATAAATGAAACACGGACATCAGCCGATGAAAAGAGCGTGTATGTATTTAGGATATGCCAAAGCCAGTAGGAATAGACATCTTTTCCCTCCAGAAAATTCTTTAGTGCCAAATAAAATACACATGGCGCTCACAGCCTTCTCCGACCACCACCAAACACACCTCTACAGTCACACACATTCATACACCAGTGCTACGGACACTGGAGGCAAGGTGGGTTAAGGGTCTTGCAAGCTTCTGGCTATAGGGACGACTGCCTTACCACTGAGACATTGCACCCCTCATTTCGTTCAGTTTAACCATGTTGATAACAAAGATGAGGACACTTTTTGCATTTGTCAAATTAAAAACCCACCTCTTCCTGTTTGGGCTGCCACATCATTGGTCACAAGTGGTGAGCCCATGGTTCAACTCAAGCAGCTGGCTCAGATGGAGTTACTCAAGTTTGGAAACTCTCTTGTGAGAATCCAGCTGCAGCGAAAGGTAATGTGAACCTTGGACCGTGTCACAACATGGTTGTGATAAATTGACAACGGGATGATTGTTGCGTTTTTCAGGCCAGAGTTGTCGTGTAACAACCCCTAACAAATTAATTATTTTAAATGCCACATATGGTTTCTCTGACCGACATATTTTGTCAGGTAACAGTATTGTGTATACTGTAGCTGCACAATATATTGCAAATTTACTGTTATTGTGATGATACCAATTGCAAAAATTGTATTGCAAAGAAACTGTAGTGCGTCTAAATGAAACAAGCGTAATAGAGCATTCAAATATTGCAGGTAATATCATTAATGCCATATTTATATATTTATCCAACCTTTTGTGCAAATGTTTTTATTCAATTTAGTGACAACGCATCTTTGCCATTAGGTTTTAAAAATCTGGTTCAAATAAAATCCAAAATACAACATATTTTGGCATCCACGTTCAAGTATCATATGCCACTGTAAGCCTCATTGGGGTTACCTGCCACATGACCAATCTCAGTGGGAAAAGTTCTCTGTAAATTCCCTCATTCCTCGTTTCAAAAACAGCTAGTTTTAGTTGTAAATCTACAAAAAATCCACCTGTAATCAAGCAGCTTTCCATCACACCGGCTACAAGTGTTTACAAGCGACAACGTTTTCTGTCACTGCGTTGTCGTAAGTTGTGGGAAAGTGGCAGGTAGGATGATTATGTAGGTCGCGAGAGAGAAAGAAAGGAGGAGGAGGAGACACAGGAAGGACTCAGACAGAAGAAACACAAAAGTAGACGGCCACGATGTGTTTAGTGCAGGGATGTGATTTGAGAAGAGAAAGAGGTGAGGAATGTAAAGGTAGGAGAACAATGAGGCGCTGTGTTTCCAGCGAGGAGCCCACCTCCGCCTCCTCGTCCACTCCGCTTGGTGCATTCCTGATCAGTTTGCCGAGGAGGAGGCATCCAACATTACTCTAGACCTGTGGAATTCCCAGAGGGGGAGAGCAGCTCTGGGTCAGGACCTTGTACCAAAACGACTAAACAATGGAAAAAAAAAAAAAAAACTGGTATGATGAAGTCAAATGAGAAGGTCAAAGATGCACTCAGGCGGCGGTGGAAATGAATCATGGCTCTGCGGCACACGGTGCAGATGAATGGTTCCTTGGGCTTTAAGTGGAATCTTGTACAGACACACAGTTAATCATTCTCCTCCTTTCTTTCCTCCACTTGTGCTGTTGCTTTTTCAAACTACAGTTGAACGTTTCCATATTCGCTAATGTATACCAGTCAACTTTATGACTCCTCCACTCCACTGGGACTTGTTAAATGTAAAAAACTGTCCAAGTATAGCAGACATAAAAAGCTAGTGGAATATGAGAAATGGTGTCCCTCATGGCGCTCCTTCAGCTTGGGATCTTTCAGAAAACCCCCTACCTCATATTGATAAATATAAAGGAAAGAAAGGTCATTAGAACAAGTGTCGAATCATGTAGCATAGCAAAATAAAGTCTTATAATTAGTTTAGTTTTAATGTAGTGGTTTGATGAAGCAATGAAAATTACAAGTTGTAATTTCTGCTTCATAATTAGAGTCATGTGTTTTAGATTTGTTTTCACCTTGTGCATTTTCCACATTTCTTTTGCATACAAACCAGCCCACTGTTTTACAAATGTCCAGATAAGCACCATAAAAGATAACAGTGGTTTGCTTTAAAAAAAAAAAAAGCATAAATGGGGCACACGGTTGACTTCCTGGCAATAATAAGTAAAAGAGCATTGAAGAGGCTAATGGCTATCAGTATTTTTTTTTCAGGCTAATCTAACAAGTGTTGCCAAAACAATACTTAGATCACAGCTACAACTCAAAGTTACATAGCACCTCAGAACTATAAGAAGTCTTTAAGTGCCTTTTGATATTTGTTATTTGATGATGTTCTGTGATTGCAGCCACCAATTTAGGATTCACTGTTAGCATTATTTGTTCTTTCATGCCTCTTTTTTTTTTCTCCATTCTGACAGTGCTTTATTATATACATACTGTATAGTTAATGCGTCATGTTATGGTAACTAATGCCATCATTGAAAAATCTTTATCAATAAGGGCAGCTACAAGCGCTGAAATGAGCACGCACCTTAAAAACAATAGGCTTTTAATATGACACAGCTTATATGGTTTTCAAAAATTGTGTTTTCAATTTCCAAATTCCAGTTTATTTCAGGTGTGAATGTGTCACTTATAAGCCCCAGAATCGAAGGGTCTGTAAACTGTGAAGAGGATACATTTTTGAGTGGGACAGCTGGTTTTACATGGAGGCGGAATACACTAATGCATGTGGCAACTACTAAACAAGGTCTATTAGTTTCTGTCTGAGCCCAAAACTGACAATAAGCCTGTCTTTATGATATACATTCATCTTTAGAAAACCCTTCTGTCTTTTGTGCTTAGTAGAATCAAAGAAACCATGTAATAAAAGAAGAGCGCAAAAGGTATGTAATCTTGCATATTGGATCATATGGTGACATAATGTGTCGTTGGGAAATAACGCCTTGAGATTTATTTCTCTTTCGATTTCTCAGAAACATACTAGACACATCATATGACTTTTTATCACAGCTGTAGCCTCTTGGGAATATCCCACCTCCTGATGTCTTATTTTAGAATGATGTGTCCATACATTTGTGCTGAGGTTTGCGTAGGTGGTGTGTGACGAACACATTGCGGTCATTGCTCCAAGGCCTAACTACAGGGTCCCACTTTTGGACAAACCATCTTCAAAGAAAAAGTGCTTTACTTCCTGAAGCGTGTAACGTGTAGTCTACACGCTTCAGGAAGTGATGCATTTTTTTACACTGTTGACTTTACAGAGGGATGAATAGGAACAGCTTTATAAATCATATTGGCACAAGAGATAAAGAAGTAGAGTGTCTATTGTCATACCATTCCACATTATGAAGTGGTTATACAGTTATGAATAAGCCAGAACAGAATGTACACTCAAGTAAAAGTCAAACATACATAACCTTATAAAGGCTCTCTAAATAGTTCTTAATACAGGGTTTATTTGTTTTCCAGAAATATAGGAAACCTACAGTATATGGTGTATGCAAATAGAGGAAGCAGTCTTCCGTTGTTCCATTCGGCCCCTGCTTCAGACCACAATGCTGTGCTTTAAGCCCCATTCATGAGGAAATTAACATTCCTTATTGAAATTCTGGGAAAAAAATACAAACTTTTATAACAGTTGAGTGGTCGGTTTTAACGTGACGGCACAGTCGCGGCTTTCCGCTTGTGACTCACTGTTGACATTGACACAGTTTCCTCCGCTGCCATCACGCCCTTCCTCAGCCTTCATCCTCCCTGCTACAATGGAGAGGCATACGGTGCGTTGCCCAACAAAGGCCTGGGGCAGCTCTGGACGGTTCTGGTGATTGTGTGCACCCGTCCTAGCGCACACCTCACAGGCCCCCTGCTCTGGGCTGAGCACAAATAGGATCTAATCCCACGTTATGGTTTCCACACGGCTTTTCAAAACGGGCCTCACATTGTGTAGCTCGTTGTGGGCACTTATGGTGCTTGTTTTACAAAAGTGAGCATTAGACTGGCTTTAAAATTCTGTTCTAATTCAAGTTTGACAAAATAAAGGCAGACCATAGGCTAACGCACAACAAAAACTTGAATTAGGCCGGCCGGCTACGTTTACAGAAATCTCTGTTTTGTCTGTGCAATGTCATATCCCATACCTTTGTAAGTGCGTGTTATTGTGGTACAATCTGGACTCATAACTCCAATAATAGTGTCTGAAAATAGAGACTAATCAAAGTCTATAAGGTCTAAGTCTCAGCCAAAGTATGTATTTGTAAAACTGGCCCTTAGCGTCTTGGATTAAATGGCGTCCACTAAATTCCAGTAAATCTGTTGCACCTCTTGCCAAAGCCTTTCCAGTCAGCAGCCCACTCCTTTTTCTCCTGTCTCGAAACTCATCCTCAGATGATGTAACGAACAGTGGGCGACTCAGTTGTTGCTGTGCGCCTGTGCGCTGTGGTGACTGATTTGTACGGCTAGTAATTGACTTGGGTGTGTTAGTGCTCTTAAAGCGGAGTAACTACTGGTTTTGTGTGCATTTTTCCTTTGTGCTCTCTTTTCTTGCTGCCTGTCAGTGAGGAGCACTTCTTTTTTAGCCAAAGTTTTATGCCTCCTGTCTGTATGTATTTGATCATTTCTTATCTGAAAACCATTTCCATCAGTGTTTTACAAGCGTTTACTCTAAAGAAGCTTGAGCTGTCCCATATTTAACAAACAGACAAACGTTTTTCCATCTTGTGTGTTAAATCATAGCTGCTGTTATTTTTGGCCGGGGTGCAGGTCATGAATACGACACCAATAGAGTTTAAACATCCCGTTTCACACGACCCAGTTGGGACTATTTAGACTGTGTATGGCTAAAGTCTGAATATATTTATATCCACAACTCGGAAGGGTAAATAGATGCTAAATGTGGACAATGCAGCATTCTGGAGTTGAAGACACAGAAACCAAGTGTTAACCATATAATTGAGGTATGTGAGAAAAATTTCAATGTTTTCTAAATTTCACAGTTTGAAAGAAATAAGACCAAGTTTAGATGTGTCAGATTTAACAAAGGACATCAATTTTAGTAGTGGAGCTGAAGATAGGAAGGAGTTGGTTGGGGAAAGAAAGGCCATGTCTGACCATTAAGTGAATGGCTATTTGAAAAATACACTCACTGACTACTTTATTAGGTACACCTTGCTACTGTGTTGAAAAGAAGAAGAAAATATCCCCTACACCATTACACCACCAGTCTGGAACCGTTGAGACAAGGCAGGATGTTCATTTTTGGTGATCCTGTGTGATTTTTAGCCTCCGTTTTCTGTTCTTAGCTGACAGGGGCGGCACCCAAAGGTATAGTCTTCTGCTGCTGTAGTTCATCTGCTTCAGGGTTTGACATGTGCGTTCAGAGATGGTATTCATACTTTGGCATACTTTGGTTGTAACGAGTGGTTATTGGAGTTACTATTGCCTTTCTATCATCTCTGACATCAACAAGGCATTTTTGTTCACACAACTGCCACTCACTGGATATTTTATTTTTTTCGTACCATTCTCTGTAAACCCTAGAGATGGTTGTGAGTGAAAATCCCAGTAGATCAGCAGTTTTTGAAATACTCAGATAAACCAGTCTGGCACCAACAATCATTCCACGTTCAAAGTCACTTAAATCTCCTTTCTTCCCCATTCTGATGCTCGGTTTGAACTTCAGCAAGTTAACGTCACTAACCTTTGGATACATAAATGCACTGACTTGCTGCCATAAGATTAGTAATTAAAGTTACCAAGCAATTGAACTGGTGTACCTAAAAGGGAGATATTCAGAGAGTTATAATAAAATGAAATTCAGAAGTTGCATTGTTTTTAAATATTTTTTGGCAATTTTATCATAAACGGGTAGGTTTTGAATGAAAGCATTATTATTAATCTGCCTTAAAAATATTTTGTGGCATGGAATTAAACATTGAGTCTGCAGATGAGTAGTTGGGTAAACTTACTACAACTAGAAAATCTACCGTCCAATCTTAGTCTGCTCCCATCATTTACTTAAAGGGGCATTATGTAACTTTTTAAGATCAAATTACGTTTTTATTTGACCATATATGAGGAAAACAGGAGTATGACCGACATCGGGGGAGGAGTGAACATAAGCAGAGTGGCAAGAACTGCGGTCTACTTTGGGGATAAAACAGACCCTTTCATTGAAAAGGTAAGACATCATTACAGACCATATATAATATATTGTGGTGTATTGTTTTCAGTTGTCTAATGCTAAATAACAATAGTGTTCTTGTTAAACATGGATGCTAAGCAGCTAACAGGAACGACAAATCAAAATAAGTTACTGTCTTGACCATGAGTAAATTATGACCCTGATTTCAGAGGCTTATGAGTCTGATACATTTGCTGTCTTGGCTTTTAAAATGATTAAATTATTATTACAAATCAGCTAATAACCAGGTTGAGTTTGCTCAATAACCAGGTTGGATGTAATATAGGATAATATTGTTATCACAGGATGTGGACAAGTGTCTTCTCTTTCGGTAAGAATATAAAACATTATTTTACTCACTAAAGTTTGTTTTAGTGTGGATAAGGAATATTTATGCAACATTACCAACACAATGAAACAACAATATAATAATACTAATAATAATGTTTTGTTGTTATTACAGCACTAACGTGTCCACACAGTAAAGGTGGCCAAAGACTACAGCTACATCCCTCAGCTGCTGAGCAGAATTTTGTGGAATCGTCTAAAGTCTCCAGGGGGACTCCCAAGAGGACAGATGACACCTCGGACCCTTGGTCTTCTCCTTGAGTTGTGCTCCCACCTACAGCTGAAATGGCACAGACTTAACTCCACAGAGGACATGTGTGTCAGTCACTCTCACAGGAACCATTATGTTTAGGTCTCATGCAGCAGTGGAAAAGTCTTTGTTATTTATCAGCTTTAAACCAGAATTTTTAGGTGCACCTATCTACACTGTTGTAGACATGGTTGTTACCTCTCAAACACTATATGTATGTCTGTGTAATATATGTCATAAATAAGTAATAGAATTAATTTTATTACTGTCAGAATGACACCGATACTAATTCTTTCTCTTACTTTCTGTGTCTCTCTCTAGAACATGACTTGGCCACACAAACCAAGGGCAGCAACAAAAAGAGACTGTGGATCAATACAACATTTTTTTAATTATTAATATGTGAAAGAATCTATAATTATACATCTGTATAAACCGTGCAATTAAAAAACACCATGTGGTGGGCTGGGACACTCTGTTGACAACAACAGAGCTTGTCACTGCACTGTCTGTGCTACAGAAGGTGTTTAAAATGTTAGCTCTAATGCTGTATTGTGTTGAACAACGCTTTATAAAACATGCCATTGTCAAACATTAGTTCTCGTCCTCTTCTCTCCCATGTCTCAGGAGTTCTCTTTACTGCTGTGTCAGCACTCGAGAGTCAAATATAGTTTACTCTTAATGAAGTCTGTCAAACAATAAACTTTGCTGTAGCTCTGGTAATACTCCAGTCGTGCACGTACAAGCGCACGCCAGCGAAGTGAGCAGGACACTGACTGCAGTTCTCCTAAGCGCCACTGATGTCAATAACTGTTAGATTTTTCTGAAAGTTACATAAGTACCTTTAAAGAGTCGGCCCGTTAAGGCTTTGGCAAGCTAATAGGAAAGTGCTAGCTCGTGAGCTAGCAACGTGTTGGAGACCCCTGGTATAGAAGTTTTTTTTACATGCTTTTTTTTTTTATTGTTTGGCATTGATTTTGTTCAGAACTTTTTATTACAAAGTGCTGGTATGTTCACTATTTTTGCTGTTTTGCTGATATTGTTTAAGGCCACATTAGTTATGGAATAAATATTTAGAGAGAGGAATATTAAAGTCAGTGGGTTCTGTGAATGTTGATATTCACAGCACATGCTCCTCTTGATAAAAGACAAAAGTGTTCCCCAGCCTGAATCCTGAAAATAAGCTTATACCTGGAGCCATCTTGTTCATCTTAAATAGCTCAACCTTTCAAGTCTTGAGGTCTTGTGCAATTTTAGCTTATCTGACAAGAGTATACAAAGCAAGCAAACCCACCTCAGGCTGTGGGAGATTTGATTTAGTTGACTGACGGAAGATTTCACATAATAGAATCATCGCACACCAAGGGAATAATCCCCACACTGAAATTTTTGCTCTACTGACTTCCCTTGGCTCTTGATCCTGGTAGATTAGCTCAGTAAAAGTGAGGCGCAGACTTATCGGACATTGCTGTTCATTTAGATGGACAGGGTTGTTACTTACTTTCTGTAATTTATCTCTTATTTAGCTCATGACTTTGAATTTGCCAAGGTGAGTCTGCTTGGTGGCCTCTGCCGCAGGGTAGAATTAGATAACGGGCAACTCACTTTCAGGTTGGGTCATGCAACGTCATGTCAGCCCACACTTAACACAACACTGGTAATTATTAGAATGAAGATGATAGGAACTGTAACAACAGTCACATCTCATAGCCTTGAAGTATTTTAATATGTATTGGCATAAATCTTTGTGGTTGGGCAAGTGTCATCGGTGGAAGAGGTGAGGCTTTGATGTGTCAAACACTGGTAATCAGTCATCATTATCACTCATATTTAATGTCTCCTCAGGATCATTTACTCTTGATGAAGTCAGGCTTCGAAACTGAAATGTGACCTCAGCCAAATTTAATCTTTAATCTAATTTGTCAGACCTTTCGGTTAGACTTTGCATGTGCTTTGGCGAGCAATATAAGCATGTAACTACAACCATGCAATAATAGTCATACATACAATGCCTTGCGAAAGTATTCGTCCCCCTTGAACTTTGCGACCTTTTGCCACATTTCAGGCTTCAAACATAAAGATATGAAACTGTAATTTTTTGTGAAGAATCAACAACAAGTGGGACACAATCATGAAGTGGAACGAAATTTATTGGATATTTTAAACTTTTTTAACAAATAAAAAAACTGAAAAATTGGGTGTGCAAAATTATTCAGCCCCTTTACTTTCAGTGCAGCAAACTCTCTCCAGAAGTTCAGTGAGGATCTCTGAATGATCCAATGTTGACCTAAATGACTAATGATGATAAATGGAATCCACCTGTGTGTAATCAAGTCTCCGAATAAATGCACCTGCACTGTGATAGTCTCAGAGGTCCGTTTAAAGCGTAGAGAGCATCATGAAGAACAAGGAACACACCAGGCAGGTCCGAGATACTGTTGTGGAGAAGTTCAAAGCTGGATTTGGATACAAAAAGATTTCCCAAGGTTTAAACATCCCAAGGAACACCGTGCAAGTGATAATATTGAAATGGAAGGAGTATCAGACCACTGCAAATCCACCAAGACCTGGCCGTCCCTCTAAACCTTCAGCTCATACAAGGAGAAGACTGATCAGAGATGCAGCCAAGAGGCCCATGATCACTCTGGATGAACTGCAGAGATCTACAGCTGAGGTGGGAGACTCTGTCCATAGGGTAACAATCAGTCGTATACTGCACAAATCTGGCCTTTATGGAAGAGTGGCAAGAAGAAAGCCATTTCTTAAAGATATCCATAAAAAGTGTCGTTTAAAGTTTGCCACAAGCCACCTGGGAGACACACCAAACATGAGGAAGAAGGTGCTCTGGTCAGATGAAACCAAAATCAAACTTTTTGGCAACAATGCAAAACATTATGTTTGGCGTAAAAGCAACACAGCTCATCACCCTGAACACACCATCCCCACTGTCAAACATGGTGGTGGCAGCATCATGGTTCGGGCCTGCTTTTCTTCAGCAGGGACAGGGAAGATGGTTAAAATTGATGGGAAGATGGATGGAGCCAAATACAGGACCATTCTGGAAGAAAACCTGATGGAGTCTGCAAAAGACCTGAGACTGGGACAGAGCTTTGTCTTCCAACAAGACAATGATCCAAAATCGACAATGGAATGGTTCACAAATAAACATATCCAGGTGTTAGAATGGCCAAGTCAAAGTCCAGACCTGAATCCAATCGAGAATCTGTGGAAAGAACTGAGAACTGCTGTTCACAAATGCTCTACATCCAACCTCACTGAGCTCGAGCTGTTTTGCAAGGAGGAATGGTCAAAGATTTCAGTCTCTCGATGTGCAAAACTGATAGAGACATACCCCAAGTGACTTACAGCTGTAATCGCAGCAAAAGGTGGCACTACAAAGTATTAAGTTAAGGGGGCTGAATAATTTTGCACGCCCAATTTTTCAATTTTTTATTTGTTAAAAAAGTTTGAAATATCCAATACATTTTGTTCCACTTCATGATTGTGTCCCACTTGTTGTTGATTCTTCACAAAAAACAGTTTCATATCTTTATGTTTGAAGCCTGAAATGTGGCAAAAGGTCGCAAAGTTCAAGGGAGCCAAATACTTTCGCAAGGCACTGTAGCTGAAGTTGTTTGGATATGTGATTAGGAGTGACACGCATCTAAAGGGGGTGGCTCCATGTAGTCTACCAAATAATTTATCAATTTGATCCATAAACATTCTGATCCATAGTAAACAGTAAATAATTTAAACCTTCAAAATAAACCAAACAGCTGTCATTAGCTTTTTTGGACTGACAGTTAGCTGGTAGCCTCAAGACAAGACAGGGCTACAAAGATAATTATTTTGGCTTACTTTCATAAAAATGAGTTAATCAATGACAATTTCTACTGTGATTGTGGGAGTAAGTATTTAATCCTAAATAGTGTGTTATACAAACACATTAAACACCAAGTACCCTGTTACTTTACCGTTAGCATACATGGGCATACATAGCTAGAGCTAGGCCTAATTTTAGCCTATTTATTTCCACCGGCTCAAGGACCTGTTTAAATCTGCTGATGATCAACATTTGCAGGGAGTACAACGCAACAATTCCTATTAAAACCTGCCTCAAGGGACTCATTAAAAGCAGTATTTGTAAAATTTGTTGTATCCTGCTTTATTTTTTCTGACCTCTGTTCTGAATATGGATATTAGTCTTCTGTGCCTTCTATGACTGCGGTTGGCTACAGCTACTAAAGCACTTTAAGTGCCCAGTAGGTGGAAAAGCTCTATATAAAAATCCATGGCATTTACCATTTACAATTAACTAGTTAGTTAGTCACGTAGTTAACAGAGTTAAAATAAGTGGCTTTTGGTGTCATTGAATTGTGTGTTTAAGTGTACATAGGGTTATCCTATACAATAGTCCAGTGTCCAGCATGTCCAGGCAAATAAAGCAGCTTTAATAATTGTCAGCAGTGTTGTGCGTAGCTTGCGGTGGGGACACTGGGACATATTTCCTTTCAGTGACATTCCTTAGCCCAAAGCAGTCAGTCTGATTGTGTGTGTGTGTGTGTGAGTCCAGAGAATGTGAAGAGCATTGTATTGTACGGGTGCTGTGTGAGGTCAGCACTTTCCTTCCCCTGGCTGTGTCAGTCTGTGACCCCCACCACCGCAGCGCTCCCTCCCCAAGCCTCCACTGCTAACAGGACGAGCGGAAACCGGAGGTCACCTAATCCCCGAGTGACTCCCCCGACCCGATGGCTCAGGGCTTTCCATTGTCGGACCTCACTCAGCGGCCCTGCTCAGCCACTTTCCATTTTGTAGTCCTGCCAGATTGACATTGTTTATTGGTGCATTTGGCCCCATTTTGGCCTTCCTTTTCTTAAAACCAGGAAGCAGATAGTCAATGTGTGACCTGTGGGCCTGGAAGTTAAATGGTGTTGTGTTTTACACCAGGCCGTCTGGACTGGTCCTGCAGCAAAGTGACACATTGATGTGGGCTTTGGTTGTTGCCTGTACTGTTATAGTCAAGACCAGACAAACCACATTCAAGACAAGACAAGAGTTGGGTGTACAAGATGGGACTAAGGTCTTTGTGTAACAAAGGTTTGAACCATGGCCAAGGCAGAAAAGAGTTGAGTCAAGAACAAGAACAAGACCATGGCAACATCAAAACCATGCAAAGTAGGCTCTAGGTTTTATTTGCTGGTAGGCTACATGCTTTACGAACGTGCTATGGTGTCAAGAAAAGTGTGTGACTGTGACAGTTGAGCAGCTATGTTCGATGTTTCTGGGAGCTTGGCTCTCCTCTGCCCAGTGTCAGAGCAGTTAGGTCAGTTTGCGGAGTGAGTGCGCTAATCTCCGACAGTTTGTGCGCAGCCCTTAGGATTTAAACAGCTTCAGTTTAAGCTGCTTCAGAGTA
Source organism: Perccottus glenii (assembly GCA_024416835.2). Taxonomy (NCBI): domain Eukaryota; kingdom Metazoa; phylum Chordata; class Actinopteri; order Gobiiformes; family Odontobutidae; genus Perccottus; species Perccottus glenii. The sequence goes on along the minus strand of CM044555.2, from coordinate 28,562,102 downwards.
AAAATTACAGGTTCAACTTGTTCACCTTCAGTGTGATCTGATTTGATTACAAATGGTATTAAATCATATGAAATGTGAGGCTGCTGTTACTCTAGTGCGCGCTACTAAATATAACAATGCATCTATTAGCCCCTCTGCCCAATATCACCACCAGCCGCCACTGTTTACATGTAAAATGTCCCAGTCGGAGACAAAATGGGTTACGTTCTTTATAAGACATTTCAAAAGTGCGCTTTTTTTTTTTTTTTTTTTAACCTTTATTTAAGGCCTGTCTGGAGTCCAAGACAGAGCTTGAGCACTAAAACACTTGTGTCGGCTAAGATGGGTTTCTCCTGAGCGCCTGCTTCTTTTCACAACCTGTTCGACATGTTTTATGAACTTTGAGCCCGCATTTCACAGGCCGGCCCCCCTCCTGTCTCTCCGTGAGTGGATACAGGGAGTAAGAGGAGAAAGGGGATCGGGGAATTTATTGTGTTTGTTAACAGCCCCAGATGAAAGCCTGAGTGCAATTGTAAAACAGATGTAATGCCCTTACAGCTGCTCCATTGGTCAGCTAATCCCCTGACTAATGTTCCCCCCTCATCTGCTCTAACATGCCCACACTTCCACCAGACCCTACACCTTTACTGCCCCACTCCTCCCCACCCCAGGCCAACCTTACCTCTGTGACCCCCTAGTTCGTGTTACAGACGCACCTCCCCCATCAGAGAGCCCCATTGTTCCAGCGCTAACTTACTCCACTGAAATGCTAATGACGAGTTGTCACTACATACAAACAAAATGACATGACATATTGCAATTACGACCCTGGTCAGCTCCGGAATGAAAATAAAGTGAGGGGTCAGGGAGGGGGCTGGGCTAGGGGACTGTTGTTTTCCCATGTGCCCGATGAATTCTTTGTCCATCTGAAATCATACTTTTGTTTCTTACAATTCAATTGATTGAAACTGTTAAGCATTTCATAAAACCAGACTGTGTGCTTTTGATTTGGTGTAGCAATAATTAGTGATGTAGTACTTGAGAATAGTCTTGGTTTTGTTTTTTAATGCTGTCATGTCAATCTCGGACATCAAGACCAACTAAGAACATTATTTTTGTCCACCTCATTCTTGTGATTGTCTAAAAACTTTTACCATTTCATTATCAATTAAAAAATCTCACTTTAACTCTAACAAGTCTGGGATTTTAGAACTTTTTATTGGTATCTACTCCTATGTATCCTACACAGTCTCAATCTGTCACGGCCTTTGTCTTGACTTGGTCCTGATCTCTAAAATGCTTGGTCGGGTCTTGGTACTGATACACTCTCTCTCACTGGTCTTGAACATGACTTGGATGATGAACACAGATGATCACTGAGAACCTAGCTAATACAAACTCAACTCATATTGTCATCTATCATTACAGAGTTGGACATACTCTATAAAAGGATTTCCTTTATGCTTGTATACTGGGACAGTTCAAATAAAATCAATTAAAGACATTATTGATCCCACAAAACACTTTTAAAAGCATGCTCATCTACCATAGGCTAAGGCGTTGCACAGCCTTCTGGCAGTGGTGTTGAAGGAGTTCCTGTGCTCTGATACATAATACAGAGGATAGTCCATGTTGTTAAGTATAGTAGTCATCCTGCTACAGATGTGTTACTCCCCTATCTCACCCAGATTAAGTATTTCAAGACTGTCCTGTTTTCCAAGGAGGACCAAGCTATTTATTATAATTGTATTTCAACAGTGCATTTCGTTTTTTTTCATGTCTTACACAATTATTTAGTGAGAAAACTTTGATCACCACATGAAGTCTTGTACTGGACCTTGAGTTCCACCGGCTGCTGCTGCAACTCTTCCTCCCCTCCTCGTCCTCTCCCTCTGAGCATTTGTTTGTTTTAGTTGGCCACCGACTCCCTGTAAGCCACTAGCCCGAGGCAGACGTGACCTCTCTGCCTTTAAAAGCCCAGCGGAGGACTCCACTGTTGGGGCCCCTTACCACTTACCCCTCCAGTGCTGAGGGCCATTTCTGCTGTCGAAGCCACCATGTTACCCATTCATCCATCTGTCTGTGCACGCATTCATCACTGTCGCCATCTCATCCATCTTAACTTGCGCCGACAAACCTGGGGGGTGCCCTCGTGGGGCTTCCACTCCGCAGTCAATCCGGCTCCCAGAATGTTCAGGCCCTTGCACTCAGTCTCAATAAACAAACACAGAACCACTCAAGGCGTGCAGGGCCTCTTAAATGACAAACAGCGCAGAAACAGGAAAGGAAAAAGTTGGTCAGATGTTTCAGCTCAGGGGAGATGTTTGTTTATGAGAACCAAAGTACTGTCTTCAGGAGCCCGCTCTGGTCCTGCACCACTCTTCACATTGGACTGACACATTTGGTGTCTCTGTTCGCCCTCAGTTATCCTCACAGGCTGCTTAAAAGAACTGGATGTATCAGCCATGATTGCTTCTATTGGTCTGATCTTGAGCTTGGCATTTGACTGTTGCAATTTTGTTTTTTTAAACAGAAATTAGATCTGGACAGATAAGGCTAATGCTAAATTACCGAAAGCACAATATACAAACAACGCAAACAATATTCAGGCAGCCAAATTAAGTATTGTCAATGCCAAAACTTTCCTAAGTTTCACCAACAGCTTAAATAAGTATAAATGTAAAGTTTTTGGAGCTAGACTTGATTATATGTGGTCTTGAACATAAAAGGAAACTCACAAGGAAAGGCTATTCATTAAGAAAATGCACAAGTACCGGCCTGCAGTGCAAGAATGATGAACTTATGCTAGCAGGCTAATGTCAGTCTATTCCTGAGTATAATAATGTTAGCACAAAACAATATTCACTAGCACATGCTGCAACTCTTGTCTCTTGGCCTCTTGTCTCACTGCTGACTCGTCTCATGGCCACACTCTTGAGTTTTCGTGCTTTGATTGGCTGAGCTCGGAAGGAAGCGCAGCTCCTGTTTCCTGTTGTGAACAATCCTAATTTAAAACAGCGTGGAACCTGGAAGTTTCGTTTTACCACACTTTTTCCTTTTATCGAGGAATCCTATTGTTGAATTTACTGTCAGTGTGACTCATAACGTCTGAGCACACAAACTCTGTCACCTTTGAACTTAGCTAATACGGAAGGTCTTTTTTTTGTTGCTGTAATCTGTCCCAACAAAATTACTATATTTCTTTTTCAAGCTCATTAGTGGCTTATCTAGGTGGACTGGGCGATATAGGCTAAAAAATAGACAACATACGATTTGAATTAATTTTGTTGTCTTGCTACTACTAAAAATTTAATTCAAATATATTTATTAAAAAAACTGTATTTAGCCAATAAAAAACAGGATCAAAGCAGCAGCAGCTGAAGAGTGCACTACCCGTAGAGTGAAAAAGCAGTGTGACCCACTCTCACCTTGACGCAGAGAATGTTGATAAGCTTATGTTTTCACAGAAGAACTTCAAAACACAGGAAAAGTGTATAGGCTACTTTAAAGTACTACTTCACACGGCAGTCGATTCATGTTACTATCAGTTCACTTCAAATGTTAAATGCACATTTCTAAAAGTTTTTCTATAAGCACTTTTTGTGTTAATTGCTTTAATAATAACATGAAGAATGTTTCAATAATACAACAGCTTTTGTTTCTTTAAAATCCACCCACACTGACTACACCTAGATTAACTGGTATCAAATGAAATAGTTTAATAACCTTAATAACCTTTAATAACTGAACCTCATTAAAAACCGTGAGCAAAAACCTGAGGTACGTATTGAACCGTAGACTGGCTGTATATTGTTGCATCCCTAGTTTAAGCCCTCTCTGTCTCCATAGACCATTTCTAGTATAATTTCCAGTGCACACAAAACCTTGTTAAAAGACAATAAAAACCTTTGACCTTGTGGCTACTTTGCATAAATCAACAAAAGTTGAGACACTATGCCTTTCCTATTAATCAGCTTCATGCCACTCTGCTAAACCAAAGCATCTCAGAAGTAATGACTTCTTGCTCTGTGGATTATTAGTGTTTTAGCGTGTGCGGAGTCACCACAGACATTATTGGAGCTGCTCTGGAGCCAACAGCAGCATTAGCCACAACAGTGAGTAGCACAGGGTTAGGGTTGTCACTTCTCCCTCCACAATTTCTCAAAAGTCTGCTTTATCCCTGTAATGTTATTTTGTGTTTTTCTGTTAGTGGCCATCATGTAAACCTCTGGGCTGAAAAACTGAGGCCCCAAAGCTCTGTGATTTAAGGGGGCGGGCCTTCACTCATTCAGTCAAGTCGATTATTGGTGTGTTGCAAAGTGATACTTGGCAGGTTGACATGGTAGGTTGAGGTGTAGTCTAAGATGACGTAAATATCTCACAGCAAAAAGCCAGTCCACAAGGGGCCTGAGTCTGCTGGTAGTCACTCCACAGGCGTCCAGATGGGTGGTGTGCACAGGAATGCATGCTGATTATAGAGGCGGCTCTCAGTGGAAAGCCATCATCTCCACAAGCCCGACCACGGTGCAGAGCAGTCCAAAAAGACGCCAGTCCTCCTGTTTTCTGTTGCCATGTGGCACTGTGTCTATTCCCATATGCGGCGCCTGTGTGTGTTTTTTTCCCTGTCAGTCTTTGAATGGCATGGCAGTCTGTAGACCTGCTGGTCAGTGGTGAATGGCAATGCTAATGGGTTAGCCGGGCGCCTTTCTGGGGCGCTCTTGGAGGAGAAAAGGGGGGGGACGGAGAAGGAATTTGGGGATTATGAGGAGGAGAGGTATGAATCGGGGGTTAGAGGCAGCAGCTGTTGCCCCGTCTCAATGGAAGAGTTTGCCCCAGCCCGTCTTTTCTTCAATCCTCAGCAGGATACAGTATACCTCTGTGTCTTTCTGCGGCCTTCTGTCCCACCTCTCTCTTGTGCCCCGGTCGCGTTAATGAGTAGCAGCGGCTGTGAGCCAAACAGCTGGCTGCCTTTATAAAAGTTGAGTGTCATGCAAATGTAGGGTCGGGATATAATGTATTTTCCGATGGATATTGTGATAAATTTATTTTAATAACAATAATGTCTCTTGGAATCAGAGATGAAAATCTCTCACCTTGAAAACTGAGTTCCAGATGCTTTTACTTTAACCTTTTCGTCAAGATGACCTGGATGACTGAGAACCTTCACAGACATTTACATTTACATTTACATTTATTCATTTAGTTGACGCTTTTATCCAAAGTGACTTACATTGTTCTAATGTAATTACCAGTGTTACAGTCACTGGAGGCAAGGTGGGTTAAGTGTCTTGCCCAAGGACACAACGACAGTATGAACTGTGGGGAGAGTGGAAATCGAACCGCCTACCTTCTGGTTGAAGGACGACCGCTCTACCCACTGAGCTACTGCCGCCCCGGTCACCCGCCACCATTTATAACATTTGACTTGAGAAGGATAGGTGAGCTATAAAAAAGGTCATTGCAGTCTTATCTGGAGTCTGTGGAAGTACCATACTCTTATTTGAATGGGATACATAAATCAGTCAAATAAATACAAATTAATTTATGTAAAGGATTGTAGAGGTCTGGAATGCAGCTTGAAGGTTTTCCAGAAGGGCAAATATCCTAAATAACCTAAATGGGCCGTCTTCGATCTGTACAGTGTGATTCAAAGGAAAAATATCACAGTATTGTGTAAGTGTTGTAGGCAAATATCTAAGTGTTTAAATACAAACATCTTGAATGTACAGCCTTTAATTGAGGAAGTCTTCTCCCAAACGTACAACATATTTCCAAACTGCCTTTTGTTTTTTGTTTTTTTACAAAGCCACTGGCAGTCCTTTAAAAGAAAATAAAAATGCTTTAAAAACATTTTGCACATAATAAAATGATCTAACAACATGTCCCCTGAGATGGTTGAAACATACAAATACTGAGCACTGCTGCACATAGGACACAAGGTCTATATAAAAAACAGGCATAGCAACAACACCTAAACAACCATATTATCATTTTAGTTCTACAAGAGTGGTGAGTAAAAATGTAAACCGTAACCTCCAACAGTGAGCAGGTACAGAACATAAACAGAGACATCTTATACTATCTATCATCTATCTATACTATCATGTTTTATACTACCTACACCTGAAACTGTTGTGAGCTGGCAGCAAAGAAAATACCTGCTGCTTGTGTCACTGTGGTGCTGTAAAGTGATGTGTGACTGACGCTGTCACTCATCTGTCGTAATCACCTCAGGAGCAAAACGCTTGGTATAGAGGAGGACATCTTAAAACTGTAATTGCCCTTTTAAACCAATTATTGTCCTATGTCTAGTATGTTTTAGGGATGGGACGGTATGATAACCTTGAAACAAATTATCACAGTATGACAGTATAGATTAAAGCTTGAAAAGCTATTATTTTTCAGTTAAATTGGGCATAGATAAGGCAAGTGTCTTTAAGGCAAAATGAATGCACTAGGTTTAATCTAGGTTAAATGTATTTAAAAAATCAGCGGAAATGTAACATTTTTAGCTTTAGCTCATATTACACTAATTATTTAATATTGTGAATAGATATTGATACAGTAGCAGTTTAATACCGAGGTATACCATAAACCCGGTTATTGTCCCATCCCTAGTCAGTTTACTGCAACTTTGAATCTCGGTGTCACCCATTTCTTTTCCATTTATTTTTGTTTCCTTTGACTTAAATAAGTCACTTTAAATTATATTTGCAATACTTAGGACACTCAGGTTTCAGGATACTCTGCAAACCTCCAGTTCACTCAAGTTATATATTATAATAAATGAGACTCAACATAAAATATTGTGTTAGTAGTTTTTGTCAAGTCACCCAGCCCTAACGAACAGTCTTTCTGATTCTCCTGTCGAGTGTTTTCCTTCTGGCCGTCGCTGAGTCCATGCGCCTCTCTTCACAGCAGCTCGTCCAACCACAGGCTGATTAGAAGAAGTGCGCCTCAAGGTCGATGGGCCTAATCTCCCTGATATGACTTGAATAGAGTGGGAGCCATGTGCTTTTTGTCCTGTGTGTGGTAACTTGCAGCTTTCAAAAGAAGTTGGCCGTGTCGAGCCGCCGTGATATCAGGGAGTGAATCTGATCTAGTCTTCGTCCTTGGCTCTCCTCCACACCTCCTCGGCTCTGCTGGAATCTGACATTGAAGCCTGTGTTTGCCTTTGACTTTATGTTACATTGCTTTTCCCTGTGCCAGTAGTGTTCCCATCAATACCTAATCATTTATTATACTCCCAGCATCAACAGATCTTTAAGCTCTTTAGAAATGCAGTTACAGAATCACTTACATTAAAATCACTCAACTTCTGAAAGGTACAACAGCTAGACTTTGTTGCTTTATCGTCAGTATGCCGTACATTTGAATGTATTTGGTTTGGGTTGTCTCGCAGTATACATATGTTTGTATTGTGACCAAGACTAGATTCTGTATTACTTCTTTGTGGAATAGTTATACAAATGTCATGGTTGATTCTGCAGCTTTTCTTGCTTCATACTTCCGATATCATACTACCGATGTCATACTTCTGAAACTAAAGGTTCATTATAATTTCTATAAATACTTACAATGCTTAAAGAGTTGACATTACAGCAATTTCAACAAAATTCTGAAGTACCAGACACATCGTGGCAACCAAGAATCAAGGTTTCAGCCACAATAACTGGGATTTCTTTTTTAATTTAATTGTGCATTTGCCCAACAGTTCCTCCCCATTTTTAAATTGTGATTTAGATTTTTGGTTTTCAACACAAGGGTACCATTCCATTGCCTTCTAATGTCACTTGCACACTTTCTATAAAGCTATTTAAATGATCTGCATAGTCTAGTTGTGCCTTATATTGCATCAGAACTTTATCATGTTTTATCATGTAAGTTGCAAATTTGAATGTAATTGCTGCTGGCGCTTAAGGCAGTAATTCCTTGTAGGGAATCACAGAGTCTTGCTACATTTTCGTTGGCTACAGTTTAATGTGCAAGAGTTATCTCAGTATTTACATCGTCACCTGTTTTTCACAATGTCACCTCTCGTTTACATAGTCAACATCTCATGACTCCAGTGATTAGCTGTTCAAACGCTTAGGGCAAACACGCCAGTAGCAGGAAGGAAAAGTGTGAGCATGTGTTCATTTGTGGTTGAATTGACTTGGCAGAGGGACACGAACAGGTGACAGGCAGAGGCCCTAATCCCTCGTCTGATGTCAGCTTTGCCCATGTGTGGTGCTTACATGTCTGTGTGCTTTGTGCGTACACATTGGGGTGTGAGGCCTTTGTGTGCGGTGCATACATGAATGTGTGTGATGATGTGAGGAGCAGCCGGGAATGCTCTGGCACTGTTAAAGGGGGGCCCCCCGTCTCACTTTCACTCGATGGGGCACTCTCAGAGAAATTTCACACTGTATTAAGTTCATATTTCAGCGCCGCTACGCGCAGCTGGACGCACTACCTACACCTCTTTATTCTGGGCAGTGGCTGTGAAATGAGGTGTCATCTTATCTAAGCGATACAATTTCTAAAGTCTGCATGTGGGTTCGAGAAAGGAAAGACTTACCTCAACTCTCCTTTATGACTTTATTTTTGTCTTGTATACTCGACACATTCTACCTCAATATAACCCTAACCCAAACCCTAATGCAAGATTTTAACAAAGAAAAGAAGACCCCTGTAGTGTCTGGTCATGTGGTTCCCACACAAGTGTGTCAGGCCCAGAAGTGGGTTGCAAGAGATAAACATTAACAGGAATTGGGTCCTGATTGATTTGATCTTTTCAAGGGTCTCAATTAAAAAAAACAGAATCTACCATATTTTCTTTGCTGTACTCTGCTAATTATCAACTTCTGTAATAAACTCTGGCAAGTAACACAAATAAGCTTGCGTGATATAATCAACATGTCGTGGCACATTATTAATAAAACGGACTGGATTATTGCAACTCTTTCTTGTCCTTAAGATGTCAAATATCTATTTGTACAAGCTGAGGTTTAAATAACGTTTTGATGCGTTAGCTAGCGATTTGAAAGTCAAAGTTGTCTCTAACTAGATGCTTTATGCTTTTTACAGTTTAATGGTCATTAGTGTTGTTAACTACTTTTCATGATGCATTGTTTGACATGTGAATGCACTACTAGACGTCCAAACACCAATCAAAAATGGCATGATCCTTATAGATAGATAGAGAGAGATACTTTATTCATCCCCATTTGGAAATGAATCTGGAAATTCAAGTGTCCGGTAGCAAAAGGAAAAAAAACAGATAAAAACAATACACATCACACAATAAATAAATAAATAATAATAATAATAAGAAGAATGCTCCTCATTCTCCTCTCTACCAAACCCCCCTCCCCTTCATCGACACACATTTCCTGACCACTTTTTACAGTTGATTACTGTCTCTAACAGTCAGACAGTGTGCACTGTATAGTGACTAGGACGTTTCAGACACAGCCTAGGTCTGATCTTAGACTGGTAATTAAAAAACATTCTAAACAAAAAACTTTATTGACAAAAAAAAGTTTTTTAGTTTTTTTTTGTAGTACAATGGACTCACAACTCTTTCAGTAACTTTTCATGCCCACTCAGGAATAAATTCAAAACGCCTTTCATATATACGCCACTAAAGTCCAAGAGTATTATGTATCATTAGTGAACAAATTAACAGAAGGTTATTTTTGCACTGACGGCTAACAGTATGTGAGTCGACCCTTAAAAGGTCAAGGGCAGTGGTCTAGAGAGTAAACAGTGGCCCATTTTTGTCTAAAACAACTCAAGCTCAACTTTGATTAGATTGATTAAAGTTTTATTTCATTGCCTACGAGTTAAAGAAAATTCTAGAGTGATCGAGTGCCAAGTCCAATTGGGAGAAGAAACAGAGCAGTATATTTTCTTGCTCTGCAATGAGGCCTGACTTCCACCTTTGGAATGCAGGATGACTGGTTGTGTTTGTTGAAACAGACAGCGCTGAGCAGCAGCACTGAGGGGGTTGATAAGTTCGGGAAAGGAGTGGCAGCCAAGAAGGGAGTCTTCGTTTCAGGGATGGGTTTGAATGAGGAGTGGACATTTTTAATAAGAAGAGTCAATAGTGCAGTGAGCCTTTGTTCTTTCTCTCACATGTCCCTGACCTTTAGCCCTGACCTAATAACGTGTCCATTCATCCTTGCTCTCCTGCTCAGATGGACAGAGGTCCGCAGCAGTAGACTCTGAGATAGACAGAACTGTCTTGTCTTGTGTCATTTATCATGTGGCAGCTTGTTTCTGTTGTCCTTGCTCACCATACAAATGTCATGTCTGTGTTTGCAGAATGTCCTCAGGGATTCTTCAAAGCTGATGCGTCAGGCGACAAGTGTAAGCCATGTCCCGACAACACCCAGAAACAGGGGACTGGGGCGTCTTCCTGTCCCTGTTTGGAGGGCTTCTACAGAGCCCCCACGGACAGCGAGACTGGACCCTGCTCAGGTGAACTACTGCATAAGTGACATACTGTATACTGTACACACATAAGTTTGCCAACACTGTTTTATAACCATTCAAATATGTTGTGCTGTAACAATCCCTTTTAGTCAAATACTCCACTGACATGGAATCAGGAAGATGGTATACAGTGATCATATTTGTGATGAAGGATTAACTGTTATATATATATATATATATATATATATATATATATATATATATATATATAGACTGTGTATATACACAACCAGACTCAACATATAACTAGATATAACATTTCCAAAGCCAAAACTTTCCAGAGGGCAGTTTTTCTTTTGCATTCCTGATCTGTAAGAGATACTGCACATTTGTATCTTTTTCAAGAAATCATGTTTCAATTTCGAGTGCAATATGTACAGAGGGTAGAAACATAATTAGAAGCTACATAACTTAATATAGTGTCATAGCATATGTTTTGTTTTGCTTTCCTGCACTGTGCCTGGACAGCCAGACCCATTCACTGTCTTAACAAAGAGACCAACTGAATTTCCCCTAGAGCAATATTAAAGCTGGATTTAATTTAATCTAAAATAGGGTGGGCTTTATGTGATGCTTTGTTTCTCTGATTGGTTGTATGTTTTTCAAATAAAATAGTACCAGAGGCAGCTTATTTTGTATGTTGGTATAGGCCCTGAATTCTGATTGGTTGAATGTCTATCCAATTGCATTTAGCAGTAGGTTTATCGACAGGGACCAGACTTATTTTTTGAATAGAATAGAAAAGGAATGAGAATGGAAGGACTATTTGGATGGACTATTTTCTCAGACCTTGCATAATTCCTGGTCAGAGCAGCACTCATTATTTTTTTCAAATCCATTTCCAGACATTTTGTTTCCATCAGCAGACTCAGAGATCCAGAATTTCTCTTCATGTGAAAAGTTTAAATTTTATCTAACTTCCTGTAATGTTTTCATTGCCCAGGTCTCCCATCAGCCCCGCAGAACCTTGTGGCCACCACCACCCAGCTGTCTGCCGGGAAGCTGCTGCTGTCCTGGAACGCCCCTGAGAACACGGGTGGGCGCACTGACATCACCTACAGTGTGGAATGCCAGCGCTGTGACGGGGCTGTGTGCCAGCCCTGCGGCGAGAAGATCCGCTATGAGCCGGCCAACACAGGCTTGACCGACACCAAGGTGTCAGTGAGCGAACTGGACGCGCACCTCAACTACACATTCACTGTGGAGGCCCACAGCGGAGTGTCAGTGTTCGCCGATCAGCTGCCCTCCACCAGCGCCCTCACCACCTCGCTGCAGTACTCAGGTGTGTGGTAACAGCACAGTGCCTTGATGGTATCAGGGCTGCTGTAATGACTGATACTATCTGTACTCTGGCAACGCTGTGAAGCCAGCTCAGTAAAGGAAGTGAGATTAGTCCATTTTTAATCTGCACTGGTCTGGAAACCACAGAGAAACTCACAGTACTGTACTATTGTGACACATTTTCCGTAATAACAGGATGCAGAGATTTTGTTAAAGTCAACACATTCTAAAAACTTTTATTGATGATATATCCGAAAGCAGTCATGCATATACCGATAGAATTGTTGTCTATGTAGGGACGGAGTGACTCAGTGGTAGAGCAGTCGTCTTATAACCGGAAGGTTGGCGGTTCGATTCCCGCTCTGCCCTGTTCATACTGTCGTTGTGTCCTTGGGCAAGACACTTAACCCACCTTGCCTCCAGTGTCCGTAGCACTGGTGTATGAATGTGTGACTGTAGAGGTGTGTTTGGTGGTGGTCGGAGAAGGTTGAGCGCCGTGTGTATGGCAGCCCCCATCTCTGTCTGCCCCAGGAGTGAATGTGTGTGAATGGGGTGAGTGGAAGCACGATGTAAAGCGCTTTGGGTGCCCGAGAAGGGTGCAAAAAAAAAAGCGCTATATAAATGCATGCCATTTACCATTTACCATTTTATGTTAAACCGAATAACACCAAAACATAAAGAGCGGACTACAGTCTGTAAAGCATTAACTCAGTTGTTGCATCATAAATTGCCACCTTGTCAGATTAATGTTAAAAGAGTTTATTCTTTACTAGAATTCCGCTAACATCTGTTCACCTTCTCAGCTCTGCAAAACCCCTACCACCAAAAGTCATGAAGTTTACAGTGTCTGCTATTTTCATATCAGCATAAACCACTGTCTTATTTCTTTTTGAGGAAAGGTTTTATGTGGTAAAAATACTTGAAAAATATTGTGAAAATATTTTTCACTTTGTGTTCAGATCCACCAAAAATCACCACAATGCGTCTGGTGGAGAGGAAGCCCACCAGTCTGTCTATCTCCTGGGCTGTGTCATCTAAAGCCCGGGCCCAGCAGCGAGCCTTCCGCTACGAGCTCACGTACCGCAAAAATGTGAGACACTTTTTTTATGTCGCAATGAGAAAACATACAATTGCTTATCGAATAACGTAGTATCCTTTTGGTGAGCTTGAGTTTTAATAGGAGTTTGTGGTTATGTGTGGCAGGATGCTAGCTCAGATGTGACCACGTACACGGTGCTGATCCTGGAGAAGAACACGGTCCAGGTCAGTGACTTGGCCCCCGGTACGGCCTACCTGTTCAGGATCCAGGCGGTCGGTGCTGATGGCAGCCCCGGGTCCAGCATGGAGGAGCAGTTTGAGACCTCTGACGGTAATGACCACCACAGCTTACCAATGTGTCATTACTGATGATTTAAAAAAATAAATAAAAAATTGTTCAAAAATATGTAGCACTTGTCAGCAACTACTGTCAAGACTCTAAATCTATTATGGACCGCAACATATTGATTCAAATTCCCTTTTATCAATTACATTAACTAGCTACTAATGCTAATGGTCAGAAAGGTACCACAGAAGCTCCTAGACATTTTTCAAACACATTGTATTTGGTCTAGTTTAACCACAGATGCTACTTTCAGTGACACTATTAGTTTTTCTTCTATATAATAATACATACAAAAACATAAAAATTCAAACTACATCTTCAAAGCTAACAGTAGCTAGCTAGCTGAAAGTAGCTAGGAGCAGGCAGTTTATATACATAACGAAGGACCATTCTAGAGGTTCCATGGGAGAGGCTTGTTACTGACAGGCACTGCTCAGATGTTTGCAGGGTTGCCAGGTTTTTGCAACAAAAATAGCAAATGGCCAATCAAACTAGCCCAATAATGCAAAAACTCAAAATATGCCACTCCAATATGTAAATGATTTATTTTACAATTTTAAATGATTGTATATTAGTAATTAAAAAAAAAAATGGTAGAATTAAAATTTGGTGGAGTAAAATATTTCAACTAGGGATGCACCGAATGTTCGGCCACCGAAATTATTCGGCCGAAAATAGCCAAAAAAAGCACTTTCGGCATTCGGCCGAATAAGTAAAAGGCCGAATAAATTTTGCCGAATAATGACGCTTTTTAATGACGCAATCAAATTACCCGCGCGGAGTGAGAGGCGCGGGCTTTATGCAGCAAACATGTCAGCAGTGTGGAAGCACTTTAAGGTGTCGGAGAAATAGGCAAAAACGGCCGTTTTCAGACATTGTTCTGCTGAACAAAACAAAAGTGAAACAGACCACGGAGTTCTTAGAAGCTGTCAGCACACGATTTAGTCAGGCGGACTCAGAACCATATCGTGCTTGATCCACGATATAAAGATCATTACTTGGATGTGGGGAGAAAGATGCGCACGAGAACTGATCCAGGCCGAGTTGGATTTGGGAAAGCCGCTGGGTAATGGAGACGGTCAGGTGCACAGCCAGGAGATGAAAACAGCGCAGAGAGTAAACGGGCTCGTACTACAGATTAGCCGCGCACAGTCTCGCTGTCTGACTGGTAAGATTTTATTTATATTTTGGATTATGGTAACACTTTATAAGTAGTTTCTATTTTTAACATTAACTAACAATGAAAACCCCTTATTAACAGCATTTATTAATCGTAATGTTAACATTTACTAATACAGTATTAAAATTAAGTATCACATTTGTAATTTTGAATTTAAAAGTATCAAAAGTGGTAGGCCTATTTGTTAAAATTGTGAATGCACTCATACTAACATGAACTAAATATTTTTTTATTATCTTAAATTAAGGAAGATTAATAAATACAGTGTTGCCAACTTAGCGACTTTGTCGCTATATTTAGCGAGTTTTCAGACCCCTCTAGCGACAAATTTTCAAAAAAGCGACTAGCGACAAATCTAGCGACTTTTTCTGGAGTTATTGGAGACTTTTGGAGACTTTCTGAAGTGAAAGCACACATCATTTTTACTCTAATCAATGAGCAGGGCCCCACCCCATCCCAAAGCACTCATAGTCGGCCCAGTCTTCGCGCAGCAGCCCCTCCCAGCTGCAGTCAGAGCAGGAGTTGTTAACCCCTCCACGTCCAGACTGCAAAATGAATCGCGCATATGCGGCAACTTAGCAAGCCGCCGCTGGTGGATCCCGCCCAGGCTTAGATTCAGCACTCGAAAATGTAAAATGTTATTTGTCGAAACAATGTATGGTTAAAAATGTTAATGCTTTTCAGTCACTTGTTGTAGGCTCCTAAGTGGACCATAAGGTTAAAAACTAAACTTAAGAAAAAAAAAAAAAAAAAAGAAATAAATCTTGTAAAAAAATAAAAAATAAAAAATAAATTACGGTTAAAAATGTTAATACTTTACTGTGACATGTTGTAGGCTCCTAAGTGGACCATAAGTATAAAAAAAATAAAAAATAAAATAAAATAAATAAATAATTTTTTTTTTTAAAGAAACTCCGCCGGAGTTAGGTCACAAATTTGTCAAGAAAGCACGGAGAACGCAAGAAAGTATGCAATTTAGTATGATGACGCGATGACGTAATGACGTCATTTAATATGCTAATTTACGCATGACGTCATCTAGCGACATTTAGCGGCTTTTTGGCCAGGCTTTAGCTACTTTCCTTTGAAAAGAGTTGGCAACACTGAATAAATACCATGACAAATGTATTGCTCATTGTTAGTTAAATATTTTGAAATTTTATTTTTGTTATTTGATTTTTTTTTATCTGAAAAGCAACACAAAATAGTAAAAAGCAAATTTTTAATATTTAATTATTGTAATGGTGAAAAAATTGTCAAAATAAATGGAAAATGTGAAACACCGCATTCGTATTCGGCCTTCGCCAAGCATTTCATTATTATTCGGCTTCGGCTTCGGCCAAGAATTTCATTTCGGTGCATCCCTAATTTCAACGCAACCATTTCACCTGAATATAACTAATGCAATATGTCAAGGCTTTAACCTGTGGAATGAAAAAACAACAACAACCAAAGTGGTTAAAAATAACCCTGGCAACACTGGGTGTTTGGCTTCTCAAAATCTTGTGAAAAGAATATTCTACGGGACAACTGGCACAGTGACTAGCCGTCACTTATGCACTGCTAATGAAGTCTGTTCCTCTGTAGCCCACTGTAAAT
The DNA here is from genome assembly GCA_024416835.2 of Perccottus glenii. NCBI lineage: Eukaryota > Metazoa > Chordata > Actinopteri > Gobiiformes > Odontobutidae > Perccottus > Perccottus glenii. The sequence goes on along the minus strand of CM044555.2, from coordinate 28,546,200 downwards.
GTGTGGTACCTGTATGACCAAGTGCACATCTTTTCCCTCCACAGTGGACCCCCCCAGCAACACCGCAGTCATCTTTGGCGCAGCTTTGGGCGGAGCGGCCATGTTGTCCATTGTAGCCGTGGTGCTCTTCCTGCGCAGACGGTCAGTTCCCAGCCTTTCTGTCATGTCCTGTAGCCTGCCCCGGGAGAAGAGGCTCTTTCTGTAGCCTCCTGTCTCATTCTTCTGCGCTTCCTTTGTGGGGCGCTCGCTCTCTCCTCACCTCACGTCTCTTCCTTTAGCTCTTTGTCTTCATGTTTGGTGGTATTACTGCTGAATGGGCCTTGTCATTGCTTATATTCGAGAGGAAATGAGTGGAAGTGGGACATTGTGATGATAAGAGGCTGGTCTTTTTTTTCTGCAGGACTTTGTAAAGATGACCTGTGCTTGTACTGTACTGGAGCCACCACCAGTCTCAGTGCCCAACTCACTTGTCGGTCTTTCACTCTTTTAATCCGCTCGGAAAACACACTCTATTGGACGTTTTTATCAAAAGGCTGGTTTCTTTAAATAAAAGCGTTGGCGCAGCTGTGGAATGCTTTAGAAAGCCTGGGTTTTTACAAAGGTTTCTATGAGCTATAGATACTGCTGCTTGCAGATGATACAATAGCCAGACTTGTCGATTGCTTTCATGGAGGAACGATATGAATGTGTATATTCTCTCTTATCTTTTCTTGCAGGAAGAGAGGCTCTCATGTGAGACAAGGACCTGAGGACACCTACTTCTCCAGCTCAGGTACAGGTGCTAGGCTTCGACTTAAGTATATCTCTAAACCAACTTTTTGCACCTTCTGTGGGTAAAGGATCATGAAAAGATATTACCATTCCAGCATATAGGTCTTGAATTTGTACTCTTACTATGCTACTGTTGTCTAAAATAGCCTTTGATTTGAGTTTTATATTGATTCGGTTGACACGTGTTACATAGGTGTTACATGTCGTGTGTGTCTCCAGCAGCCCTTTACTTTGAACAAACCCCCCCCCTGCATTGACTAGCAATGACCTAAATGATCAAATTAATATTCAGAAACGGCATCTTGGGCTAAACATAAACAAGCCCTTACCCGTGACTGATACTGATACTACTATTAACTTTGGGCATACGTGAAGAGAGAGAGAGAGATAAATGTTGGCCACTGTTTTAATGCTTTAATAACGTCTGCATTTACATAATGTTACAGGGCTCCATCATAAATGCAACGTTATTGAAAATCACAGTCACAATAACTGTGGCCTCACTGCTAATGTCTGCAGTGACAAGTGTCTGCATATCTTTGTCTCAACTGACAAAAGATTAAAATAAATAAGAAACATGGCTGACATCTCCTTCAATATTTTACAATGTTTATGTTGTTACAATCTATAAAAACTCACATGTTTAATGAACTTATTCATAAAGGTGTTATCTGTAATCTTATTTGATAGAGAATGACTCATGATCAAAAGAGTTTTGTTGTTTTGGGCAGCAATGCAGTGACTATAGTGCATTACAAGTTTATACAGTGCAGTAGAGTTTCATAAATGAAACAAAGGCTGACTGAAGTCATTTACTGTCAGACCAAATATACTGGAATCTCGTTCTAAATGGGCTTTGCTATGTTTTGCAGAGCAACTGAAGCCCCTGAAGACCTACGTGGACCCCCACACATACGAAGACCCCAACACGGCCGTCATGAAGTTTGCCACTGAAATCCACCCCAGCCACATAACCAAACAGAAAGTGATTGGAGCTGGTGAGTGACAGCCACACTCACACAGCCAACTGCGCGGCTCAACTCCCAGATGTTGAAAGATTTGCCCAATCCCGTGAATTGGCTGTTTATATTCTGTGTTTCTTCTTAACAGCCTGACTGACAGTGCTTACTTTACTGCGTTTACAAGTCTATCAGGCTGCGCTCGCACAACAAGTCGGGACATTTTTGTTTCTGTGCTAAGTCTTGGTAGGAGGAGCTGTGATCATTTACAAAGAAAGGGTATTTTCTAAAGGTATCAGAGCGCTTCCTGAGCTCTTTTTACACAAGACGTGTATTGGAGTGTGACCACCTTTAGCCTTTGAACCCACAGGCGTTTTTTTTTACCCCCCTCCCCGTTTCCCACGACCAGCGGCCTGTGCTCATGTGACAGCTGATTCCCATGCCTCCGGTCCTCGGGCTGCCACCCACTATCTCTGCGGCAAACACACCACCACCTGAGCCCGAGGCTGAACGCACGCACAGCCGCACCTGCCTTGTTTTCACCGCAAACCTCTTCAACAGCCAAGCCACTCAATTAGTCTCCATAATTACATGACCTATATTTTCATTAAAACTTTGAGCAATTACATTGTGAAGATATACAGTGGATTATTGAGGGTTACAAATACTTTTCAATAGCTTAAGCTTGTTGAGTGTCTAATTAGTGAAGTAATTATCAAAACAGAATATGTGAAAACCAGTGGATCTGTTTGGATACTACTTGATGTTTGCTAAATAGTTAAATAAGGATAAGACATCTGGACATAACTTTGAGGTGGAAGATGTTTTCAGCCAATCCTAGAGCAGTCTGATCTGTGAGCTAACTTTAAATTCCCTCTCAGGGAGTGGTTCAACCTGATGGGAGACACAAGTCATGAAGACGATGACTTTGATGACTATTAATCTTCACAGATACTGTATTGACTTAATGTTTGGTTAATTCTGATAATTTACATTTTCTGGCATTGACTGCCCTTTATCAACGAGAAACCAAAGTCACTGTAGAGGAGTAATGCTCTTTTTGAGTCATTGACATCAGTCCTCCCTCTCTTCAGGTGTGGAGGTAATGGGGAATCATTTTTATCAACTAGTTATCAACATTAAATTTGTATAATATGCCAAGGAATTATTTCAGAATGGATAAACCACAAAGAAATGATTATAAATTTTACATATATGAGTTTCTATTGTGTTTTTGTACACATTACACTTAAGTAATGCCAAGAAATGATGTAAGCAAACATTATTATTTAATTATTACTTTACCCAACTAGTTGTAATATTGAGTCTTGTTCTTTTTTATTTTATTTTTTAATTTAGTAAAACAATACACTTATGTAAAATAATACACAATTTCAAAACACTCATTTTATCTCACAGTTGCAACAATAACATAATCAAAAGTAGCCCTCTTATTTAATCCTAAACAATAATCTTCTAAAACATTAAGCAAGTGCATTCAGTGCAAAGACGAAAGGTCATTTGAAGTTTATTTGACCAAGCATCATATGACATCATATATATTGTTGTAATGAACCCCATATTTCAAAAAACTCAGACTCATTATTTAAAAGCCTGAATGATATTCTTTTCAAATTAATAATTTCCATTGCTTCTGAAATCCAGTCTTTATGAGTTGGTATATCAGTTTGAATTAATTTTTTAAGAATTATTGTCTTTGTAATCATGCATATTGAATCAAAGGCATTTGTATTCTTCGATGAGATATTGCTGAATCCGTGCAAATCTCCAAGTGTTCTAATGGAGTTGTGTTGTGCAGGCGAGTTTGGAGAGGTGTACCGGGGAATCCTGAAGGCTCCCGGGAGAAAGGAAGTAGCCGTAGCCGTCAAGACTCTGAAGCCGGGCTACTCAGAGAAACAGAGGCAGGACTTCCTGAGTGAGGCCTCAATCATGGGCCAGTTCTCCCACCAGAACATCATCAGACTGGAGGGGGTTGTCACCAAATGTACGCACAGACTATCCGCTGTTAAACAGTAGTTTATCTATTTAAACATGGAGCTATTTGAATGACACTTTCTTCTCTTTGTGCAGTCAAACATGCCATGATCATAACCGAGTACATGGAGAATGGAGCTCTGGACAGGTTCCTCAAGGTAAGTTCAATGGATTAGAAACAAATATATGTCCTATTTCAAAAGCGGCTGCCAATATTTTCTAAATTAGTAGAACCTTAGAAAATATCACCAAAGTAAGCAGTAGTATAATCAAGGAGTAAAAAGATAACTACTTGACATAAGCATCTATCAAGGGACTATTCCACCAACTGGACCAAACAGAAATAAGTCAGGACAAAGTGTACTATAGTCAAACATATACATTTATAATATTATTTAATTATTTTATGGTTATTCATTCCATAAAAGTAAAAGGAAAGGAGTACTTAGCACATCTTAACTGGATACAGGTGTTGAGGAGGAAGTGCGCGCAACTTATTCATTCCATAAAATTTTAAAGACACTGTATAAACTAAAATAAAAAAGGTTGAATACTACAAATGTAAACGCAATATATTATAAACCACACAACCTTTTTGAACATTTATTCACACAAAACATATACATTTTTGACAATAAAAACCTTTTTCACCATTTATCACAACTGTATTCCTTATAACAATTTAGATTTTTTTTTCTTTTTATGTGGTCCCAATAATTCTTTTTATCACAAGAGCTGTTGCTTTTGTGGCTGTGGTCCCTAACTGTACCTGCATCTTCTGTGTGCCCTCCAGGACCATGACGGGGAGTTCCCATCCTTCCAGCTGGTGGGAATGCTGCGTGGTATCGCTGCTGGGATGAAGTACCTCTCCGATATGAACTACGTCCACCGTGACCTGGCGGCTCGCAACATCCTAGTCAACAACACAATGGAGTGTAAAGTGTCTGACTTTGGCCTTTCTCGAGTCTTAGAAGACGACCCTGAGGGCACCTACACCACCAGCGTGAGTTCACGGACACTATTACACATGCCCCTCACGGCGCTAGCAGAGCCGCGGACGGGCACAAGATAATATACCACTATCTTGATCACCACCAGGCCTGCAATATGGCCCTATTTACACAGAGAAACAGTGCAAACAGAATTAAAATAGAGAACACAGTGAAATGTGTATAAATGTTAACTTTGTAAGGAAATTTGTTTTCAGGTAATACAGCTTTAACTTTTAGGTCAAGTCAACAGTAGGAAAAGAAAAGAAAAACAGAATAATTGGAATATTTACCTACTACTTAGAGTTGTGTATGTTTATTTTGCTTTGCATTTGTCCTTCACAGGGAGGAAAGATCCCCATTCGCTGGACGGCCCCAGAAGCTATTGCCTACAGGAAGTTCACCTCAGCCAGCGATGTGTGGAGCTTTGGGATCGTCATGTGGGAAGTGATGGCGTTTGGAGAGAGACCCTACTGGGACATGAGTAACCATGAGGTCAGAGCAGCTACCATACAGTAGATATTGTATTCTAGGATTGATTTATCTTACGCTAACCCCATTGCACATCATGTATTCCCTCTTGAATATAAAAATGACATATCTTAGAAGGAATGACTCCTGCCGTTCTGCTCTTTGTGGACATGTGTAGGTTTAACATCGTGGTGTTTGCCCTTACAGGTGATGAAGGCCATAAACGAGGCCTTCCGTCTGCCCGCTCCCATGGACTGTCCCTCGGCCGTGTACCAGCTCATGCTGCAGTGCTGGCTGCAGGACCGCTCCAAGAGGCCTAAGTTTGGGGACATTGTACCTCTGCTGGACAAACTGCTGCGAAGCCCAGACTCCCTCAAGACCATTGCAGACTTCGACCCACGGTAACATTTATTTACTCTAAAAACTAAGGGCCTCGTGTGCATATTTAACTAACAGTGTTACACTACAGCTGCTGCCATCATCAGGAAAGAGCTCTGCAGCCCAAGCGCTTGTATCAGTTTCATATTTAGTCTCACTGCTTCATTCGATTTGTGTTTGGGGACAAACTGTGTGACATCATACATGCCTGGAAGGAGCCTATGCCACTTCATTTTAGAAACAGTCAAAGAACGTCTTAAAGTACTGTTATAAGAATTCTATATGTCCAAAAGAATTCTATATCCTTATATTATCCAGAGAGACACGGAGACAGATTATATTATAAAAAGCGAAAGGCCAGGTTTTATTCCTTGCAAGGAGAAGCAAACACATACACAGATACAACAAAGGTACATTGTGCGTTTTGCTTACCTAAGTAAACAAAACAGGGCATTTTATATCACTAACGTGGGGGCTGTCAGTGGGAGGTGTATCTTGCATACACCCTCCCCTCAAGGCCCCAGCTCCAGGCTCCAGGTGCAGAAGTCCTCCGGCAAGCCATGTCTTTAGTTATGTCTACCCCATGCTTGGAATAACATGGAGGACACAACATGATTTGACATGACCTGTAGAGAACTATGAGCACCAACTAACTATAAACAATATACACAATTATAAGAATAAAATTCTTATAACATTCCCCCCTCTTTATGCTGATGACAATTAGCATAAACAACCTACTAGCTTGATTTTGAGTTTTAAACTATGACAGAAGCGAAAACCCAGCAGGGCGTTGACCTAGCCAGAAGAACATTTTGACCCATTGGTAAAATGACCTAAAGCTGGGAAAACTCTTCTATCCACCCCTTGCCCCAAAGGCGGTGACAAAACACAAACATCAAGCATCAAACGTATGTAATCACTTCAAATGATTAACTTACAACACATGTCAAAACAAACACAACAAATGATTATAATGGATATGTTTCAAATCAAATGGGAACCCACAGAGTAATGCACTGATTCTTCAAAGTCAAATTCTTTAAAGTCCATAAATCATAAATCAAAACATAGTGTCACTCCAAAATAAAGTAGAAAAATTTGCCAGAGGTTGAGCTGGTCGACCCATTGGACTCAAGATCTCTGGCCTGTCCCTGCCTGTCCATTTCTGTCCCTGTAACGAAAAGAAAAACACATGGAGTGAGACATATGTACATTCATAATGATTAAAATCAATTATCTTCAGCATAATCAATTCAATGAACCATACGGCCCTTAGGTCTGTAGTATGATCCGTCCTGGAGCTGTTGTCCCGTTGGTGTTCATGCAAATAATAACGTCCCTCAGATATCAAAGTGTTCATCTGAGGTCAAAGCCTTGACCTTAGTCGTTTGGCAGGTGCATGTCCAGGAATGTTGACCCAGCAATGGCCACATTCATCAATCTCACCAACAAGCTCCGGTACATGTAAAGTAACACAAACAAACATTATTAGACATGGAAGTGCAACAACAACATGTTGTACATGTACTGTATCTCAATTCAGATTCTAAAATCCCAGTCAATTTTCCAAATATGTTGTAAAACCAGGTCAAAATGAATTTCTCTATTCCAAAATTAATTTCTCTAATTTCTCTGTTAGAGTTTGAAGTCCTTTCTCAAAGACTTTAGTTCTGCTGTAACTAGTCCTGTGTTACTTTGGAGGAAATCCTTTTGTAGATCCCCTCTTCAGCTAAAAGCATGCTCAGTGCTATTTTGTTCTGTCCAGTCCTTGGATCAGTTTTCTCTCATTTCCAGTTTTAATTAACAGTTACAGCATCTCTTGTGTAATTCATAAACCTTTGTTGTTTATAAATATACTTAATTTAATCCACATTTGCATAAATTGTCTCCAATGGTAAACATTCAAATCCTAATGCTAATTTAATTTTAGCCTTATATTCATTAAGGACACCTTCAAGGACACCTCTGTCGATGTAAATGGGGCTCTCAAATGAACCTGAGGGAGCTGCTGTTTGGCTCCTAAAGTGTGAGTTTCCACTCACGATGTTCTCCGTCACATTGTATGTGAAGACAAATAAAACGAGGATCCTTTAAGGACGCATGTTTCCGGTCAGCAGGCAACGCTGGTCTAATGGTCTTACTTTCACAAAACCTCCAGACTTCTGCTTTGCACTGCACCTGTCCCTGATCTCTACGTTTGTCAAGTTCAGAGTGATGTCACAGGAAGTCAGGTGACCCACGTCACTAGCCCTGCTCACAGGTGTACTTCCCTTCACAGGTGTAAACCAAGATGATATAAGTTCAAAGAACTATGTTAATATTAGCTCTGGCTGGTGGTGTCAAAACTCCTTTTCTGAACTGGTATACTTGTTGTAGTTGGCTTCCATCCAAATAAAGAACAAACAAACAAATCAGAACGTTATCTGACATTATAGACCCATAGAAAGTGCCTCCTAGGTTTTCGTCAAACGAAACCATAAAAGCCCTTAAAATGATCAAACCATAAAATTGAAACAGCAGATAAACCCTGTTTCCACAGATATGGTCTGCTGGAAATCTACTTTAATCTGAAAAGGTTTAATCAGACTAAACAGTGCTTCTCCAGAAAAGTCCTGTCAACTTTCTTTATTTCATTATTTGATTTAAACTTTTAACTGTATTAAACACTGTTGTTTCAGCCTCATGCTAACCATTAGGTTAACCAAGCATCCCTTCAGCACTTTAACACAGTTTTGTTTAAACCTTCATCTCCCCCCTTTTTGAGACGTGGGACAACCATGGCTCAAAATTTAAAAAAAAATGAAACAAAAATGAAACAAAACTCAAAAATAAAATCAAAACAGATTGTTATTTTTAATTACCACCTTAAATTGTTATTTCATTAATTAGCATTTCTAATTATTCATCTTCTTTATGTTTTCCCAAATAGCATCACTTTTGTTCATGTTATATTTAAAACTTAACTTTGTTTAGTTCAGTTTTAATTTTAGTTACCATTAGTTGTAGGTCTTTACCTGTAACTGTAATTGGTATCATCCACAATTAGATAAATTTTAACTCAGTTGATGCAAACATAAATAATTTATATAGATCAGAACTGGTTTCTCATGATCTATTTTCACAAACTTTTAAACATTCACCTTCGATTCACAATTTATTTCACATGTTCTTTTAAATTAGAATATTCTCAAAATATTGTTTAATTTACCTCAAATTACTTTCTTTAGAAAGAAAACACATTTTTCTCTTACTTCAAAACAAAATTTCTTAATCACCCTTAGGTTCAGACCCCCCTCTCTGGGGTTAAACCAGTAACAGCAGCCTGTCTTGAACACCCCACAAAGCCTCTGCTCTGTTCACACTGCTTTCCTCTAAAACACCATCACCTTTGTGACTGTCGTTTTTTTTTTTTTTTTTTATAAAAGGAAAGACCAAACATAAAATCAACAAATTTCCTCTTAAATTCTTCTATTTTTAAACAAAATCTCTTCAGGATTTTGTTCAGTACAGATTTGTTCTATACTGTCTCTGTAAAACTCAGTTTTACCACCAGGTGCTTAATACAATAAACCAGTTTGTTTTTGTATTTTTCCCATACTAATTTAAATGTAACATAAAAACGTTTTATCAATTACTATTTTCATGTTTACACTAATTTGGCATTCAGATGCCACATAAAGAATTCACCTCACTCAATGTTAAACAGAAACTTTAAACATCAAGTGTAAAATCAAAATTAACGTGTCTCTCTTTCTTTATTCAAATTCACCAAAATTGTAATCATCATTACTGTTCATTTAAAAAATGTATCATCTCAACCTCTTTTTTCTTTTTCTTTAGGTTACAACGACCCAAAGTTTGTCAAAACCCAAACCAAAACAACGTCTAACGTCTGTTCAAAAGTGTTAGTCCCTGTACTCAAAAAAAATAAAAATTTTAATCACTTCAAACAGTGATTAAACCCATCGAGCCATTGGCATATGCTCTTAAACTTTAACAATTCACCTTGTTAGTTTAACAATTATCTTTTATTCACTTATTTCTCATTAACTTTTAATTTTTCAAATCAAACCTTTAAGATCGTTTTAACAGTTTGAACTGTTTTAACATAGATATGTTTTTAATCACCAAAACCAGATTCCTAATTTACATTACAGTTTAAATCTTTATTGCATAGATCACACTATACCTTAATTATAAAGTACCAAAATAAATAATGATTATTATTTATTTTGAACTATCTTCATTTCAATTTTCCAATTACTTAAACTTTAAGTTTTTCTTCTCAAAAACCATATTCAATCTCACTAATTCAATCGTTTAGTTTACCAAATCATGTTTCATAGATTCAATAAAACTCAAATGTGGACTTTATTCATATCAACAGACCTGTCAGAAGGTCAAACAGTTTTCATAATTAAGTATCATAAACTTTATTTAACACATTAGTTCAGTGCAATCTGTTTCTGTCACTGACATTTATAACTCAGTATTCTTCTCAACATTAAAAGTTTGTTTAATGTAAAGGCTCCCACCATGTCTGTGGAGCTAAAAAAAAAAAACCCAAACCAAAACATTTCTCCCTCTTGGGAGCAAAAGGAGGGTGCTGTGAAGCCCCTGTTACCTTGAATTACATAGAATGTTATCTTGTGTTTAAACATTAAACAAACATTTTCACACTTTGTTAGAACCAAACCAGAGAAATACATAATTGTTACTTTTCTTTATTTAGGTTCCGGTAACCTTGTTTTCTTTTAAATATGAGCTTATGGCCCATAACTATAACGTTATATTATCTTTATAAACTTACTCTGCGGAATTTAACTTTAAAACATATTTAAATTCTTCCAATTACAAAGTATTCATTTTCATTCTTTTATTGGCGTTATACCGTGTGTTTGAACCACACTGATATTAAGGACCTCTATTAAGTCTCGTACTAATAGATACACAACATTGTTTAGCAAAACATCAATCACTAATTCTATTTTAGATCCAAGTGTTGGACCTTTAACTTCTTTAAACCTTTAATGTTCACATTTCTATGTCACATTAAATACAAAACCAACTCTGTTCTTTAACAGAATACTCATTATTTTCTCTCATAAACCAAAATCACATTCTCCTCTGTAGATGTGTGTCTCATGTGTCCGTGTTTGTCTCTATGTGTCTGTATTTACATGTGTTTATGTGTCTTTATGTGTTTATGTACCTGACCTGTTAGTTGAATCGGTCAGTCCTGAGGTCATTCCCTCGACTCTCGTCTGGACCCAGTTTCGACCTCCTCCTCCTCCTCTCAGTGCCCTCTCGTCTGTCACGCCCACCTCCACCTCGCTCCTCCAATGGCAATTGTGCATTTTTCCTCAGAGAAATACATTACATTCATATTAATTTCAAGTTTCATCCAATTTGCAAACACACTTTACAAATACCTTTTTGGTCAATCTCAATAGATCAAAATTTAAAACAAATAAACGATTGTCTGAATTCGTTTATCTTACCGCTTCCGTGTTGCTGCTCGTCTGCCAGCCTTTTTCCTTTTTTTTTTTCAGCCGAAAAGGAGCATGTGGGAGGTGGGGTGCAGCGGAAGGTTTTTGGAGAGGACACTGTTTTCCGGAGGGAGGGAGGCCGATACCTAGATGCTCCAGAAACATTTAAACAAAATACAAATGATTAGTGTTTTGAAGTACATGTGTGCACTTCTTTCAAAATCTCTTCTCTACTTCTCTTTTTTTTTTCCTCACATTAGAAAAATAGCTTATGGAAGCTACCTTTCTCTCTCATGTTGTTCAAACTTTCTCTAAACAAAAACATTCCCGTTGTTCTGATTCACATCATTAGACTCATTCTTCATCCAACAATGGCCCATTCATAACACAATTATTCTCTCAAACACACCTTTTATCTTTAACTTTTTAGGTCAACAATTCTCAGTATAAGCCCCGTCACTTTCAGTGGGCTTTTTTCTTTTTTCTCTAACTCACCGCGTCACCAGCAGTGAACATTTTTCAGCAAAAGCTCTCGTGGGCTTTTTTAAATCACCGCTTCACATGCAGTGAACATTTTTCAGCATAAGCCTGTCACTATCTAGTGGGCTTTTAAAATCTCATTTCTCATCTGCAGGAATCACTTCACGTAGGCAGGCCTTTTTATAGTCACATTGACTTCGGACTCATTCATCTCACCCGTTAAGATTTTACATGTAGGTTCTGATAATGGTCAATACTCGAGTTTTCCTGTGCGCCCAACGCACCATTAAAACCAACAATACTAGCTATGCAAGGCAGTTCGATTGTGGCGTATTACGATACGTGATTATTAATCTAAGATAAATTCCTGTGCTCTCTAGACAAGCTATTTAGATCTCATACTCCTTCTTGTAATTAGATGCTCTATCTCGCATAGAGGTTCGCACTTGTCACGGCCAAATGAACTAAACGCGAGTCAGTTTCAAGAAACACCATAAAGACTTACAAAGCATAAGGTATCTATCAAACTTAAATCCAGCAAGACAACAAGCTTTAACACAGATTAACATCAGAATATCCCGCTTTAAAACCTCACCCGTTAAGATTTAACATGTAGGATCTCGATCAAAAACACATACTTTTTCGGCTTTAAACCTCACCCGTTAAGATTTTACATGTAGGATCTCGATAAAGCGGATCTCACCATTAGATGACATTTAGGGTCTCGATCTTTCAGCGTTTAAGAATCTCATATGCTGGCCAACTTCATGGAAAAACATCAACTAATGATGTAAACTACATGCAGCCCGCTCAACATATGTCAGATTTCCAAAACGACTTCCGGAAGCTTTGGTAATTACAAACTCACACACACACACCAAAAATAAATTAAACAGCTGTTTACCTGAATTTTCAGTCCAATAGTCCAGTTGTTCCGCAGCCAGACTGTCTGTTCTGTTCTCTCGTCTCTCTGCTCTTCTCTTTTTCAGTCCAGATTTCGTCATCGTGTTCACACACACACAGAGGATATCTGGCCATTACTGCTAAATAGCACAGCTTGGGACTTACAAGAAATGCATTGTTTTGCATTTCCCCGTGCACGTCAGTTCACCTCTTTGCATGAGAAACCACGAATATTGAAATCCGGGTCACGGCACCAAATGTTATAAGAATTCTATATGTCCAAAAGAATTCTATATCCTTATATTATCCAGAGAGACACGGAGACAGATTATATTATAAAGCGAAAGGCCAGGTTTTATTCCTTGCAAGGAGAAGCAAACACATACACAGATACAACAAAGGTACATTGTGCGTTTTGCTTACCTAAGTAAACAAAACAGGGCATTTTATATCACTAACGTGGGGGCTGTCAGTGGGAGGTGTATCTTGCATACACCCTCCCCTCAAGGCCCCAGCTCCAGGCTCCAGGTGCAGAAGTCCTCCGGCAAGCCATGTCTTTAGTTATGTCTACCCCATGCTTGGAATAACATGGAGGACACAACATGATTTGACATGACCTGTAGAGAACTATGAGCACCAACTAACTATAAACAATATACACAATTATAAGAATAAAATTCTTATAACAAGTACTTTTCTTAAATAGGGTTATTTCATTCCAGATTGTGAAAATTTACTTAAGTAAATGTCTGGAACATCATAACCCACTGCAAGTTATCTTTATTTTAAGTTAGAATAGGTGTGACAACAGATGAAAATTATTTCTGGTTGGTGCAATATATGTATTGTGCATTGTCCCTGTCAAATAAACAAATGAATAAATACCCATTTACTTCACAAAGTAACATGTGTTTGGGATCCTTTCCCTTTCCAGTTTTTTTAAGGTGGTAGAAATTCTGTTGAACAGATTGTAATCGTTTATCTAAAATAGAAGTAAATGTAACTTCAATTATCTGAATGGGTTTATATCAATTTGTTGGAGTCCAGAGGTGTGTTTGTTGACACTGTCCCTTGAATATCCCACTCAAATCCACAGAGACCAATAGAATGAGGCTAGTAATATTATTAATAATAATAATAATAATAATAATAAAAAGCACAGTAATAACTACTAACGGTTGGTGCAGTTTTTACCCCAAAGCGCTGTAGTGCACCAAAGTTGTTCTGCCTTGAAACACTAAATACATATCCCCTTCAGCTTTTATGGAAATTGGGTTTGGACTTTTTCCAGGTTAAAACAATCCAGTGTTGGGCCAAAAATGCAGAGGCAGGCCAACAGACTTGCATTGCTTTGCTGAAACCCATTATCTCTGGTCACCAATTACAAATGTATCTGTGAAACTCACGTGTCCACATTTGAGAGGCTAGGCTGAAATATATAGCAATTTCTACTAACCACAGACAAACATATGGCTAAGACTTATGTAATATTACACCCACCGATGAGAATTAAATTTGATGTGACATTTTCAAACTGGTGTAATAACTCATAACTGTCTTGACCGACTGCACTTGGAGTGGGACTAACTTCGAGCCAGATGGAATAATGTGAAAACTTGTCTTGACATTCTTCTGAACCTGACAGACTTTCACTCAGATGGAGCTGGCCACATGTCTTTACAGTGTAATAGCGGTAGAGGTTGTTGTGTAAATGGCTTTAAGATGGCTAACTGTTAAGACACAGCCCGTGGGATAATGGCAGAAATGTGTGCAGAGGTGTTTTATGGCCGTTCTCTGTGAGACGTTGAGTAAAAGAGATTGTGAGTAACTGTGTGTAATCTGCTGCTTCGTTAAAGATCGCAAACAAGTGAAGAGAAAGGACAAAAGGCTATGACGCTGCAGTTTTAATGGCCTCTCGCCCCCGACTGCACCAACTGTTTTTTATTACCTGCTAGTTCTTGCTCTGTAATTACCAACCTCAGTGCACTGGCTTTGTTGTGAGGAAAAGCCTGTTAATTGAACTTCTCTCTCTCTTTGCAGTGTATCCATCCGCCTGCCCAGCACCAGCGGCTCAGACGGGTCCCCCTTCAGGTCGGTGTCCGAGTGGCTGGAGTCCATCAAGATGAGCCAGTACAGTGAGAACTTCAGCCGAGCTGGAGTCGTGGCCATGGAGCAAGTGCTGCAGATGAAGAACGAGTATGTGCCATGCTATGTCTGTGTGCAACCTTCAAGCCGTACAGTTCATGCAACTGAAGCAACATACAGTGAATCCTGAGAGTATTTACAGTGCCTCACTTTTTACACATTTGGTTATTTTACAGCCTTATTCCAAAATGGATTAAATTCATTATTTGCCTCAACATTCTATACAAACAATACCCCATAATAAAAACAAGAAAGGTTGTTTGAAATCTTTGCAAATGTATTAAAAACAAAGAAAACTAAAAATGCACATGTACATACGTATTCACAGCCTTTGCTCAATACTTTGTTGAAGCACCTTATTACAGCCCCAAGTCTTTTTGAGTGTAATGCTACAAGCTTGGCACATTTATTTTTGGGCAGTTTCTTCTATTCTTCTCTGCAGAACCTCTCAAGCTCCAATAGGTTGGTGAGCGTTAGTGCACAACCATTTTTAGATCTCTCCAGAGATGTTAAATTGGATTCAAGTCTGGGCTCTGGCTGGACCACTCATTCACAGAGTTGTCCTGTATGTTATAAGCTGTGTGCTTAGAGTTGTTGTCCCAGTCTGAGGTCCAAAGCGCTCTGGAGCAGGTTTTAACGATGTCTCTGTACATTGCTGCATTCATCTTTCTTGATCCTGACTAGTCTTCCCTGTTCCAGCCGCTGAAAAACTTCCCCACAGCCTGATGCTGCCCCACCATGCTTCACTGTAGGGATGGTACTGGCCAGGTGATGAGTGGTGCCTGGTTTCCTCCAGACATGACGCTTGATATTCAAGCAAGAGTTCAATCTTTGTTTCTTCAGACCAGAGAATTTTGTTTCTCATGGTTTGAGAGTCCTTCAGGTACATTTTTGCAAACTCCAGGCGGGAGTGTGCCTTTTACTGAGGACTGGCTTCTGTCCACCACTCTACCACACAGGCCTGATTGGTGGAGTGCTGCAGAGATGGTTGTTCTTCTGGAAGGTTCTTCTCTCTCCACAAAGACACGCTGGAGCTCTGTCAGAGTCACCGTCGGGTTCTTGGTTACCTCCCCGACTTAGGCCCTTCTCCCCAATTGATCAGTTTAGCTGGCGGCCAGCTCTAGGAAGAGTCTTGGTGGTTCCAAACTTTTTCCATTTACAGATGATAGAGGCCACTGTGCTTGTAGGAACCTTCAATGCTGAGCTCAATTTTGAGTGTCATGGCAAAGGCTGTAAATACTTATGTACATGTGCTTTTTTTTTTTTTATATAACTTTGCAAAGATTTCAAACAAGCTTCTTTCACATAGTCATTGTGGGGTATTGTTTGTAGAAGTTTAAGGCAAATAATGAATTGAATCCATTTTGAAATAAGGCTGTGACATGAAATGTAAATAAAATGTAGAAAAAGGGAAGCGCTGTAAATACTTTCCGGATGCACTGTCTGTGTGATAGGAATGCACAAAATTAAAATATCAGCGGATACATATAACCTATAAGTCTTATGGCAAAGATCTTTTTTCCAAGATTGACAAATGTGTAAAAAACATTTTACACAATGTACCTTGAATTAGCCTGGTATTCCAGACCGTTTTCCTTTTTTCAAAAGGAGGACAGTCTGGTCCCTTCCTCACAGCGAATCCCCTCCTTGGCAATTTTGTGGACGGACCAATCACAAGCCGTTTGTCTGCAGCAGGGAGTGGTTTGCTGCCAAATGTAGAAAGTGTTGGCTACATAATTTCACATCAACTGAGCAGTGCACTGCTTTTTTTTTTTTTTTTTTTTGCCACACTTTAATTAAGAGGGCGTTTACACAAGAACGCTGGTCAGGATTTGCAACAATCATGCTGTTGCCGATTTCAATTCTCCCTGTGCAATACTGAGGCACGGCTATTGATCATGTATGAAAACTTTTAACTTGTTCTCCAAGGTTTATCCAGAGTATAGGGCCACCATGCCATACAATTTCAGGATCTACAGTATTTATCATGATAGGTAATATTATTGGTAGTTAGTGACAATCAGCTATTAGCAATAACTAGGATTTATCCTTAATCTATGCCACATTATGCAACAGATGGGATTCAACACTTAACATAAGAATGTTCACTGTCCCACTGCACTCCTTTAGCGGTTTGTCTTTTCCTAAATGCCATCTAAATGTTGCAGCCAGCAGAAGTATTTCCACACAACATGAGAAATAGTTGATATGGAAAAACTAATGGAGAGCAGCAGAAGGAGGGGTTCATTTGTGGCAGACTGATGGTGGTTTGTGGTCTGCCCAGTCCTTCTCCTTCGCTCCTCTCCGATCTCATCCCTTACTCAGAGCTCACACTGGCCCAGGGCACTTTGGCGTGTGGAGGGCAAAGGCCTCTGTGGCTTTATCCGACTAAAGTAGAGGAGACTAGAGGAGATTAAGCAGATGAAGTAGATGGACGAGGAAGTCGGCGTGTTTGTACTTTTAGAAAGATTGAAGAGGTGAGCCCAGAGTGCATTCTGTGAACTTGACAATGGCATCGTTTACAGCAATTGAACTGTCCCACATGTGTGTAAGGGAGAATTTAATGAAATAGGCTCAATCTTTTGGAGAAAGGTGGCTTAGTGAAGCACTATTAGAAGGTTAAGGGCAATAACAAGAGTAGGCGCCATAATGTCCCTAGAGGCAGAGTCTGGAAGAATCTTGGACCAATAAACAGTGTCAATCACAAATGTTAACTTACTATGAAGCTTTAAATTCATAGGAGGCATTGTGTGGAGCCATCAATGATTACTTATTTAGACTGTAATTTAGCAGTATAGGTGTTCCACAAGAGTCTGTTCTCGCTCTATTCCTGCTTACTTTAAATGCTACATATACAATAAAACTCTGAGGCTTAAATATTTGATCTGTAACTTTAATGTTTCAAGGAAAAAATAATAACGATATTACATTAAATTAAATTACATAATACGTCTGAGAGGGATTTAGCGAGACAGACTGAGATGTGTGGGATATGGACCGCTGTGTTTGAGCAAACGTTGGATCAGGACCGTTTTGACAGCTCACTGACAGACACACCTGTAACACTGAGGAGGGGGTGTGGAGCACGGCTTTCGGTGAGTGGCCGCTGCATATCAAATTAAAACTTAAAGTTATCTTTCTCCGAATTGTCTAATAAGAACACATGTGTTTTTTCTTAAATCAACCACAACTGACTTTGGTGACATTAGCATTAGCGTTTGAGTGTCGTAAAAGCAGCCCTGATTAAAGACAAAATAAAGAGATTGCTGTGTTATAGACTGTATTGATAATAACACACAAAATCATCTGAAAGCTCGAGCTGCACATAAAAGCAGATAAAATATTTAACTATTGTTACAGTGGAGTGTAACAAGGAATAGTGCCAATGCATTAGTTCTAAATAATAGGTTTGCTGCTCAGCTCGGTGCTGCCTATAAACTTGTGTATAAATGATTGACCCTTTGGTTCTGGTAAAGCATGACAATTTCTTCAGGACATTTAAAACAGTTTTCCAGGATAATCAGGATGTGTTATCTTACATGTATATGTCTAAGAAAGCGTATCCCCTTTGGCTTTACTACAGACTTATTCCTTCCATCCTGCCCCTTGCCTTGAAATAATCACTGTCTCATGCAGGATGCAAGTCTGACTCCATTCACGTCTAGTCCATTGTGAACCACTGCGGCTAAACTGGTAACGTTCCAAGGCTTCAGTTTGAACTTTAAAGGCTAATCCTGGGGGTTTCTGACTTCACACGTGATGTTAAAGCTGCAAAAGCCCTAAACACAGGAGTCGAAAGGCAGGGCTCTAATTATTGCCTTAATGACTTAACGAGGATTCTCTAGTTGACCATGAATCAGTTTGTCTGGAAAGCAGTAAATAGTGGCTTCGTTTTCCCAGAGTGCTACCAGATGGAGATGAAACATAGGGCCACCAAATCACACCATGTTCAGCACTTCAAAAGGGCCTGCCCTGGGTGTAAAACAGAGATAGTGCTGAGTGGGAAGCTTGTGCAGAAGTAATGGGTGACTACATGAAGCCTGGCTACCATTTAATGGTAAAAAGTACCATGTCAAGATGTTTAGTCAATCAAATATGATCTGAAAATCTTTAGTATGAAAAAGTTTGTCCTAAAGTGTTGTGACTTAAATGTTGTGCACTGTTTCAAGTGAACAACACAAGACAGATTTGAAGAAAACAAGTTGGAGGTACAGGTTTTTTCACTGCTCTTGCACTTCTCAGGAGATAAAGGCACAGTTTTTGCTGCAACAAGGTCATAGATTTGTTCAATCAACTTTTGTTTGTACCAGTTGATACCCTGTTTACGTCTATTTGCGGATAACCTTCAGAAGCCTAAGCTCACTTTTTATCTTTTATCTTTTAGAGACTAATGGCCTATGTCATCTTATTGTAAACAAGCCCACACAACAGAAACATAGCCAGACTTTCAATGCTGTCACACTGTTTGAAGGATAAAAAAATAAAGATATACTTGTGTCTATGCTGTGAAGCAGACTTGTTCACATACTTGCCCATGTACAACGCATACCTTGCTTGTTACTCATTCACTCCTGACACTGAAGTACTGCTCCCAAGTTAGTGTTGCACTCCAACACTACCCACCTTGCCAATAATATCTTAATGTTACTTTAACTAATTTTGAAATGTTCCTGAAAGAATGATTTTTTCCCTCACTGGTGGTGGTGAGAAGATGAGCTGTCACAAATATAAACATACTATGAGGCTTAAATTCTTTGGAGCAAAGGTTTCTTGTGTGGGTACGGTTTTATTAATTGGGACATTTTGAAGTCCCATGTTACTGCCTGTTACTGAAAAGGGCTTAGTAGACACTTGGGGAAATTGTTATAATGAGTTAGGTAAAAGTTTGTAGAATCTGGATAAGGCGGTGGAGCCAGAAGTGAGGAAAAGTATTGCTTGAGAAAATGTGCTCATAAAGTTTGGTCACAGACAGTATCACACAACTGCGGTTTGTCACACCAGATAGCTCACTTATAATGCCCCAGTATTAACACCTATCTCTTCTGTGTCTTGCAGGGACATTAAGAACATTGGAGTACGACTGCCCGGCCATTTGAAACGAATTGCCTACAGCATCTTGGGCCTGAAGGACCAGACCAGCACCCTGAGCGTGTTTGCAGTGTGACCCTGTCCAACCGAGGGAACAATAACGCCGTACTAAACTGTTGCCCTTTTGAACTCTGAACTGAGCTGGAGCTAGGGCTTTGGACAGCGGACACCACCAGGAGCACTGTGTCCATCAATGTACATCTTATCCACATGGGAACGGAGCAAATATCCAACAATAACTGTCCCACGTAGCCTTTTACTATGTAGATATCAATTTTTATTATCCACTTTTTTTCTGCATACATACAATTCACTGCTTTTTGTTCCTGTATTTGGCATTCCTGGAGCCAGCAGTGGGGATGACAGGCTGAAGCCAGGAACAGTGTGGCTTTTAATTGGCACTTTGGCCCACTTCCAGTCAGACCATATAAGGAATGCAGCGGGACGACACAGCTGCAGTAAGCTAGGGCTGGCCGAGCGTCGCCGAGGTGTAAACATGTGGACTGGTGTTGAGACTGGCTCGCCTGCTGCAGAAATTAAGCTATAATCATATAATTGTTGTTATATGAAAAGGAGGAGGTATATGTGGTACTTTGTGTGTATAGCTACAGTATACTCAACTTTTCCTTCTGTTTCTGTTTGGGCAAATACCAAATACAATATAATGTAGCACTTAGATCAATATTCACGGGCTTGGTTTTTCAGAAAAAGGTTTAAAATTTAAATGACTTTTATTGTGGTTGTGTTTATTTTGTGTTGCCTGCTGTAAATGAAGATGGAAAAATTTCCAAATGGCCCCAAAAACATGGTTTCAGTTTCACAAAGCTATAGATGGTGTATAGTGTCTTGATTTTGCTTTTATTTTGGTCAAAGTTTAGACCAGTCATAGAATGCTATCTAATATCCATATATACGTTTAGTGAATTTTCATAGAGTTTCATTCAGTTTGATAAATACAGTAGTTCTGCAAATATACAAATAATGCTAATGCTAACTTTTCAAGTTCTGTTTGCAACACTGACTCCAAGTAATGCGTTCAAGGGCTCTGTGGGTTAAGGACCAGAACCATCTTTTGTACCAAAAAGAGCATGAAGGGTGCCATGATCTCAGTTAAATGGTATTGATAGTTGGAAATTAGTACAGACCTTTATCTTATGTTGTGGTCGGAGTTCTTCAGGCCTCAGTAAAAGATTTAGGTAAAACATGTGTCTTGCGAGACTCTGAGAGAACCATACATAGTATTTTTGAGAGCAAGGGGGACTATGCTTTAAAGAATTTTGCAGGGAAGCAAGAAGAGCCTGGACATTTGTTTGACAGCATTGAACTGAAGTCCAGGCGTTTGTAGAAGAAGGTCTAAGACATACAGTAGGTAATAGTCAACACAGCCCCAGTTTGGAGAAGCAGACAGGAGCACGGACATAAGCTTTGTGTTATGTATGTCTGCTAATGGGGCCAGTGAAAACACACGTTTGTCACCACTTATACCATAAAGCTTCTAAATCTTTAAAAAACAACCAAGTGTTTCATAGACGGGTTTTCCATGCATTTATTTTCACTTACTGATTACTTTTTATTCTGTCATTTACATCATGAGAACATAGTATTCATTTATACCTCAGTGTCGCTGTCTAACCAAAATATGAACCATTTCTTAACAGCATATATTGTGGAGATACCCTCTATGGACATTGAAGCTTTTTTAAATATCAGGTGTTGTTAAAAAGCATTTGTAACTGTCCCCATTTATAGCAGTGCAAGGTTTAGTCTATTACTCCTGTCTGCTTCTCCAAATGACAAATGTGCTGACAACTATCCACTGTAAGAAATTCATTCATTTTCTTGAGCTTTGTCCCGTTAGGGGTCTAGACATAGCCTCAGTTCACTCTCACCTTCATTCATTCTTAGAGTGTTTTTGACCCATGGAGAGAACCCACTGTAACACAGAGAGGACATGCAGACTCTTCAGAGAAAAGGTCAATGACGTTCAAGTCGGGGTTTGAACATTCTTGCTAACCACTCTGCTACAAACAAAACACTGAAGTGTCCCTTTAGCCAAAGACTTGTCCACTTTATCTCTTCATATTTTGCCTCAATATACTGTATGAATACTACTCATGCTGCATGGTTTTGACCATAGTTGATTTATAGCCTACAATTTACAAGCATCTTTCAGTTTATGTCTACCCAATTCCTTTTTGACAATGTGGCTTACAATATCCTACAAGACAAAGATTACAGTTCTTAGGGTGCTTTAGACACAAAATATATTCTAACATTCTATTTTATAAACTGTGTCTAAAATCCATTCCCAGCTCTGAACCCACAACTATCTCTACAGTATGGTTAGTTTTAATGCAGTGGACTCAATGCCAACATTTTCAAAAGTGTGGCACCAGTCATTACATCATTATAGGGCACGGAAAAAGTGCCACCTCAACTTTTGCAGCTAGCTGCAGCTGCAAAAGAAATTACGGTACATATTGCTTGGTTTGTTACCATCAGTTTTGCATTTTTCACACTTTGAATACTTTGGGTCACAAAATGAATACTCTGGTTTGGACTGGTCTTAATTGTGAAAAAAGCCCCTAGATTGAACCATGGCAGCATCTTTTTACGATTAAAATTATTTCACATCTTACAGTTTGTTTTACGATTTCAGTGCAACATTCATGTTTTGTAAATCTCCCATTGCGTTACCATTTCATTGAGTAAGTGCCTGTGTGCGAACATGAGCTGGGCTTGTCGTGTGAAGTTTGTTAAAGTGCTCTTAACTGATGACTGCAAACCTTTGTGTTACTGATGTACACGCTCTTTACTTGAATTTTGACTGTGTTTTCAAATGTATCTTTGATTCAATTGTAGCAGATAGACCCATATTTTGGAAAAAAGGGATTTGTTTTTTACTCTGTTCTGCCTTCCAATGACTTTTGTACATTTGTATGATCCGACTTTTTAGCATTTTACCAAACCGATTATTTTTGTATCTCTGCTCTATTTTTGCTGCCTTTTTCTGAAATGCTGAGAGTTCCCTTTTTCCTCTCCTTCCTTTTGTTTTATACCATATTTAATAGTATTTATTTTTACTTTTATTTATTTACCTTGTTAAACACTGAGCTGGGATTATAATTGAAGGCTGTTCTCTCTTTATTCTTAATAAAGACGCTCTAAAATGACCACCTGATGTGTGATTGTTTAATCCTGTGGTGGGTCTGGGTCCAGTGTTGAGTGATTGACACAGAGCGCGCCAGAGGAATGCTGTAACTTCCAACGTCTGCCAGGATGTTTATACTTCCACCTGGATATCCTTCTGAAGCTTAATCCACTGTAAGAACCTATAATAAACACTGGAGTTATTGGTTACCTGTGTGGAAAGTTCTTGCTCTGAACAGAGAAAAATCAATCTAAATCAATAATTGTTTATTTAAAAAGTACTTTACTCCAACCAAAAAGGTACAACTTTCTTTCAGTTTATTTTCACATTTATATATTTATAAAAAATGTCCCACTGGTCTGGATTAGGGCTCACTGTTGAGACCAGGAAACAACAGCTGGGGTTCACAAACTCAAAGAAAAGCATCTGTCTGGTGATAGGTCACTGGAGAGCGCTACATTCAATCATCTCTACATTCTGTCTGAAGTGTAAATAAGTCTAACGTTTGCAAAGGCTTTCTGTAGCCCTTGTGTGTAATCTGGAGAGTCAGGTTATTGTAATGCTCATTTCACTTCCAGACGAACGTGTCCACTCAGGTTGCTCTCCTGCAGCGGGCGGGCGGTTCAGCTGAGTTTGTTGCTCTTGGGAAAGTTTTAAACCCTGTATTGGGCTTTTGAACAACAGCACTCAAAGCTTTTCATCAAGCCAGTGGACGTCTGAGCTGCAGGACAGAACACCATAAGAACTTCCTGACTGCAATAAATGGTAAAATGGTAAATGACATTGACAATGGATTTTATTTAGCACTTTTCCACCTACTAGGCACTCAAAGCTCTTTTCATCAAGCTTCCATTCATCCATTCACACACACATTCATAGACCAGTGTCACAGCTGGAACACCACTGGACACAATAAGACTCTACAATCAGTCAGTCTCTGGAAGTTGAAGTCTGAAGCAATCAAATTAAAGAGACCTAACAACTTCGTTTTTGGATTAATTAAGTTCAACTGAATTAAATCTTGATTTTGATTTGTTTTGTTTCGACCTGTTTATTTGCATAAATTGAATTGGTGTTCTGCTTAACCCCAAACCTATAATCATGTCGCTAGAATCATGATTCTTGTTGTTCGTTGCAAGTATGTATAAGAAATGAATGACTGCTGGTTGAGTAAAACTCCTTGACCTCACCTGGAGTGACACAGAAAACAGACAGTGCATTTGTATAATGTTTCTTAAAAGCATATCTTTGTTGCTGGAGAAGAGCAGATATTTTGGCAAGTCTTCCCCCAGCGTGTAGACACTGCTGCTCCTGCTGATGATGAGGTGAAGTGCTTCACAGTTGAGGTGGTGATGGGGTGGAGGAGCGCCGCGGCTGAACAACTGGGGGGCAGAGCAGAGAGGGTGCTGGAAGCAGCAGCGGGATACAAAGAGGAGGAGTCTTCCAGGCTGAATGTTACTTTGTAAACTTAAAGTTAATGCTCAGTTTATCTAGCCACAATGGCTAACATTTGAAGCTAATGGGTTAGAGGCAAACAAAGTACAGTACAGTAAAGTAAAAGATCTGGATGAGAAGGACAACAGAACAACAAACGTAGCTGAAATTGGTTTTGACTGAACACTGCTGCTCTTAACATTTTGATAATATTTTTTATTAACTTTTTCCTTCTGCAGAACAATTCTGAAATGAAAAGGCACTCATGTGGGGATATTTATTTCTAATCAAATCATGTTGATGTTAAAGTGCAAGATTAAAGTCATTACATTCATGTTTTTTAGAGATTAAGACGAGCTGTTGTATCGTGCTGTTGGTTCCTGGCTGGCCTTGGGAAATGACCTTGTGTGACAGCTCATATTCTGCTCCCATGACCTCGTCAATACAAAGCACACAATGTGATCTCAATTCAGAAGGAAACACATGCACCAGTCTCTACCAGGCTACCACAGACCTTCGTAATATTTTGACTTTGTAACATACCAGATTATCTGCCATGTTTTGGTAATACAAATCTTTATGGGAAGACAAAGACGGCTTTTTGCTCCACTCAATAGATCATGAGCTACCGCAGCTCACTCTGGCTGACGTGTATAACTCATAACTCATAGTAAGAATCTGAAAAATTCCAAATGGAGTTGATTTACAGTAGCAGTGGTTTTCTGCTACAAATTGAGTTAAGAGAGTTATGTAAGCTGTAGGAGAGGCACAGCGGGCTGTTTGTTTTTAGTGAGGGACATTTCCCTCAGCTGTGAGCTCTGTTTCTGTTCACCATTCTCTCTTGGTTTTAAATGTTTATGAGTTAGTGTTGGAGAGTGATCCCATAACACACAATTGGTTTATATTACGCATTGAGAGGAGTGCTTTCTGCTCAATTTAATCAGTACACTCCATTTGTTGTCAGTGACTAGTGAACCTTGAACCTCACACCTGCCATTAGATTTTGACGTTTATGTTAATATAGTCTTATGCCTAATACATTCTTATAGTTCATGAGTTACATGAGGGTCTGCTGGAGGGACATCAGAGACAGGCATAAATCTAAATGAATACTGGTGAATAAATGTAAGTCTAAATGCCCTGTAATTAACTGGACAGTGGACTGTGGAGGAGCAGAACTTGACCTTGTTCTCCAATATTCAGTTCTAAGTGTTCACTATGGCGGCGCATGTACATTACAAGGCTCAGTGTCTCTTCAGATTTTGTTAGTGTTATTTTTGCTAGATTTTGGGTCTGTTTGTTCAGAACAGCTTTGCTTTTACATCTTACACCCGATAAGAGCTTTTGGATATACTGTAGGTCCACACAACTCGGATTGTTTTATCAACACCCTTTGAGTCATCACTGAGACAGGAAGAATACCCGACGTTTTGCAAGCAACCTGGCCGACCGGAAGTGCTCGCAGAGACCGTAAACCAGGACTATTAAACTATATTTTCCTGAAGGCCGGATGATGAGAGGGCTTCAGACCTGTGGGCCGGATGAGTCTTACTACAGGGCCGTGGTTAAGCGCTTTGTGTCCAATCACCACACTGACACCAAACACGTAATGTTGTCTTATTATTTCAAACTGACTGAGCAGAGGCAAACAAACTCTCGGCAGTTCTGTGCGCCATCTTAACTGTTTTAAACGAAGTAATGCTCCAGCGGCCGGAACTGAACATATTTGAGGAACTGACTGGCTTACGGAGCTTTGCCAAACTCAATTCCTGTATATAGAATATATAGATAGCTCACGTCTGGCTGTGCCAGGCTAGTAAACATGATATTTACACTTGTAATGTTGTCATAGAGTTTCACAGTTTCGAAACAAATCGAAAGTTTGGGCACCCCAGGTAAAAAAAAATTATTAATGTGCATAAAGACGCCAAGAAAAGATGGAAAAATCTCCAAAAGGCATCAAATGACAGATTAGACATCCTTATAATAAGTAAAAAAAAGTTAGATTTTCTTTCCATCATTTACACTTTCAAAATAACAAAGGTTATTTATTTATTTAGAAACAAAAAAATGGTGTCTGCAAAAGTTTGGGCACCCTGCAGAGTTAATACCTTGTACTGCCCCCTTTGGCAAGTATCACAGCTTGTAAACACTTTTTGTAACTAGCCAAGAGTCTTTCAATTCTTGTTTGAGGTATCTTTGCCCAGTCTTTACAAAAGTCTTCAGTTCTTTGAGATTTCTGGGCTGTCTGTCACGCACTGCTCTTTTAAGGTCTATCCATAGATTTTCAATTATGTTGAGGTCAGGAGATTGTGAAGGCCATGGCAAAACCTTTAGTTTATGCTTCTTGATGTAATCCACCGTGGATTTTGAGGTGTGTTTAGGATCATTATCCATTTGTAGAAGCCATCCTCTCTTTAACTTCAGCTTTTTCACAGATGGCATCTAGTTAGCATCCAAAATTTGCTGAAATTTTATTGAATCCATTTTTCCTTCTCCTCGTGAAATGTTCCCTGTGCCACTGGCTGCAATACAACCCCACAACATGATCGATCCACCCCCATGCTTAACAGTTGGACAGAGGTTCTTTTCATTAAATTCTGTGCCCTTTCTTCTCCAAACATACCTTTGCTCATTCCGGCCAAAAAGTTCTATTTTAACCTCATCGGTCCACAGAACTTGTTTCCAAAATGCAGCAGGCTTGTCTATATGTTCATTTACAAACTTCAAACGCTGATTTTTGTGTTGAGGACGTAGAAGAGGTTTTCTTCTGATGACTCTTCCATGAAGTCCATATTTGTACAAGTATCTCTTTATAGTGGAATAGTGTACAACTCCAGTGTCTGCCAGATCTTTCTGGAGGGATCGTGCAGTCAAACGTGGGTTTTGACTTACTTTTCTCACAATCCTGCGAGCCGTTCTGTCTGATATTTTTCTTGGTCTTCCAGATCTTGCTTTAACTTCCACTGTTCCTGATGACTGCCATTTCTTAATTACATTCCGAACAGAGGATATTGGCATCTGAAAACGCTTTGCTATCTTTTTATAGCCTTCTTCTGTTTTGTGAGCGTCAACTATTTTCAGTTTCAGTTTTCTAGACAACTGCTTAGAAGAACCCATGGTGCTGATTGTTGGGGCAAGGTCAGATGAGTCTGGGCATTTAAAACCTTTGAGATTGACATCACCTGGTCTATCCAGACGATGATTGAGAACAATCCATGACACTGTCAGGTCCTAGCTTGCCAAAGGGGGCAAGACAAGGTATTAACTCTGCAGGGTGCCCAAACTTTTGCAGACACCATTTTTTTGTTTTCTGTTATTTTGAAAGTGTAAATGATGGAAATAAAATCTAACTTTTAACTTATTATAAGGATGTCTAATCTGTCATTTGATGCCTTTTGGAGATTTTTCCATCTTTTCTTGGCGTCTTTATGCACATAAAATTTTACCTGGGGCGCCCAAACTGTATCAATCCCCACTGTATTTCTGCTTTTGGAGCCTGCCCTCTAGTGGACGGAGATATTGCTGAATGCTAGTGCCCATACGTGAGAGGCATTTGTGAGGTTGTGTCTGTGCGGCTCGGTCTAAACTTGCAAAAGTGAGATTTATTCATATTTTTTTTTAGAATGTTTTTACTGAAAATGATTCAGTGCAGTCAATCCATCAAGGATAATTTTCTTCACACCAACAAATACATTTCATACTTGGATATAATTTCTCCTCTGCCTCAGACTCTTACGTATGTGAGTTTGCACGGACACGAATGGAAAGTGAATCTCCTGCAGTAAGAAGAAGTAGTCATTCAAACTAAAAGCCCTTAGTCTATTGGCACCTACTGCAAGCAGCACAAAAACAAACAAATCTATCTTATCATCAAAGCTAGAAGTCAAAGCAAGGTTAGATACCGAACGCATTCATATGGTGTGTAAGAAGGAGATAACACAGTAACACAGGGAGGACATGCAGACAAGAAAGTCTGCTGGCGGCTGGCCTGGAATTGACCATAGGCGAATTTTGCGCGGCTGTGGCAAGTAGGAGATGCTGGCAAAAATTTTGACTTATGGTGTTTTTCCACAAGCAGCATCTGTGCCGATTCTGCCTCAAGCTCAGAGAAGGAAGCACTCTGCTGCTCTGGAAATAATCAGCCAACCAGAATCAAATGCTGCTGACAAGTAAACATTTAAAAGTGCATGGCGGTAAATGTAGTAGGCTAGCTTTAGCAGGAACTTTGTTTGGTACAAATTCAATATGATGCTAGCGGTGATGAAAAATACATTGACTTTTTGAGGATTTTATAATAAGACTGACTTTAAAACAAGAGACTAAATTGCAAAAGATCCACCAAGGGACTACAGCTGGATTTCTACAGTATTCTCAGGCAGTGATTGGGACATTGACCCTGGACACAACAGGACTTGGTGGAGAGTGCTTCTAGTTTATTGTTTTAATGTCAGACAATATTTTCACGGACCTTTGAGGTGTGTCAGATAAATACACAAAATAAAATGTTACGACTGGCATAAAAACTAATAAACGTGAATAAACGTGTCTTTTAATGCAGGGTGCTTGGTCTCCAAATGGTGAAACAGTTTGAGAGCCGGCCGCCGCATATTATTCAGAGTGGGCTTGGTGCGCGGGAATCAATTGTCTCTATAAATCCACATTTTAAGTAGGACTCCTGGTATTGTCTGTTAAATGCAGGGTTCCTTTTCTTGGAAGTCGTATGCTCTTACTGGGTCTTTTCCCTTTTGCAAAGAAACTTTCCAAAGACGTTTGTTTTTTACTCATTTTGCTAGCTTGGGGGTTTAATTTTAGAGGCAACGTATTACGTGCACGAGACAAGCGTCAAGAGTGAGTCATAGACGGATGTAATAGAGGGAATCTGGTCATTTTTCAAAATAAAACATCGTTCAGACTCAGATAATAAATAATGTAAGTTATTTATTCTTTCTCTGCGGCCCGGTACCAAATGACCCACGGGCCGCTTGTTTAGTTTTTAAGCTGTGGTGTTAATGTGTTCATTTACCTGGAGAGGTATACTGTTTACCTTCACTGTAAATTTCCTGCTTAAGAATGGCCCAAAAGTTCTCAATAGGGGTTAGGTCAAGTGAATCAAACTTCTTAAAAGATGCAGACTTTTTCCTGTACCACTGCTTGATGAAAGTGTCTTCTAGAATGGGGTCCCCAACCCCCAGGCTGCGGACTGGTACCTGTCCGTGGGTCATTTGGTACCGGGCTGCAGAGAAATAATAAATAACTTACATTATTTATTATCTGAGTCTGAACGATGTTTTATTTTGAAAAATGACCAGATTCCCTCTATTACATCCGTCTATGACTCACTCTTGACGCTTGTCCCGGTCACTTAATACGTTGCCGCTAAAACAAAACCTTCAAGCTAGCAAAATGAGTAAAAAACAAACGTCTTTGGAACGTTTCTTCCCAAAGGGGAAAAGACTAACTGAGGAGACAGAAGAAGACCATACAACTTCCAAGATGAAATAAGCTGCATTTAACAGACAATACCAAGAGTCCTACCTAAAATATGGATTTATAGCGACAGATGATTCCCGTGCACCAAACCCGCTCTGCATAATATGCGGCGGCCGGCTCTTTAATGAGACAATGAAGCCTTCAAAACTGATTCGCCACTCGCCACCCTTTATTAAATATTTTTTTATTAATATATTTAGAAAATATTACAGTTTTTATGGTGCTTGTATCATTTTATTTTGTGTATTTATCCGCCACACCTTAAAGACCAGTCCGTGAAAATATTGTTTGACATTGAACTGGTCCGTGGCGCAGAAAAGGTTGGGGACCGCTGTTCTAGAAATTGGCAGTAGGTCTGAGAATTGATTTTGAGTCCATTTTCAACCCACAAATGTCCAACTAGCTCATCTTTAATAATACCTGCCCATACCAGTACCACCTCCACCTCACATTTACATACATTTACATTTAGTCATTTAGCTTTTATCCAAAGCGATTTACATTCACCAGTGTTACATTTACGGATGACGCTTTCATTTAAAGCAACTTACATTAAGGTTCCATTCACCAGTGTCACAGCTGGAACACCACTGGAGGCAAGGTGGGTTACACACGTGAACAAAATTGTTGGTGCCCTTCGGTCAATGAATGTTAACCAATGAAAGTCAGACATTGCTTTTCAACCATGCTTCAACGGAATTATTTAAAAAAATAAACTCATGGAACAGGCCTAGACAAAATTGATGGTACTTCTAGAAAAGACTGTAAATAATGTGACCAAATGGACATGTTAATTCAAGGTGTGTGCACTAATTAGCATCACAGGTGTGTACAACCTTGTAATCAGTCAGTGGGCCTATTTATTTTCTCCAACTGAACAGAGACAAGACTGAACTGAACATCTTTGGGCCACAGAAACAAAGAGAAAGTGTCAGCAGCCACCTCGCGTCTCTTTCTCTAAAATCTAAAAACCGGGTTAGAAATCTAGGGGTCATCATGGACTCAGACTTGAATTTCCACAGTCACATTAAGTCAATTACATCATCTGCATTTTATCACCTTAAAAACATTTCCAGAGTCAAAGGGATGATGTCTCAACCAGACTTAGAGAAACTTATCCATGCTTTTATCTCCAGCAGGTTAGATTACTGTAACGGCCTGCTCACTGGTCTCTCAAAACGAGGTGTTAAGACAGCTGCAGTTTATTCAGAACGCGGCTGCTCGGGTTCTAACCAAAACCAGGAAGTACAACCACATTACACCAGTTTTAAAATCTCTGCACTGGCTTCCTGTTGCTCAGAGAATAGACTTTAAAACAGCACTGCTGGTTTACAAGTCTCTAAATGGTTTAGCACCAGAATATATTTCTGACATGCTAGTTGCTTATGAACCTCCTCGGACTCTGAGAACATCTGGGACAGGCCTTCTGCTCGTGCCCAGAGTTAAAACTAAACAGGTGAAGCAGCGTTTAAGTTTCATGCAGCAAAAATCTGGAACAGCCTCCCAGATGAAGTAAAACAAGCCTCAACTTTAACAATGTTCAAGGGGAGGTTAAAAACCGTCCTCTTTAGCTCCGCCTACACTACAACCTCAAGTGTTTTTTTCTTTTATCTGCACTCTTCTTTTTAAAATGTTTTTAATTTTTTCTTATGTTTCTTAATATAAATCTTGTAAATTGTCTTTTATTCCTGTAAAGCACTTTGAGTTACCCAGTGTAGGAATTGTGCTATATAAATAAAATTGCCTTGCCTTGCCTTGCCTATTTATAGGGCTTCAGGTAGTCACTGTGTTGTCTGGTGACATGGTGTGTACAGGGACATGGTGTGCAGGAGGAAAATTGATGACAAATCAAAGAGACGGATAATCCGAATGGTAACAAAAGAGCCCAGAAAGACTTCTAAAGAGATCCAAGGTGAACTCCATGCTCAAGGAACATCAGTGTCAGATCGCACCATCCGTCGTTGTTTGAGCCAAAGTGGACTACATGGGAGACGACCAAGGAGGACACCATTGTTGAAAACAAATCATAAAAAAGCTAGTCTGGAATATGCCAAACTACATGTTGACAAGCCACAAAGCTTCTGGGAGAATGTCCTATGGACAGATGAGACAAAAATGGAACTTTTGCCAAGGCACATCAGCTCTATGTTCTCACAGACGGAAAAATGAAGCATATCAAAGAAAAGAACACTGTCCCTACTGTCAAACATGGAGGCTCTGTTATAGGCGAAGGAAAGAGTTGTCGCAGGAGAATAGAAAGAACATTATAGACAAGCATGATAAAGGTCAAGGCTATAAGACCATCTCCAAGCAGCTAGATGTTCCTGTGACAACAGTTGCACATATTATTCAGAAATGTAAGATCCATGGGACTGTAGCCAACCTCCTGGACGTGGCGCAGGAGGAAAATTTATGACAAATCAAAGAGACGGATAATCTGAATGGTAACAAAAGAGCCCAGAAAGACTTCTAAAGAGATCCAAGGTGAACTCCATGCTCAAGGAACATCAGTGTCAGATCGCACCATCCGTCGTTGTTTGAGCCAAAGTGGACTACATGGGAGACGACCAAGGAGGACACCATTGTTGAAAACAAATCATAAAAAAGCTAGTCTGGAATATGCCAAACTACATGTTGACAAGCCACAAAGCTTCTGGGAGAATGTCCTATGGACAGATGAGACAAAAATGGAACTTTTTGCCAAGGCACATCAGCTCTATGTTCACAGACGGAAAAATGAAGCATATCAAGAAAAGAACACTGTCCCTACTGTCAAACATGGAGGAGGCTCTGTTATGTTCTGGGGCTGCTTTGCTGCATATGGCACAGGGTGTCTTGAATCTGTGCAGGGTACAATGAAATCTGAAGACTATCAAGGGATTCTAGAGAGAAATGTGCTAGCCAGTATCAGACAGCTTGGTCTCAGTCGCAGGTCATGGGTCTTGCAACAGGACAATGACCCAAAACACACACACACAGCTAAAAACACCCAAGAATGGTTAAGAGGAAAACATTGGACTATTCTAAAGTGGCCTTCTATGAGCCCTGACCTCAATCCTATTGAGCATCTTTGGAAGGAGCTGAAACATGCCGTCTGGAAAAGACACCCTTCAGACCGGAAACAACTGGAGCAGTTTGCTCATGAGGAGTGGGCCAAAATACCTGCTGAGAGGTGCAGAAGTATCATTGACAGTTACAGGAATCGTCTGATTGCAGTGATAGCCTCAAAAGGTTGTGCAACAAAATATTAAGTTAGGAGTAGCAACAATTTTGTCTAGGCCTGTTCCATGAGTTTATTTTTTAAAATAATTCCGTTGAAGCATGGTTGAAAAGCAATGTCTGACTTTCATTGGTTAACATTCATAGAATTTTTATTTATTATTACTTTTGTCAGAATAAAGTTTTTTCTGTGACCATTGTGAGTTTTTCCTTCATTGACCGAAGGGTACCAACAATTTTGTTCACGTGTGTAAGTGTCTTGCCTGGGATCCGCCTACCTTCCGGTTGAAGGACGACCGCTCTACCACTGAGCCACTGCTGCCCGTGACTCTCTTCTGAGTCGAAGTGGAGCTCTGTGTCCGTTACTGATCCAACCATGGGCCCATCCATCTGGTCCGTCAAGAGTCACTCTCATCTCATCAGTCACAAAACCTTTGAAAAATCTGTCCTCAGATATTTCTTGGCCTATTCTTGACGTTTCAACGTATGTGTCTTGTTCAGAGGTGGTCGGGTTTCAGCCTTTCTTACCATGGCCATGTCTCTGAGAACTGAACACCTCGTACAATTTGACACTCCAGGTAGGTTGCAGTTGTGGAATATGACAGCACTGGAGGATAATGGGTTCCTGGTAGCTTCACGTTTGATTCTTCGCAAATCTTTGGGTTAATTTGCGTCTTTTCTTCTCTACATGTTTCTTGCTTTCATGGGATGTTGGCTATCAACAACAAGGCAACTCCTATGACTAATTGGATATGGGACGCAAGCGTAGGATTGATCACCCTGTCGCTGGCCGCCTGTGGGGAGGGTGTATAGTGTGAAAGGCCGAAACACCCTAGGAACCAAAGGTACACTACTGATGATGCGCTCCCCAAATTTCTTCAGGCTCTCTGTTCATGAACTCTTGGAAATGCTTGCACAAAGGATAGTAACATCTTATCCTGTGTTTTTTGAATCTTTGCGACCCTGTTGATTATTTGCTACAAAACATTTAATGGTTCTGTATTCATGCCCCAATATCTTAGATATTTCAAAAGTACTGCATCTCTGTGAAAGAATTTTTTACAATTTTTGACTTTTCAGAGTCAGTTAAATCTCTTTTTTGGCCCATTTTTCCTGAAGTGAAGAATCTGCTTAATAATTATGCACACCTGGATATAGGCCCGGGGGCTATATGCAGGCATTTACATTTTTTTTTATTGATAATTAAACACTGCATATATATTTCCTTTTACTTCAATAGTCTGCAATGATCAGTTAATTACACTATAGGACATGCTCAGAACTGTAAATACTTTTCCTATAGGCAAAGTAGTTTCCTGTGTTGGCCCGGCCCTCCACAAGAGTTCCAGTTTCTAATGTGGCCCTTGGGGAAAAATAATTGCCCACTCTAGATATAGGGTGTTGATCTCCTTAGGCCACACCCTCTCTCGTTACACAAATACACATCACCTGACATGCATTAAATCCAATAAGGATTCACACTTTTTCAAACTATTCACTGCAGCTCAGTGCTTATGACTTTGTTGTTGACTGATTACAGCAGATAATGTTCAGCCGCACATGTATCAGCTAAGCTACAACACCCCCATTTAAAACAAGTTCTTGTTGCTATGCTATCTCAGAGTCCACCTATAGATTGAACCCTACTTGCTGTAAGGCAAGAGTGCTAACCACTCTACCACCGTACACCCCCATGTATCATCCTACTCCCTCACAGTCATATTTGTCAGTCAGATTTCCGTCGGTTGTCCCTCAACCGGAAGGTTGGTGGATCGATTCCCGCTCTTCCCACAGTTTATACTGTCGTCGACACCTAAGCCACCTTGCCCCCAGTAACACTGTAACACTGGTGAATTAAAGCTTAATGTAAGTCGCTTTGGATAAAAGCGTCAGCTAAATGAATAAATGTAAATGTAAATATACAGTTAAATAAAATGTAACTGGTGCTACGCTACATTGTTTGCAGCAGGGCTTGCTGCTGATGATAAGTTCAATAAAGCCGAGCACACACAGTGTGAGCACATACATTTTTCGACTTTCCTTGTATGAGAATTACTCGTACAGTATGATGTGGGATTCTATTTTAAACACAAATTTGCACAGTATATGCCGTCTTAGTAGTTCCACACTCTTGGAAAAGCATCTGTTTTAAGTGAAAGAATTTATTGTGAGTGAATAAATGTGAGAGTAAATGGTTGTCTGTTACTGCGACTAACTAACCACTTTCCAGGGTGTGCTCCGTGAAGGCCCAAAGCTGCTGGGATAGGTTCCAGTCACTCACGACCCCTAACGGAACATATTCGTAAGGAAGATAATGAATGAATTTATTGTGACGTAAACTGTGTGAGTAATGTAAGCATTACACAGGACATACTGCCACAACTTTTGTGATGCAGCAGCACAAAACTTAAACTTTAAATTGGGCCAATGCAAATTGGCCAAAGCTAACTTAAACTGGTTTTATAAAAAAAGCCAAGCAGACTTATGGGTAAAGTAGACACACAAATTTGAATAGTTTGATTAATTCAAAAACATTCCTACACCAGAGCAACATTCACACACATTTATACACCGAGCGACATTCACACATTCATACACCAGAGCAACATTCACACACATTTATACACCAGAGCAACATTCATACACATTCATACACCAGAGCAACATTCACACACATTCATACACCAGAGCAACATTCACACACATTCATACACCAGAACAACATTCACAAACATTCATACACCAGAGCAACATTCACACATTCATACACCAGTGCAACATTCTCACACATTCATACACCAGAGCAACATTCTCACAAGTTCATACACCAGAGCAACATTCACACACATTCATACACCAGAGCAACATTCACACATTCATACACCAGAGCAACATTCACACACATTCATACACCAGAGCAACATTCACACATTTATACACCAGTGCAACATTCACACATTCATACACCAGTGCAACATTCTCACACATTCATACACCAGAGCAACATTCTCACAAGTTCATACACCAGGGCAACATTCACACACATTCATACACCAGAGCAACGTTCACACATTCATACACCAGAGCAACATTCACACACATTCATACACCAGAGCAACGTTCACACATTCATACACCAGAACAACATTCACACACATTCATACACCAGAGCAACATTCACACATTCATACACCAGAGCAACGTTCACACATTCATACACCAGAGCAACATTCACACATTCATACACCAGTGCAACATTCTCAAACATTCATACACCAGAGCAACATTCACACATTCATACACTAGAGCAACATTCACACATATTTTACACCAGTGCAACATTCACTCATATTTATACAACAGAGCAACATTCACACATTCATACACCAGAGCAACATTCACACACATTCATACACCAGAGCAACATTCACACATTCATACACCAGAGCAACATTCACACATATTTTTACACCAGTGCAACATTCACTCATATTCATACACCAGAGCAACATTCTCACAAGTTCATACACCAGAGCAACATTCACACATTCATACACCAGAGCAGCATTCACACATTCATACACCAGAGCAACATTCACACACATTCATACACCAGAGCAACATTCACACATTCATACACCAGTGCAACATTCACACACATTCATACACCAGAGCAACATTCACACACATTCATACACCAGAGCAACATTCACACATTTATACACCAGAGCAACATTCAAACATTCATACACCAGAGCAACATTCAAACATTCATACACCAGAGCAACATTCACACACATTCATACACCAGAGCAACATTCACACATTCATACACTAGAGCAACATTCACACATTCATACACTAGAGCAACATTCACACATATTTATACACCAGAGCAACATTCACACATTCATACACCAGAGCAACATTCACACACATTCATACACCAGAGCAACATTTACACATTCATACACCAGAGCAACATTCACACATTCATACACCAGTGCAACATTCTCACACATTCATACACCAGAGCAACATTTAAACATGCATACACCAGAGCAACATTCACACACATTCATACACCAGAGCAACATTCACACATTGATACACCAGAGCAACATTCACACACATTCATACACCAGACCAACATTCACACATTCATACACCAGAGCAACATTCACACATTCATACACCAGAGCAACATTTAAACATTCATACACCAGAGCAACATTCACACATTCATACACCAGAGCAACATTACACACATTCATACACCAGAGCAACATTCACACATTCATACACCAGAGCAACATTACACACATTCATACACCAGAGCAACATTCACACACATTCATACACCAGAGCAACATTAACACACATTCATACACCAGAGCAACATTCACACACATTCATACACCAGAGCAACATTCACACACATTCATACACCAGAGCAACATTAAAACATTCATACACCAGAGCAACATTCACACACATTCATACACCAGAGCAACATTCAAACACATTCATACACCAGAGCAACATTCACACACATTCATACACCAGAGCAACATTCACACACATTCATACACCAGACCCACATTCACACATTCATACACCAGAGCAACATTCACACACATTCATACAGCAGAGCAAACCTCTCACACATTCATACAGCAGAGCTACATACTCATACATTCATACACTAGTGTAACATTCTCACACCAGTGCAACATTTGTGTTGACTCTGAGGTGGGAGTCTCGCTTGGGGCTCGACATCATGTGTAATGCAGCAATTGGGCATTGGTGAAAACGCGGTGTCGAGTGTTGCAGCTACCAAACCTGTCCAAACCTGCTCTAAAATGCAAATAAAAGGCCTGATCGTTCGAAGGGAGCAGGTTCAGACATGTTGCTGTACGCCCTTGACCTTAACTGCTACACTTGGCCCCGTCTCTGCCTCTGACAGCACATGACAGAACATCCCAGGGCCCTCCCAGTTTGAAAATGATCAGCTTTGGTTAATGGATATTAAGTGAGTAAGACTTTAACACATTCCTCAAATAACGCAGAAGTGATAAGAATGTCAGGGTTAGGCATTAAACAGGAAAGAGCAGAAGAGGAGTTAAGCAATGTTATTTTGTGTTATCATAATTCTATTACAATCCAAGTATTTCCATCTTTTAATATAGATACATTGGCCCTTTATTTTTTTATTTTTTCACCTTTCAACCATTAACACAACGTGACCTTGGGTACTTAAAATTATTAGAATACCTTTAAATAATTTTTCCTGATTAAACGTAAACTGGTGTGGAAGATACCTGCCTCTAGTGCTTTTGTACTTAGGGCTCGTTCCTGTGCTGCTATAATGAGGGCCTTTGGGATGTTTTTTTTTCCCACTCTTCTCTAGCCATTGGTAAGATTTCTGTCTAATCATTGGTACAGTACAAGGGCTGATGGTTCCAGTTCTTCCAGTTCCACTGCAGGCATTCTCTTTTCTGAAGTATTCACTAAGCACTTTATTAGTTATATTCTAGTGTGCTCATGGATCTCAGTGGTTTCAACCCTTAGAGTATACGAATGACCTGCAAATTGAAACTTGTGCTTTGTTGCTGGCATGAGAGTTTGTTCTGGCCCTGTTCTTTAGTCAGTTTGAAATAATCCTCAGGTTTTAACAGCATAAACCAGGTTTTTACAGCATAAACTCCTTGCTGAAACAGCAAGGATTCTGGCTTGCCAGGCTAACGTTCTGCTGGGCAACATCTGCTGAAGTTCCCCCAGTCCCGGTGCAAACAGTGGGGCAATTGTTCTTTGCAGTGGTCAGTCCTAAACTCTGGGACTCTTTGCCCATTTGCCCATCACTGACCTGCCTCTGTTTCAAGCTAAACTTAAGACCTACTTATTCAGAATGGCTATTGTGCACTTAGTGGCTCTGTGACACTCCACTGTTTTTATTGTGGTAATGTGTTTTTAAACCTATTTGTAATGTTATGTTTATCTATTTTTAATGTTGTACAGCACCTACAGAGTTTGCCAGATTGGGACCCCAAATGTCCAATAAAACTCAGTTGCCAGTAAATTATAATTCAGGGTCACCAGAGAATCACAGCTTTAGGTCTGGGACCTATCGCTGTTCTGGACGTCCAACAGGCCGTGTGTTTTGTCACTGTTAAACCAATTGGACGTCCAGAAATAGGCCTGGCTTTGTGTGGAGGCCGTAAACCAGTTTCCATCTGCACCTTCCCCTCCGCACTTCACAGCGTGCTGGGATTTTCTGTGTCTTTGAGCCAGGATAAAATAAAAAAGTATGGTGGAGAATTAGGGCCATAGGAAGAAAAAAGAAATGCCTGGAGAGAATGAGGTCAAAGAGTCACAATGTTAAAAATAAAGCTGATTTGTTACTGTCCACCAGATAATGTCAATTTTTACCATTAACTTTTTCAGAAACAATGGGATAACAACTGGCAAACAAGTTAGCCAGTGGCATGTTCCAAGCCTGATCGCTTTGGTCAAATTAGTATTGACCTCCTAAACTCAGGTGGCATCGGGCGTTTTTGCCTTTGCTGGCTCTCCTGTTGCACTCTGCTGACTGTGCAGCGAACTGTTACACTTAGTCAGACTAAGGCAATAAACTCTTTATATGACATATTTGTTTGCCTTCAAACTGCATTATCCAGTTTAGACAGGAGAACTTGAAATGTATAGAATTAAAATGTGGTTTAAGTCGAATGGAGCCCATTTCTTTTTAAATTCATCTAGTTTTATAACATAAACAACAACTTAAGCATGAGGTGGCATTTCTGTGGTATTTACATATTCTGTTTTACATACTGTAAATATAATAATCATGCCAGCGACCCATCTTTGGATGTTTTTTTTCTGTCACAGCTACAGCATAGACAACCACGCTTACCTGATGAAGAATATTTCAAAATGGCTCCCTGTTTTTTGTGTGTCCGCCTCGTCGGAAACAAATTTTAAAGATTTTAGGTACAGCTCTTGCGTCCATTAAAGTGCCTATGTTACATCGTCAGAGATCATCTCCTGAGGTCATAAGGCTCTAGCTAAAGTTAGCCACCAACTACAGCCAGACTGCAGCAAGAAAACCCTGCTATAAACTAAAGCATAAGATCCCTTTTTAAAGGATTAAATGCCTTCAAGCTGCTTCATGGGAACAACAGCTACACCTTCGAGTAGTCAGGTGAGGCTGAGCAATCTCCGGCCTCTCTGGGAGAGGACTAAAGGGCTCCTGGCTTGTGGCAAATCACCCTTAAATAGGATCCATGTAGCCTAATGCAATTATGGCAGACTGGAGACAGAATGGGTCATGTGAAAGCAAAACCTCATTCAAAGTCCAAGTTAGCATTTCTGTGATATTATTTTCCAATCTAGTGCACAATAATTGTTGGAGAAAATGGTATATTGTGTCCCGCTCTCGGTCCATAATGTGATTCTGCACGCTCGGCGGGAGTTGGATGTATGGAATTTTGTGTCTTGTCATTAGAACTGTAAATGGTAGGTGTGTGGAGGCGCTGAGAGGACGGGGGTGCTCAGCTGCAGCTTTAAGCCATTCCAGGACTTAAGCACCGGCCACAATAGCCTGTGTGGTAATTGTGTTAAAAGCTTGGCATCCGGGACTGTCCAACTGTTGTTCAAGGGGCCTGGGCTTTCGCTTTCAGGGTTTATATTTTTATTTTCTCCCTCCTCCTTGTGGTTTGTTAGATGTCTTTGTTCCCGGGGCGAAGGTCATTTTAAGAAAGAGAAAAGACAACACTGCTGCGGAACAGTTTGTGTATGACCGTACGCTGTGTTTGTGTTCCCCTGGCAGCTCTCTGTGTCACATGTGGACGCGCAGAGCAATGCTGTGGAATTTACATCCTGCTTAAATTTAGCACTGGTTCCTGACCAGAAAACACATCCTCCAATTTCTGTCTATATTGGTCTGGCTGCGTCTTTCCGCTGCTCCTTCTTTCGGCAGCTCTCTTTGTGCACAACGCTCCGGGTTCAATACAGGCTCTGACTGTTCTTATCTGCTGCTCCTCATCTGACATTGCAGATGAGCTTCCTCAGAGCAAAAATAAACCATGGACAATATGGGCCACATCAATGTATCTATTTATTTTTATAAACGGATGTAATATATGACATTTATTTTCAGCTCCAACTTTGGCAGATTTTTACACAACTACAATTTGAAAAGAGACACATTTAAAAAGAAAGAATGTTAAATATATTTATTTCTTCTGGCTTTTTATTTTTATTTTTTTTTGCAATTAGCTTGTTTTGGACAAAGTCAACATCTAATGGCATTTCTTGTTTATCTTTCATTCAACAATAGCAAGTCTCATTTATACTCTCACTCTATGGTAATTTATGGTCTTAGACATAAAAACCTAATAAGTAAGCAGAGTTTTTACTTTGGAAGGAGTGTTGTCCACAGAAACCACTGTTTGGATAAGGATTCAGAACCAAACTCAGAGGAAAATGTTTGTTTACAAAGGCTATTATTGAAGACATTTAAAGGCTGATAAGGAGACATTGACGGAGCGTTCCCAGTGCTCTGCTCTGGAGAAGATGTGGATCTGTTTGATGTCAGAACAAGGGGACTTCAGGGGCCTGTGGGGGACATGGGGGAGGTATGGGGTTTTTGGGGGGGAGCGAGAGCAGAAACACAAGCCTCTGTTGACATAAGCCTTGTCTTTCGTCAGTCTCTTGTATATTTTTGAAACACTGGCTTAATTCAGTCCATATTGTCTGTGCTGATGTCACTCGTCAAGTAAACATCAGAGTGATCCATCTTTTCGAGCAGTAAACATCATGCTCTGCTGCTTATGTTTCAGTTAAACAGCAGCAGAGGAGTCGGACAGTAGCAGCGTGTGGTCACAGTTTATTTATCTTAACATTTACTCTCGCTATTATACACTGTGTGAGATGTGTGTGATGAATGTTAATAACTTTAGCATTAGTCATTAAGTCCATAGGGAACAATTCATATCTGATTACTAACTTTGCTAATCCCAGATGCTAACATTTTACTGCAGCTGTTAAAATAGAAATGACAAGTAAGAGATGAGTTTACTGATGTGAAACAAGAGAGCTTTTTCTGATGCTAACCTTTTAGTAGATGAGTTTGCACCATAGTTTCTTTCATTCAAGGTGCAATCGGCTCAGTATGATCTGTAAACATGCTCTTCTCACCCCCATCTGAGGAACATGGCTTGTATCAGAGCAGTATTAAAATGAGTGGTACCACTGAAGGACTTTCACTAGAGGTACTAAAGGATAATGTGAAAGCCAGATGCCCTGTCGGTGCTGCCTAGGGCTGTGATGGTTGCCAGACAACCGTGCCACCAACCTGCGGTGACCAGTACTTACAATGACACTCTAAGACAAAAATAAAATACTACGTTTTGTAGTACATAACTGGGATAAACATAACAGTTGCAATAGCAGTGGGTGTTAATAGCCTACTAACTTTTATCCAGTTTAATTAGGATCATACAACTTTATATTATTACCTATATACCTCAGACTATGTCAGAATTTCTGTTAGCCGTGGTCCGGCTTTTGACTGGTTTGATTCGTAGCTTAATTGGCCGGTAAAAAAAAAGCTCATGGCCCAAATATCATCAATAAAATATTACCATGACAGGCCTAATTTATCTAATGCCTCTCTCTAAACAAATCTTTCACAACGTGGGGCATTTTTAGCCTTTTACCAAACAGATTTAATAGATAGGTGGCAAAAAAGATGCAAGCCTATAGCTCTGAGTTTTCCGGAGATCACTTGAACATGGCTTTTTCTTTCCCTTTCCTTGTCAAACTACGCTGCCTATTTCAGTCGCATACTCACAGACACAGACCTTCACTATTATAAATAAATATTATTATCAGACCTACACCTAATAAACTGTGTCAATGCGCAGTCTGGTAAATATGCCATTTTTGTATGTAGGCTTAAACTTAAACACTGAACACAAGCAAAAACAAAAAATTCAACACCTTTCACAGAAAAGATCCACAAACTGTGTGTATTTTTTTGAGGTATGTTCTGTTTGTGTGAGTTTACTGATGTACTTTACCGCGGTGGTAAAAAAAATGCCACTGGAACAGCCCTAGTGCTGCGACCTCATTGGACACAACGATTAAGTCTGGACACTGTTCAGTCATGAATACTTAACTTGGAGCAGTTCAAGGTGGATTTGCACGAGTTTGTAAACTCACAAATCTTACAAGAATCCAGCTGCAACGTAAGGTAAAAAGGATAAGGTAAAGGATACAGAATAAAAAATATAGTCAGAAGATCAGTTCTTTTGTATTTGAACCATTATTTCTGTGCCGGGTTTAGTCCTGGTTAAACCTTAGGCTTAGATCTAGTTTAGTCCTTTTTTGCCACTGAAATGCAGTGCAAGTGGTAATGTAGTCACTGTAGTCTTCTGTTTTTGGGTTTTTGATTGTGTTAATGAAATTGTTCCTTTTATTAAAACAAAATGAGTGTTGTCTGAGTCCGAATAATATGTTTCATAATTTAAGGGTGCACTTACACTGGGGCCGGTTGATCTGTCGTGCCTCAGTTCAATTGTACTCTCTCCTGTCCTCCACTGGTCTGCCCTCACTCTGTCACAAGCCTGACTACGGCCTGAGTTACCTCTTGCAGCCGAACTAGACTTATGTCTCTGCAAAATGTTCTTTCTTTTATTAAGAGAAAAAAGAGTTTAACAGAGAAAACAAATGGGTTTGGCTGCATATCTCTGCTGTCCTGACAGTAGATCATGTGTATCAAGTAGGTAAAAGGTAAGAGTGCTTCAACCAGACCTCTGACCTTGCCCTTATACTGACGGTGGACTGTAGCGCAGAATGAGAGCAGCAGGAATGTGCTCAGTGCCATTGTTGTCATTTACTGGAGCCAGAATTTCCACATGTGATTAAAGAGCAGGAAAAAGAAACTGTCTGAGACCGGGACAAACCGGCAACGTTCAACCCAGCTGACTCTAACTCACAGAGAAAACATGGCTCATACAATCACTACAATCACTGCTGTAAATGTATTTCTCCACATGGTGACATTTGTCACTTTCTAAACACCAGCCGACACAACCATACAGGAAGATTCAAATATAGACCGGACTAAACAAAGAGCGGTCATAAACACTCACTACTATTCTGAGACAGACCAATATAGGTCACACTGTTTACAGCCATATACAATACACATATACAATAAACATACAGGCCCTGGGTTACAAAAGGTTTGTGTGAACTAAAACACGCCTGTAAGTGAATAGAGCAGGCAAGAAATTTAGCAAAATGATTTACTCTGTGTTAGCACCAGACGTTAGTGTCTCTCACTAGAACAGAATGAGCTTAAAGCTTATTTTGCTCCAGTACCTTCTTCAAAATACACAAAATCCAAGAAGGAAAAAAAAATCCTGACACACAAAATATATATTTTTATTGGGGACATGAATTAAGAATTCATTCTCACAATTTATCAATACGTGCCCATGTTTTAGTCATTTGTTCCCTCAATTTAAATAAATTGTGCTTGTGTTTTGTTAATTTGTTTCCCTGATTTAACTGGAACACTGCTATGCAAAATCTATACAACACCAGTAAACAGTTCCTTAGCAAATGCTTGTTAGTAAATGGCAACTTTCTTTTTGGCTGATGACAAGAGAAGGGACGCTTAGCGATAGCCTCGCGCTCATGCAAGTAAATGAACCAAACAGTACTGAGCTACAGAC
Source organism: Perccottus glenii (assembly GCA_024416835.2). Lineage (NCBI taxonomy): Eukaryota > Metazoa > Chordata > Actinopteri > Gobiiformes > Odontobutidae > Perccottus > Perccottus glenii. The sequence continues at coordinate 28,501,488 of CM044555.2, read as the reverse complement.
ATGTGGAACTCTGTTGATCTTTTCCAATTGGTTAATATTGCCGTAACCATGGAAACTTTGTGATTGACACACAGACAGTCCACTGACAAATGCGTTACAAGCAAAGTTCACTGCTTTGGCTTTATGATTGGCATTGACGGTAAAAAACGTGACAATCAGGACAGGAAGAGGAAAAAAAACTGGGACATTTTGGTGTTTTTGAAGCTATCCCTCAGGACGCGGGACAGGGGACTATCCCGGCTAAAAGCGATGTATGATCACCCCACTCTCAATCGTGCCCATCGATGAACCCATTAACAAATGTTCCATAGGGCTTCAGTTTGTTTTATGAGTCTATGTGCCATTTAAAGTTAGGTCCTTAAGCAAAGTACTGCTTTCTTCTAAAGCGTCAGCTCTGGCCAGGCTGGGAATTAACGGGGTCGATCATTTTGGATTCTATATCCTTGTTGCAAACACTTTGTATACATCCACCAAAAATAAAAGTAAATTCAAATTTCTGTCCATAACAGTAAAGCAATGTCTTTTATTATAGCCTACTAAAATCTTGGTTTCATTCAATTGTGGGAACAAAGGGGTTAATTGGGCCCAATTTACCTAAATATAGAGAAAAATATTATAAAACATGGGCACGTATTGATAAATTACAAGAAAGCCTACAACTCAATGCCACACACATGGATCACGGAATGCTTGGAGATGTACAACATCAACAAGACTCTAAGAGACTTCATTCATTCAAGTGTCCATCAAGTGTGGCATATACCAAGGAGAATATCTGTCCCCACTGCTGTTCTGCCTTAGCCTGGCCAGCTGCAACAGACGTTTCCTTTTCTATACAAAGAAGTATTCTGGTACCCTAGAGTTACTTGTCTATGACGTAGCCAGCAAACCACACCTTAATGTAGACAAACGGCTTGTGATTGGTCCGTCCACAAAATCACAGAGTAAGGTATTCGCCATAAGAAAGGGACCAGACTTCTTTTGATAAAAGGAAAACGTTCCGGTATACTGGGCTAGTTCTGCATAGGTCTGAACCCCTTCAGCCAAATAATCACCAAGACTAGCTATAGATACCAACTCAGGAATGGGGCCACCATCAGTCACCTCCTCTACATGGATGACATCAAGCCAAGAGCGAGCGAGACCTCCACTCACTGATCCACACCACCAGGATCTACAGCAATGACATCGGAATGTCATTCGGACTTGAAGTGTGGTCGGATGGTGACAAAGAGAGGGAAGGTAGTCCACACAGAAGGGGTCTCACTCCCAGAAAGAACAATAGCAGAGATTGAGGACTGCTAAAAGTACCTTGGAATCCAACAAGCAAATGGCAACCTTAAAAAGGCCACAAGAAAGGCGGCAACAACCTAGGGCTCGGCGATATGGACTAAAAATTATATCTCGATATATTTGGCTATATCTCGATAGACAATATATATCTCGATATCTTTACAAGGAACAAAAACGGCTGCAACAACAATGCCTTATGTGTCAAACATAGTGTATTGTGCAAACTCATCCACAAAGGTAAATGTGCAGTTTGTGGTATGTAAACAAATGACAAAACAAAAAATAACATCATCTTCGCCATGCTTGCTGAGTCAACACAGAAGGGAGAGAGGGAGCACATGTGCTAGTCTCAGGTGCAACGAGGCGGGGCGTTGTGCGGACGAGAGCCTAGAAGCCGGCAGAGATAGAGGAAAATCTATGTGGAAAAACAAGTTAACTGCCGCATCTCCGAGAAAAAAAACAGAACAATATCAATATAAACGATATGACAAAATTTATATTGTGTTTAATATTTTATTGATATATTGATATATATTAATATATAAATAAAATATTAAACACAATATACATTTTGTCATATTGTTTATATTGATATTGTTCCGTTTTTTTATCAATATATCGCCCAGCCCTACAACAGCCAAATATTTACAACGAGTAAGGCAAGTCCTAAGGAGTCAATGGCAAAAACAAGGTTCAAGCAAGTCATCAGATACCCTGCTAGAATAATAAGCTGGCCAAAAGAAGAAATACAGACCACAGATGTGAAGACAAGGAAGCTCCTCACCATGCATGAAGGGTTCCATCCCAAATCCAGCACCTTGAGACTGTACACTAATTGCAATGAAAGAAACAGAAGACTAGTGAGTGCCCAAACCACTATCCAGGATGAAACCTCCAAGATCATTCAATCCATACTGAATGACTTAGGCAGTGGAATAAAGAGGAACGGGGGAGGGGAGGAAAGGCCCCTACAAGTGAAAGTCCCGAGGTCAAAGTGGGAAACACCTCCAAAGGTGGTAAAGAATGACTGAGCCAAGATCCTGTGGGACTTTCAGATTCAGACTGACAGAATGGTAATGGCGAACCAACCAGACATTGTGGTGGTGGACAAACAGCAGAGGAAGACCGTTGTGGTTGACGTGGCAATACCAAGTGATTGCAACGTCAGGAAAAAAGAACATATGAGAAACTATAGAAATACCAAGGGCTCAAAGAAGAACTTGAAAAGGCCCACTTGCGATATTCCATTGATTCTATTTATGGAATCTAATGAGGGCGCCTACTGCAGCCTGTTAGTTCTCTAAAATGTTATATAGTATTGAGGAAATACTGAAATGATTTAGAAACGCACAACAGCAGCTAAGCTACATTTAGGAAATACCACAAAAAAAAAAAAGGTAAATTTCTTTTTTTTATACCATCGCTTTGGCGCCCCCCAGGTGCTGAGCCCCTTTGCGCCGAATATAGCGCATACGCATTTTTTGCGCCACTGGTTTTCTGTTGCCGATAGTCACGTGACTCACGTAAATGTAAAAGTAAAAAAACAGTTTGCTGATATAATTATTAATAACACTGAACAGACTATACTGTTGCAGCTCTTTTTTTGTTTTCGAGGTAAACTCTCCTACCTGTGTCTGTATAGGCTCAGTTTCAGCTAACGTTAGTGATTTAACACTGTAACGGTTTATTAATGACAATTTAAAACTACATACATTTTTATAAAGTGTAAAACTCATTTCATTTAAACCTCTTATATACAGATATTATTATTTGTATTATTATTATTATTATTATTATTATTATTATTATTATTATTATTATTATTATTATTACATACAATTTATATAGCGCTTTTCCTGGGACGCAAAGACGCTTTACATATCACTTATTCATTCACTCCACAGTCACACTGGTGTCTCTGTCAGTGTGGCAGCCTTTTCGCGCCTATAAACTCTCCGACCATCACCAAATACATTTACTAACCATTCATTTACCAGTGCCACAGACACTGGAGATAAGGTGGATTAAGTGTCTTGCCCATGGACACAACGACAGTATGAACTGTGGGGAGAACGGGAATCGAACCACCTACCTTCGCAATGAAGGAGAAAATACAAAAGAAACACAGGTTTTTGATGCAGCGGTATTTTTCTTTCTTTAAGACCGTCCAAAAAAGTAACACTAAACTGCAAACTTGAATAAAATATAAACAAAGATCAAGTCAATATTTGATTCAAATTGTAGAATCGTTTTTTAATCAAAATTCTTAATAAGGTCAATCCCCCACAACCCCCAAACCTTTGAAAAGCTTACCACGCCCCTGGTGAATTCAGTTAATTGGACATGATTTGGAAAGGCACACTGTCTATATTATATAATCAAAAAATACTGGAGAAAAATTTGCACTCATCAGCCCCGAAGCTGTACAAGGGACGTACTTGGACGTTCCAACATGACAACGATCCAATGCACGAGGCCAAGTCGACCTGTCATTGGCTACAGCAGCATAAAGTGAAGGTTCTGGACTGACCTCTCAGTCTCCTGACCTCAAATCATTGAGCCACTCTGGGGAGATCTCAAACGTGCAGTTCATGCAAGACAGCCCAAGAATTTACAGGACCTGAAGGTTTTTTGCCAAGAAGAATAGGCAGCTTTACCATCTGAGAAAATAAAGAGCCTCATCCACAACTACCACAAAATACTTCAAGCTGTCAATGATGTTAAAGGTGGCAATACATGATATTAAGAACTGGGGTATGTAAACTTTTGATCAGGATCATATTGGTAGTTTCTGTTGTCATCATAATTTAAAAAGAGTAAACACAGTTGTTTGACAATAAATGGCAACACCCAACCACTAACTATGTGTGAAAAATTTTTTTGTGACATCATTCATATTTTCTGAAAGATTTTCCCCAAAAAATCATAAATTTTGCCAGGGCATGTAAACTTATGAGCACAACTGTATATGTATGTATATGCTAATACATAAAATTATTCATGTATAGCATTTAGAGCTAATATGCTATATTTGAGCTATTTTATATGTGGCAGGAGAAGCGCTCTGAGCAAATTTCTGAATGTCAGCCTTATATGTAACCTTATATGTAATCTGCTATTTAAAATTGTACTTAAACTTAACCTACTGGTCTTTTACAACCTGGGAAGGGAAGAATCTGGAAAGTGACCCTATTCTTGACAAACATGTAAATCACAATCGCTTCATCTGCATCTGGCGTGAACGCAACAGAAGTCCAGTTATGAATTAGCTCGACCAACATAAATGACTGCCATTCCTGACAAGGCTAAATCTAAAGCATCTTTAAGGTCTAATTATAATCAGACTAAAGCAAGACAGGGTGTTTTGTTTTTTAACTGTTATTCTGCATTCTCCTTTAAAAGATTGCATTTAAAGGGCCTCTGTGTTGTTTGAACAATAAATTATAACTTCAATTCTATGTATCTGTCTAGGTATAATGTTAAAGTTCTACTATATAGTTATAACATCATAAAGCATGAACTCGATTTAATATGTTTTTAGAGCTAGACTGAGTACAGTAGATAGCATTAGCTTACCTAGTATAGGCTGTACATAAAGAAAATGGCATTCCTTTTTGTAAGGCAACAAAAAGAGTAGTATCAAGTCACAACTTTTAAAATTAATATGAGAAAACCTGTTAAGCCTTGTGTCCCAAACCATTTACCAAATGAGCCCACTACAGTGCTGGTCTATATCATTGAGGGGTTAGGGACTAGCGAGTGTCTTTATACACACCGTCAGCAATAGCAGCTGTTAAGCATCCTTTCCACTGGTGCATGTAAGACACAGGTAAGGGCGGTACCAAAAGAGCAACATTGGCCCCAAGTCCCAAGTGTGAGGTCCATTTTCCAAAAGGTGGAGCTAAAAAAAACAACAGAAAACAGATATGTCATTATTAGGGCCGGGCAAGTTAAGCGATTTTTATTGCATTAACGCATTAATTAATTTATGACAACAATTATTTTGAAACCAGAAAAGAACTGGGGGGAAAATGAAGAAAGGTACCAAACTCTTATATGAACATTTTCATTTTAAATGTCTTCTAATGGCGGTGTTGATAGAACCTTAAGATATTTGTAACCACTGCAAAGTACTTTGAGTCTGAAGTATCACTAAAATCATCTAAATGTAACCCAGTGCTGTAGTAGAGCCTTTGTAATCTGCCGGTATAATACGGATTTGTAACTGTCCTGGATTTATCCAAACTCATTAAACATGCGCAACAATACATAGTTAACAGCCTTCAATTAAAAACTGACGACTCTGATCAGATTGTCTCTGTTTCTCCGGTCTCTCACTCTGTGTCTCAGCCCTTCCCCTTTCCCTCTCGAAGAACCTCACTCTGACAGAGACTCTGCTCATGAGTGACTAGGGATGGGTACCGAAACCCGGTATTGGCCCCGGGGCTAAATTATGAAAGACTGTAGTATCAGTAAGATCTGACTCTATCGGTTCTGCTTTCGGTACTGGAGGGGAAAAAAAATATGTACTATGTATTGTTGCTTATACGTTTGTCTGTGAGATCTGCGAGATCTCACATGCGCGCTGCGGAAGCTGTCTGTCAGTCACACACACACACACACAATGAGCGCGGCCAGTGTTCGAACTATACTGTGTCCTTTGGGGGAGCCCACTTTTTTTGTGTGTGTGTGTGTGCCTCAAATAAGGACTTTCAACAGCTACAACTGTATTCACTATTATACTTTATTGACACAAATGTAGAGGTCCGTCAGCAAACAAACAGCCACCCACAATAAGTCTGTAATTATCAACTCGGTAACCGTATTAACCCCTAGGTTAATTTTTCTCCTGGATTGTCCTTTAAATTACTCGTCAAGCTATAGAAGTAGAATACCATAACAAACCAGCCGCATACGTAATTGGGAATAACAGTTCTTACTAGGGATGCACCGATACCACTTTTTTGGAAAACTACTTGCATTTCAGTACTCGCCGATACCGATACCGAGTACTTAATAAAAAAACATGATTTAAATTTACAGGTAACAGCTTTAGTCATATAATTTAACAAAAACTAGGCACGGGCAAACACTGCTTGTCCAAATATCCGTGGTGAAACTAAACGAAGAGGAGGCTTGCAGTAGGCTGTGGATGTGTTTTTTCACGGAGTCGTGTAGTTTAGGCAGCTCCGTGTCAGTCATGTAGCTGCTTGGGACATCATAACATGGAGGAGACACATGAATCCCACATTTTCTACCTCTGAAAGTTGCTGGTCACTCAATGCAATGTACGATGATTGCCTGTGTTATTTTCACAGCACATGGATTGTCTCTGGACATTTTCTCTCGTCTTGCAAGAGTTTGCTGCAGTGTGAGTTGTGTTGGTTTAGAAGCGTGGGTAAACTCTTTATACTCGTTGTCGTGTTGGGATTTTAGGTGCTTGATTAAATTACTTGTGTTAAATGCGCTACCTTTTGAGCCTCCTCTGGACAATTTAGCTGAGCACAATTTGCAGTCCGCCTTTGTTTTGTTTTGTCTTCATTCACTTTGAAATAGTTCCACACGGCTGACATGTCTCGTCTTTCCTTCGTTCTCCCCGCTCTGAGCTGCAGCCGGGGCCTGGGGCGGGCACTCGGCGCCTGTGATTAACCCCTTACACGCTCAAACATAGACATTTCTCAGACCGTGGTATCGGCCCCTGGTATCGGGGACTTTTAGCAATCTGAGTACTTATGAAAATGTGGTATCGAGGCCGATACCAGATACCAGTATCGGTATCGGTGCATCCCTAGTTCTTACTTTAACACAAAATAGACCACAAAGGCCTGGAGTCAGTTTCCTTTGCTGTTCGTCCAGAAATCCAAGAAGTGGATGGGCGATGACCTGCCTTAATCCAAGTTAAGATAAAAGGCTTTGGGTCGAAACTCTCCAATGGGGGTCCATTAATGTCCAGAAAAAGAAGCGATGAGAGGCTGTTTTCACGCAGCCTGTTGCGGGTCAGTATAGAACGTGTCCGGCCTCTGACGAGCTGTTACCATCTTCAGCCAGAGATGACTTTTTTTCAGCTTCTTGCACAGTGGGCGCGGCGGGAGGTATAGCAGTGTTTGTAGCAGGTGAATCAGTGGTATTCACGTCATCACTACATAATTTCTTGATGAAACCAAAATTAATTAAACTGCCTTGTTTTCTTTTTGCCGTGGCTAATGGCTATGATGCTATAGCTGCAGAATTAATTAAGGACTTTGTTAAGGACTTTGTTTGCGCGCGATAAATGGCATCCAACGTTTTTTCTACGAATCTATGACGTACTAACATATGTGGAATTTGCAGCGCAGCGCCCCACACCTTGATGCTCATTACAAGAATAGGATGTATAGTAATCTTTATTGAATTGAATTAGGTTTTAATCGGCGTCATGCATGAATGAAGAATATTATTGTTATTTTACACTTAATAATCCATCATGATCACATCACACAACTGAAATTACACTTCAAAATATTCACATTGTCAATATTTTTTGAGACCCCCCAAAATTTCACATTACTCGATTTCAGGGGAGCCCATGTCTTATTAAGGGGAGCCGAGCTCCCCTTGCTCCCCCGTAGTTCACACTATGAGCGCGGCGCACGCACAACAGTACAAAAACCCCCGCTTAATACAAAAGAGTGAAGATGGGGAAGAGATTTACTTAATAATGTTATCATGCACATTTTATCTCACCAAACATTTCAAATTTGCGATATTATTAAGACGTTTGTCTGTGAGATCTGCAGATCTCTCATGAACGACTGCCACTTAGTCTTGACCAAGTTCATAGTGAAAGGCCTACACCCCTTTGCAACAGTGGAGTCCAACTGTTTTAGGTAACAGTTCGTCAATATACATTACACAGTATAGTATATAGTTATATTAATTTTTAGGATATAAATGAATTAAAGTACCGGACCGTTAAGCAGTATCGGTAAGAGTAGTAATACCGTTAAAACCTTAACGATACCCATCCCTATGAGTGACTGGTTTGAGCTTAGTTTTGTTCTGTTTAGCATCAGTCATCGAGAGGGCTGCATTTATTTTTTGCTAAAGTCTACAGTCAGAATGGGTTTATAGCCCTTTATAACAAATGTAAGTAGCCTAATAATTACTGCAAAGACTCAGCAGCAGGAGTGTAGCTCAGAGATGGAGACATGATTCTTCTTATTCTGATATTATTAAAAAGAAAACTGATTATTTCTTGTTTTTCTAAATCAAACTAGATAAAACAAATAGCTTTGGTTTTGATTACAATGATTAGGGGTTTACTTAAGTTGAGATTTACAAGAAACATTTTAACTGCTGCTGTGTAAAGGGAATACTACAGTTTTCAAACCAAACAAACTTTTTTAATTTAGCAGTACTTTTGAAATAAAAGTGCCCATTACACTACTTTTAAATTAATTTTTGAATTTTGCGCGTAACAATGCAATAAATTGCAGAGAATAATACAATTAACCGCAATTAAACAATTGCATGTACTTTTTTATCCCTCAAAACAAAGCTGGGCGTCAAATGGTTCTTTGTGAATTAAAATACTACATTTATTGTCCACATTGCATTAAACACAAGCAGAACTTGTGGCCTTGAATAGTGAATCCCTAAAATGTAATAATTTTGCATTGCTCTATAAATGTAATGTTTCTAAAGCTGGGAGCAAACCAAAAACTATAAACTCAATGTCATACAATATCTACTTACTTTAGTCACACTGTTCAATACTACACGCTCTAGAATTGTTAGGATATCTAAACCTATACATAAAATGGAACACATACATAAATCCCCTTCATCATTGAGTGCTGTGTCACTTCTGTCACAGCAGGATGTATGTCTTTAGAGTTCTTGGCTTGTTTTTTCTGCTGTGCTATTCTTCCTCTTCATTTCCTCCTGTCTGCATATGTTTTGGAGGCCATTAATCGTCCCCAGCACCACATGCACCCCAGTAGATAATTACGGTCATTAAAGCAATTAGAGCGCACATGGAGGGGGAGGTCTGAGTCAGGCCCCGAGGCCCCCGCTCCTTAGCCTCCTGCAAGACGGCCGAGGTGGTCCACTCACACTCTGGCAACGCTTTCAAAAGAGAACAGGCCAATTACTGCAGCTCCAGCTCAGATTAATGCAATTTCCTGTTTGTGTAGCCTTGGGAGACCCTGCCGACTCTACTTGAGGCAGAGGTCCTCTTCAGTTGGTAGTGTCAGAAACAGAAATGTGAGGTGGCGACAGTGGTCCGTCCACAGACAGTGGTCTTCAGCGTGCTCAGTGGATTAGGTGATTCTTGAGCTAATATTTTGGTTTCTTGTGCCATCCTCAGTAGGAGTTCTGTCACCACAAGCCATAACACAGGCTCACATCTGTCATTACTCAGTTACTGAAATAAATGTGAAGGCCCAAGTAGGCACTGATGATTCTCAATTACTCTATGTATTTAGTAAAAGAAAGGTCAATTTGTTTCTGATGAAATAAGGGGTTCAAGCCATAAGCTGAGTTGAAGTGCAGAGTTAAACTATTGCATACATAGCCACAGGAACGTGTTTTCAGCAGGGGGTGTTGAAAAAAAACTGCTACTATTAAATAATCAATTCAATAATAATAATCAATAATCAATAAGGCTAGCTGAATATTAGCTGCTGTACTCGGTCAACAGCAGAGCCATAAGCACTGAGCTGCAGTGAGTGAATAGTTTGAAAAGGTTTGTCTGGTGTCGTTCATCTGAGTCCTGAGAACCAGCTCTAATGATTTATCTCATCCTGCACAAAATCTCTTACATTTACATCCACCCCTGGAGAAGACAAGGGCTGTGGCAACAAACAAATTACGCATCCATCACCACAGCTGCTCACGTTATCACAGGTGTTTACCAGGTTTTATTTGTATCATTTCATATTAGAACCTGTAACTTTTACTCTGAAGCAGTTAATGTGAAGCCGCTTAAAAGCCTCTTTATGAGGCGAGCCAGTCTTCAGCAGGGCACTGAAGTCACTGAAGATTGAGATGCATGTACGTGCCTCTAAAACAGCTACCTGGCCTGTTTTGTTGTGCTTTTGTATTTATATGGATTAAAAGAGATAAGGGTTTACAATTACGTAGATGACTACAGATCAGAGACTAGAGCGGTTCAATTTGTAATGTTAGTAGGACTTCCCAGGATAAATAAAGGTTAAAAGAAAACAAAGAATGTGTGAGTGTGTTTGGTGGTGGTCGGAGCCCGTATGGCTGCCATGTCTCCATCAGTCAGCAGTGGCTACAGAGGGAGTTTACCACCCCTGTGTGACTGTGGAGTGAATGAATAAGGTACAATTGTGTTCTTTGGGGGCCTTGGGAAAAAGGCCCTATAATAATTCTAACCCATTATTATTATTCTGTATGTGTTTAATTAAACATCTGTCAGTGGGGTTTTGACACTAGATAAAGATTCATTCTTTCTTTCATCTTCCACTGCTTTAAGCCCACCACAACTATTTTGTGCATGAGTCTCCACACAAAAAGGCTGTTTGTGTACCCAGCACAGCACTCTGAGGCAGGAGCACTGACCACACTGCCACTGCGTCACATAAAATGAGAGCAGAGTTCACACTGCTGTGCTCCTCAGATGAAAAAAAAAGCATTTTATGATCAGTTTAACTCTGAGATCAGGCGACTGAAATAAGTCGGCCTGATCTCAGAGTTAAACTGCTGTATTCATCTTTTTATCTGCCATAAGCCACACAATGTCCCATACCTTTCTCCAGAAACGCCACACTTTGCTTCACTTCAATCCTGTTGTGTTTGGCCTGAATGCATTAAAGGAAAGCTTGAGTAAAGGCCACTCCACACAGGATTCGGAGTTGGAATGACACGCAGAAGAGAGATGTAGTGCTTGTAGTGAAGCCAGGAGACATGGAGGAAGAACAACACATCAGATCCTGCAGGAACCAGAGACTCCATCAACAACCTTCCTTCAGCACTGAGAGCTTCAGGAGTCCTGCTGGAGGCTGTGAATAGAAAATGTAATAAGGATGTAAGATACTGTAAAACATTGTTATTTACCTAGATAAACCAAACTAGTGGTAGGGGATTATTTAAAGGCCAAGATAGAGTCATTTGGCTGAGGTTGCAATGAGAAAAAAAAAAAAAAATTCATTCTAGGTTATTGCATGGCAGGGATTTTTTTTATGCTCATGTTCATCTTGTAACAGCATGTTGCACACATCTTTCCTTCAGCCTTGAGGCACATACAACTGCTTAGTGATGAGACAGTTTGAACCAGTTTCAGTGCGAGTTTAACAAAGAGTCTTTAAATGTGTCTTTAACGGAGCGGGCTGCGGTGTCGGAGAGAGAGATCAGCACAAACAGAACTGCGAACGTCTTTTCTGAAACCATAGTCATATTCAGACACAGTAGACACAACATTTCCGAGGCTACTTCCATCACGATAGAACGAGCCTCACTGCAGCCTCACTCTCAGACATAAGTGACAGTCCCAGACTCTATTTGAACTCTGTCAGCCTGTAGTTTTTTTTTTTTTTTGGACCAGGATTTTTTACTTGTCAATAATTCTGTCTAATAGTGCCGTCATACTGCTATAGCACAGTTTTCATGAATTATAGTCTCATTATCTCCACAAACAAGGTTGTCCACAAACACACTCCACCTCTCACCTGTTTATGAAGCCCTTGTTTTCACTTTTTATTTGGCATATTTTTAAAGAAAGACATTAAATAAGTTCGGCCGAGAAAGCCCGATGAAAGCATGCAAATACAGAAACCGCGCTTCTTCTTAATATAGAGCGGTTTCTATTTGAAGCGTTTGTTGTCAGTGTAGCGCTAGCGTCTTCTAAATGGAGCCTGTTTTGTATGTTTGTCAGGCATGTGCTGTAAACTAAATGCAGTGGTTATCTACGTTTTAGGTGCTGCGATGTCATATTAAAATGCAGCTTATGTGTTGTTTAATTGATGCTGTTGTTGGCCATTTGCACGTGAGTCTGGATTTGCACTACACATTAATAACAGAACATTAATAACATTAATAACAGAAATCATCTAGCGGACCAGAAATAATTTTATCTGCGGGCCGGATCTGGCCCGTGGGCCTTGTGTTTGACACATGAGGATATTTCTTGTCTAAACCTAGTTCTGTAAACATGAATATTGTATGAGCTGATTGCACCTTTTTTCTTATTTAATACTTATGGCACACCACAAAAATCTTTCTTAACCTTTTCTCTTTCATTTTCCATTTGATGTAACCACCTACAGCATATAGCCCTCATCAGAGCCTCATCAGGGCTTTGACTCAAAATCAGTAAATTCCCTCTGAGTCTTATCCAAACCATGCTTTTGTACTTTTGGAGCTCACTGTTGTTCTCTCTAGAAGCACTTAAAGTTTTTGAGCTCACAGCTTTAGCCCAGAACGACCCTGAAGCAGATCCAACTCTGAGGTGTGTGGATGTAAAGAGGGGTGGGTCTATAAAAAGCAGGGTGGTCTGTTGGGCCTAATCTTGTTATAGTTTAAAAATATACCTACCCTAATGTTCCCAGCATCCTCCACTGAGTTTCTAAATACGTGGGAAATTCCCACATATGATGGGTGAACAACTAAAAGAAGCTTCATGAATGACGCTGTTTGAAATGTGAGAATGAAACAACTGTCATTATCTATAAGTCAATACCAGACCAAACGTCCATGTAGAATGTGCAGAGAAAGATAAAACATAAGACGCAGCCAATGTTTAAATGCAAAATGATTGTATTTGAATGTTGTGTAGACTTGAACTTTTCCTTATGCTCCCTCTGCAGCCTTCAGCTTCAAGGGCAAAAACCCACTTTCAAATCCAAACAAAAATCTCACATTCATTAAGGCTGGTTGGTCCAAAAGAAGAAAAACAAATAACACGAGCTGTACTGTATAATGATAACTGTTGTAACAGAGAAAAAGTTTTGTTTACATATCTAAAGCAGAACTAAGTAGGATTTGCTACAGCTTCCTTCACTCAACCACACTGTTGTAAATACTCCAAGAACAGCTCTGGACTACAATGCGCACCATCTTCAGACAAAAGTTGTCTCTGTCTTTTTGGTGGCTCTGTCATGACTGATGATTAAAATAAAATGTATGCCGTTTTGGTATGATCTTAGCAAAAGCACAAATTTGCAGTGCGGGAGGTCCCTATGTGTATATTATATGACCGTAAAGCAATTTAACACTCGCGTGAACGTGAACATGACCTGAGACTTGTGTCGGGTCGTGGCAGCTCAACTTGCAAGTGTTGTTCGAAGAATTAGATACACCATAGGGGGATAGTGCGTGCTTCCAACACACTGCTACAACTCAATCAACCATCGTAAGGACTATAACTATTTATGAAAGTAAAAATGTTACTTAGTTCTGCTTTTGTCTATTTCTCATTCATTTCATGTTGTTGTGGGTGACTGAAGCTTATCCCTGCAGCTTTGGGCCTGTCCATTGCTTTTTGAGTTAAATATTCAATTGAAATTTGTAAAGATTTTGATTTATATGATATAAGATGACCAAAATAAACATTAATTTATATTAAAGAGGATCATTGGCCCCCCTCTGACCTCGCTTTAAAACCTGAAATGAGTCACATACTAAGAGAGTCAGCGAAGCTTCGCTCAGGCGGATGATGAATTTATGTAGTTTCCGTATCTATTAGCATTTAGTTTTCACAACTTGTTTGTGGCATTACACGCCAATAAGCTCGGCAAATTTACTACATAATCGCTGGTTTATTTATAAGAGTAACAACATTAATACTCTGTGTTTCTGAGTATGAAAGGCACACAACAAAGGCAAGTCAAATGTACTTCTACCGTTTACCCGGGCCGGGTCACAGGGGCAGCAGCCTAAGCAAAGACGCCCAGACTCCCCCCCCTCCTCAGACACTTCCTCCAGCTTTTTTCGGAAGGAATACCGTTCCCCTGGCCAGCTGAGAGACATAGTCCCTCCAGCGTGTCCTTGGTCTTCATCGGTGCCTCCTCCCGGTGGGACATGCCCGGAACATGGCCCAAAGCTCATGATCATAGGTGAGAGTAGGAGCGTAGCTCGACCGGTAAATCAAGAGCTTTTACAGCTCAGCTCCTTCTTCACCACGACAGACCGGTACATCCACTACATCACTGCAGAAGCTGCACCGATCCATCTGTCAATCTCACGCTCACTCCAAAAACCCCAACATACTTGAACCCCTTCACTTGAGGCAGCAGCTCTCCAACAACCTGAAGGGGACAAGTCAGTTAGGTATTAGTGTGGGTTCATAATACCTGATAATTTCGCACTGGAGAGGATGATCCAAGATATTGGTTCATACTCTCCAGTGTTTTATGTAAATACTTTACATAAAACCCACCTGCCAGTAACCACTAATCACAGTAAAGCTATGTTATTTACATCAGTAATGGTTAAATGTTTGCTTCGTTGTAAAATCTATAACACATCCATAACTGCCCAGTATTTTCTTCAACAAATCAAATGGAATTGCACTGCGCAGAGCAGGACAAGATGGATTTTAGTCGCTTGGAAAACTCACACTTCTCACTCTAATCCAGTTGAAGCATAAGGTAATCTTGCAAACAGAGAACGACTAAATAACAAAAAGAATTGTGCAGGCAGCCACTATGAGAACTAGCTCTGTTTCCTCGTAATGGAGCCCTGTGGATGAGCGCATTACAGGTTCAGAGGGAGGAGGCGACCCGTGGAGGATTACAGAGGGCAGTCTCCTGCTGGGCTCTGTTATTGATGGAACACTTCTGAAAGGCCTTTTCTGTGAAATCTCACCGAGCTGCTGCTTTTCATCTGCACAGAACATGTCCGGGTTTTCCATACGGCTGTGGGATCAGGAGTTCACTAATGCCCTGTGGTCTGTATGAACACATCACACACACGACGTGAAGATCAGATTACTGCTGCTGCACAGTGAACCTGAACTACCTCCAGCACCAGGAATTCATCATTTTAAAACTATTGTCAAATTTTACAGATGACTGGAACTGCTGTGGTGTTTGTGCTGTATGAGTCATATCACTGTATGAAAGTGATATTTTAGTTGTTATATTATTTCAGATTTTATACCTGTGTGTCTCTTGCAGCTCCTTTTTCACAGGACTTCTTAAATGATAACAAAATAATAACACACCCCAAAGATTCTAAAAAAGATCAGAGGAATTCTTATGGCATATACAGCCATTCAATGACGTATACATCTGGTCCAGTGCTACTTAAATGTATTGTCTATTTATTACATTGTTAATAAATCTGCATTTCTGTCTTACTACCACTAGAGGTCAGACTGACCCTTACCAGCAGCCATATCACATTCAACTGACAATAAACAGGAAACGTTCAGAGGCTAAAGACACGTTCATTTAAATGTTATCACACACTATTTTGTCTCATGCCTCAAGAGGACAAACGTTGTTGAGGTTTTCGAGGGGGCTGTGCATATATTTATTACGTAATATGCAAACTTTCACATATAATGAAACAACTCATAAGAAATAGTAACATCTTTTGCTTCTTCACTTAAAGGAGCGAGACAGTAGAGCAATGAGGGAAGCTCTTTAGATCTACTTTTAAAGTTTTAGCCTCGTTAGTTCTATTACCTGGCACCATCCATGTTCTTTAAACATGTCGTTAATCTATGTTAATGTCATATCCCTTTGGTTGTGTTCAGAGGTGGCAAAAGTATTCACAATGTGTTAAAAGTGACTCTGGTAAAAGTAGAAGTACTGATTCAACTTCTTTACTCAAGTCTTTTCTTCCATGAAAGTTAACTTGTTTTTTCTTATAATCAAAGCAATGTTTTAAGTGTTTACCTTGACATGTTTCGACTGCTAACTTCCTGCACTCTTCTTCATAAAAGTCACGTGACTTGTCAGTTGATTTATACAGGTTTAAAATTGTATAAATCAACTGACAAGACACTGGTTGTGTTGTTGGGACTGATGTGCCCAAGACAGATTGTCCCAAGTGGGACAATAATGTATATTTTACCATAGTCTCTGAGTCTCTTTCTCTGCATCAGATTGAATTCATACAGCTCCAGATAAAGGCCCTGTTAAATAATACAAGGTCTGTTAATGAGGAGACAGTGGGACACTAATCTTAGAGGGGATCATAAGAAAGTGATTAATTTGCATTATTCTACATGTCATCAGCGCAAACACTTTCAATTATTTATATTTCTTTTAGACTGTGTTTCCTCAGGTAACGTTTAAAAAAAGACCCCCCCACAGACCCCCTGTATCAGTCAGATCCACATCTGGATCTGTAACAGGAAAAGTGACAACGCAGACTTTACTTTAGAAAGTAAAGTTAACTCGCTCTAAAACATGCAAGTACATTCAACTGTTAAATGTTTACCTTACTTATTTGTTAAATTTCTGTTTGTATTTAACTAACCTTTTTAATTGAATCAAGAAGATGCACTCTATGGCCGTGCAGCAGAGCTCTTTTTTCTGCGTTACCAAGGCATTGAGTCATTTCTCTGATTATTGCAGTGTTTGAGGGAGCTCAGGTGCTTGTTTCTGCACAATACTACTTTGAGTAGCTTTGTATTTTCCCACATTTGATGCCATTCTGCCTAGGTGTCTCTGCGTTACAAGTCTTTAGGAGGTCTGGTTGTGTTTGGTTCATGGGGGACTAAAGAGCGCTCTGAGCTGTCACTGGGGTCAGTAGAAGTGGTTTCTCATGGTTCCAGGTGTGCACCGGTTTCTTGAGGGTGCAGCTCAGTTTTCAGAAGAAGTTTGAATTTATCACGTCTGAGAGTGCAGTGGAAAGAGTTGGAGCGGCCCGCAGGGACAATAAAACCTCATCAGTGACTGCTGGAAGAGATTCTCCCAGAATACATTCCTGCGGTCTGTGCTGCGGGTCTGAACTAATGAAAGGTTTAAGGCTAATGAAAATTTATAATGAAACGACAGATCTATGTTCCTACTCTTACCAACTAAAAGATAACACAGTTAGAGCTGCGGGTGGAGGCGGTTTTTGTCATAAAAACGTTTTGTATTAATCCTAGTCCAATCTGCAATAAAAGGCTTTGTAGTTTCAGGTTTGTTGTGACTCCAACACAATCTGTTCATTCAGATTCTCTGTTAAAACTGTAAAATGAACCAAGAAGTGACAACATAGTGGCTACAGACACAACTTCCATTGTCATGACGACAGTAAATACAGACATTTTTAACAGAACGACGATCACCATTTCCACTTGACAACATGCTCCGAGCGCCGTCTGTAAACCCTCTAAAACTATCTAATGCCAGTCCTTCCACTGCGCACAAACCAGGCCTTCTTAAATGCACAATTTGTGAAACATGCATTTAAAAAGTTATGCTTATCTTTTTTCACATAATAAATAAGCAAAACTTAAGTGTTCAGTTGTAGACTAATTTATTCTGAGGACAGAAGCTGAGTGTTCTTGTAGAGTAACCATATGGTCTTAAACAAAGATGTTTGGTTCCCTTTTTTCTGTCTGAATGTGTTGATTCTAGTCAATGACTTGAAGCGACTGATGAACTCCAGTCAGTGAGCAAACATTTTCAGAAAATTGAAGAGGATGAAGAAGCAGCGTTGGAAAAAAGTCACAATCTCTGGAGAGACATGATGAATGAAAGGTTGGTTGACTTAAAGGAGCAAACCTCCACCTCTCTAGACTTTCCTCCACCTGCTCCCTGCTCTCACTACAGATCACAATGTCATCCATAAACATCATGGTCGATGGAGATTCCTGTCTGACCTCATCTGTCAGTCTGTCCATCACCACCGCAAACCAGAAGGGGCTCAGAGCCGATCCTTGATGCAGTTTGTCCTTCACTGTGAACTCCTCATTCTCACCTACCACTGTCCTACTGCTTTTGTACATATCCTGCACCGCTCTTCCACTCCAGACCTCCTCGTACAATAGCACAGCTCCTCTCTTGGCACCCTGTCATACGCTTTTTCAAAGACACAATACTGCTCTTTCTGACCCTCTCTACCTCTTCATCAACATTCTCAAAACAACACAATTAATCTAAATGATATAGAGTCCTTTAAGCTTTAAGAAATTAAAGGTCTTCATTTTACTCTGAGTAATTGTCTTCTTTTCTTCAATTATCTTACTACATAAAGAAAATCAAAATAGTCCTTTCAGATAATATAAATTTAACATTTCTGGGCTTCAGCAACATCCTTGATTATCTTGGTCAGTGATCCTTAGTGTAAAAAATAAATAACTTTAACAAAGCCACATAAGTGCTTAATTTTGAATAATAGAACTTTGAATCTTAACAACTTAAACCTGATAAAACCAAAAGAGAGGGGAAGTAAAACTGAAAAGCTAATGTTTTAGTGAACCTACATTGTTCACTCAACCTCAGCAGCAAATGACATTTTTCTGCTACATAATCTATAATACTTTAACTCTCCAGCATCTTCAGCACATCTGGCTGAGTAGCCATGAGCATTAAGCCTCCAGATGCTGTTGTGAAAGAGAGCACCTAATGCTGTTTTTGATCCATTTTAGAAAAAGCTTTCACAAGCTCCCTGTGTTATAGACAGAGGTGGTTAGAGAAACCTAAAACTGTAATCAAGTAAGAGTAGGGTTACTTCAAAATTATTTTACTCAAGTAGAAGTAAAAAGTAGTCCTCCAAAACATTCCTCAAGTACTGAGTAACTGTTTGGTCATAATGCCCCTGAATTTTATATTTATATATATATATTTTTTTCACAGTATAAAACATTTTAAATAGCGGGACAATGTCACAATAAATGGGCTGTTTTTGTGAAACAGATACGTTTTATCATGTGGACCATCGTAGCTATTACACATTTTGGTGTGAGACTGCGTTGCACACTGGGAGGAGGCCCTGGGGAAGACCTAGGCCATGCTGGAGGGACTATGGCTGGATCTTGTTTCTCTTAATATGCCTCCTTAATGCCTCGACTCCTCGATTGCATCTGTAGTGCTGTCCCAAAGCTCTTACCTTGCTCAGAGGAGGAGGCTTCTAAGAAGAAGCTAAAGCAAGGATACACCGAAGCTTCCTACGTGGAAGTCAAACTCTAACTGAAAATAATCTTAGATGCATAAATTTTCCAGCAGATGGCGCCATTTCAACAAACAAAATAAATCAAATAGAACAAAGAGTATTATTATTATTATTATTATTATTATTATTATTATTATTATATAGTGTCTGCCAAAATCATTTCTATCATTAATGCATCACACTAAACCTAATCATTTGGTAACATTGTAGTTCATTATAAAGTGTTACCAGAACTAAACCTGTCGTACAAGTAACAGCAGTAGAGCAGAACAATGTGGATAAGTCT
Source organism: Perccottus glenii (assembly GCA_024416835.2). Lineage (NCBI taxonomy): Eukaryota > Metazoa > Chordata > Actinopteri > Gobiiformes > Odontobutidae > Perccottus > Perccottus glenii. The sequence goes on along the minus strand of CM044555.2, from coordinate 28,481,849 downwards.
GACTCCTGAGCCTATGTCTGATATGTATTATGTATGTATTATATGTGCAACTTAAAAGGTAAAATGCTGCAAATGTGTCTACGTGTGTGGTGCCACTATCCTGTTGTTGGAGAAATCCTTAAAATAATTCCTCTGGAACCAAAAATGTACAGCAATAGTTAAATCTTTTTTGCAACAGTCATTTGTGGTTAATAGTTTTTAATGCATTCTAGTGACAGAGAACAAATGGATCCAAAGCGTTTCTAAAGCATGGCTGAAGGTGGGCCCAATACATTTTAGAGCACAGACATCTTTTGAGGCCACCTTTTTCTTGGAGCCCAAGACAGTTGCCTAGTTTGCCTACTCATCCGGACAAGAGCGAAGCAAACAGCATTATTCCAGTGACCTACTCTATCTCTCAAAAGCAACAGGTACAAACAAACCCCCCAAACACACACACACACACACACACACACACACAACCCTTTTTAATGACCTCAGAGATCATGAGCTGCTATGAGTTTAGCATTAGAGAGAGTCTGGAGAGTCCTTCAGATTCTGCTTGCAGACATTTCCCACAACAATTCCATTTAACCATTCACTTTGTATTGAAGGTTGAAAGGTCACACAGTCAATGAGTGCTTGTGGTGAAAGGAAGAAAAGAAAAAAAACTGCTACTTGTCAGTTTTGCTCAGAGCTTTGAAGCATCAAAAGCAGCTTGATTCAGAGCTTAGTGTGTGGTTTGTCTGACTTTATCTGCACATCCCTCCTGTCCATCAAATCTTGTTTCTTTGATTTCCACTTTGTGTCAATTATTCCAAAGAAAAGCTTCAATAGTGTGGAGTGGCTAAGTTGCCATGGCAACAAGATTTACCCTGCGATAGAGGAAAAGCTGGTGCAGCTGATGTCTGTAAAGCCCCGATGGCTTTATCCCAGTGTTCACACAAGAGGCAGAGACACAGAGAGAGGGAACAAACCTGATGCTCTGTGTGAGTCTGGGGTTACGTCACTGAATACTCAGCCCAGGAGCTCATCTGAATGTAACACACTGAGGAATATTGTATTGTGATATCGTCTTGCATGTAAGAGGCCCACACATTTAGGACTGAGATAAGATAAGATACTTGAGCATGGCCAGTCCGGAAATTAGTCGCATATTGACCCTTCACATTGGTGTGATGGAGAACAAGAACAGTTTATACAGTAAAGCCACTGATTATTGTACAAAACTGTTGGCAGTGGCATTCTATATCTAGGGAATATATTTACATCACAGCTGCATGATATGTAAAATGTCGAGTTTCTGAATAAATGTGAGCTACACATGTAAACATACGTGATTATTAATCAATTCATCTTCAGAGGTGTAATATTCACATTTGTTTAAGGGCAGTGTCACCACTTCACCTGCACATGGATGTCTTTGGACAGTGGAAGGAAGCCGGAGTGCCCGGAGACAACCCACAATAACACGGGGAGGACATGCAGACTCCTCACAGAAAGACCTGCTGTGAGGTGCTAACCACTCTGTCAGCACTCTGCCAAGTATGTCATTTACTGTACATACTGTATAAAGGTAGATTCAATAACATGTATATTTGGGCTGGGGACTATATTTGATCACTTCTATAGGTAATCCCATGTCTCTCCATGAGGCAATACACCAAAATAAAGCATTTTAATGCTGGACAGTCATACTCAGGAATGCATATAGCCAGAGGATTGTAAACTTCACTTAACTTAACTTCAAAAAAAGACATTGATTTCTAGAAGAACATTAAAGTCAGTAAAATATTATATTAAATTATATTTCCACTGGCTGTTGTTATTTCCTGCTTCATGCTTCCTCCTGGAATACAGGCTCTCATCATGCTCTGGGGTCAACTCGAGTTATTATTCTCAGTGGGAATTGTTATATTGCAGTTCATAAAACAATAATCACATGGAGTGGGAGGCAAGGAGGGTGTTATTAAAATTTTGTTTTGCAGTGGGGAGAACATGAAGCATTCTGTGGTATTAGGATTCAGTCAAAGGCAATAGCTACATTGGTTTCTAAATGGATAATAGGTGACTAATCCTTTCACAATGTGGCACCATATCATCTTAACATTTCCCCTCTGAGTGTAAGAGATTTCTGCTCTCTGAGTGAGGAGCAGGTCTGAGCGCATGTTGACACTGACATCACAGAACCATTCTCACTGCCAGCCCCCTCAGACACACTCACGTTAGACTCACAGCACAGACTGGAGGAGACTAGAGGAGGAGGAGAATTGAGGGGAGGGGATTCACCAACAGCGTCAGCAAACACATATTCCTGCTTTTCCCCGTTTCCCTGTCTGTCTCTGCCTCTCCCCACACTGTCTCTGGCACCTCTCCTCCACAGAGCACTCTGCGCTCCTCACTGCACACAGCAGACTTCATCCTGAAGCCTTCTGTCTCCGGACTTTAGCCAACAGCCATCAAACTACGGACAAGAGCCTACAGACTTCAGTCCAGATGCAACAGCCGCCAAAGTAAATCTCACAGTTTGAAGACTTCAACCTAAAACCTACATCATAGATTCTACTGTCTACAGACTTAAGCCGACAGATTTCAGCATCCAATCTCCAGCCTACATTCTAAGGAGGACAGCAAATGGACTACTATAAAAGGACTTGAGATGACAACCTACTGCTCAAAATGTGATGCCTACATTCAATATTTTTTTTACTTACAGCCTATAACCTTCAACTTAGAAGACTACAGCCTGCATCCTAGGGCCCACAGTCTTCAACCTAGAGGCACACATCTCACAACCTATGGCATAAAAACTACAGGTAACACCTACTTATAATAGAACACAAACTACTGCTTGACTACTACTAGAACCACCAACATAAGCCTACCACCGAGATATAGAATTCGACAGCATATAACCGACAAACAATCCTACATCCAACTGAGACCTATCCCTAAACAACTTTCTACAGTAGATGGACTACCAGTTATAGACTATACCTACCACTAGACTATACAATCTACAGTCTAACTTTATCATCCAGACAACCTACACATTCTACAAACTACAGACTAAAGCCTACCACATGCAAACAACAACCTACACCCTACCGTCTACAACCAAGAACCAACAACCTACAGTGTACATTCTACAATGCATATTCTTTAGACTACAGCCTAGAGCAAAACTAGAGCCTACTTTGTATGGACTACATACTACAGCCTGAAATCTACAGTTGACAGACTGAATGGAGAATTCTGTCCAGAGACAACATTCTATACCCTGCAGTCTACCAACTAAGGCCAGAATCCAACCTTCAGCTTACATTCTACAAAGTCCACCAATAGGGTAATTAAGATTATGACCTAGAACAAACATCTAGATTATACTTTACATCCTACAATCTATAGCCTAGACCCCTCCGTCCTGACCTCTTTTACTACCTCATTGTGACTATGGCATAAAGATACATCCTTCAGGCTTCAACCTAGAGACCTACCTCACCTCCTCCCTGCTCTGTCCCTGGTCCATCAGCCTCCACTCGTCAGTGATGTTGAACAGATAACCGCAAGGCAGTACTGTCCTCACACCATGGGTGCCTGCCTCTGCAGAGGTCACAAAGGTCAGTCCACCTGTGTGTGTCTGTTGTCCATCTGCTTGTGTCTTCACCTGTTGGAGGAGATTGAGGAGCAGAAAGTTAAAGAAAGCAGGATGTGCTGCTATAGAATGGATGTCTTTTGTAGTTGCATGGGAAAAGAACAGCTTGACGTGAGTGAAATGTCAACAGCACAGATTAACAAAAAAAAGCCATTTTCACTGTCACACAAAGAAATAATGCTCAAACCAACATCAGAAAGTTATTTCCTGGAAGCAGTCTTTTATCTGAGTCCATGGAGATTGCTCTGGGATGAAGACGAGGGGTTTGATGGCTGGTTTGGGGGATTTTGAGAATTAATGCACTATGAAACAGCCCCATCCCGATCTCGTCTCCAAGTTGTCGTGACTCAGGTTGTAATTCTCCCCGCAGTATCTGCCCCATCTTTAAAGATTATCGTTGAGGAGAAAAAGTCTGCTTCTTTGTAGGTGCCATTAAGTGGAAAGGAATTTCATGTCAAATTTTTTTTACTATTATTTCTGGTCAGGTATGCTGGGTCAAAGCCCAGGAATGGAGAATGGCAAAGGTTCAGACCAGTTAGGGTTAAATATATTTCCAGTTACATTATCCAGGCATAGGCGTAAATCTCAGGGGGAACAGGGGGAACATGGCCCCCTCTTACTCAGCGGGTCCCCCTCAATAAATAATTTTCATTTTTTAGTTACTCATGCAAATCTTTTGATGTGTGGATTTTTTCTTTTGAAGCATTAGTGCACTTGGTGTTAACAGTGTTCAGATATTTCAGCAGTTAATGCCAAGCAAAACATTTTTTTTAACAAAGAAAACAGGCTAATTATAATTATGTTAAAAGCTTCATACCTTTCAGTTTACCTTTCAGTCAATACTGTTTTTTACTGTATTTGTTTTAGATTACAATTTGAAATGGTTGAAAACGACAAATTTTGATATAACTGTTGCACATATTTCATTATCATTTTAACATAATACTGGCTAATCAGTTATCTCAGCTAGTACTTATAAGGGTTATCTGTTGTTTTTCTGGCGCATAATTGCTTGTTGTTGCTAATTGTCCACCTCTACACTCAAAAGACAAATCCAGCTCGTCTAATAAGTCTGGTTTTAGTTGAACTGAAACACAAGGTGCAGCTGTGTCCTGAAAGTACATTAGCAGATGACGTTTGCGTTTACACTGGCGGTATTTTCAGCTGTCATTCTAGATGCTGCCTGGAAACAATGGTCTTGTTTTTACATGAACACTGTGCTTTCAAGCAGTACAGAAAGACCCAGTACAAAGAAAAAGATAAGAGAACAACAGAAATGTTTTGGTGAGTAAGAGGTGAGATTTAACCCCGCAAGGACAGGCGATGGATTGAGGCGTCATGATTGGTGTTATTAGCATTCGACAGAGCTCTGTTTGTCCCTCAGCGTGTGTGTGGTGATCGTGGCTTAAGTAAAAGTGATGGCATCAGTTGCCTCCTGTTGCAGGGGGTTTCCATAGTAATATCCGATTGTTTTGAGGACGCCTCATGGGGTAAAGCCTGAGCAAGTGTTTATATGCACGCCTGTTTGTGCGCCCATTGACCTTTGTAATAATGTTAAACCTGCATTGTGCCGAGCTCTTCATTTCCCGTTGTCATCTATTTGAATCTCATCAGCATTCATAATAAAGCAGAGGAGCCGTGTGGGCTGGTGCAGAGGTTAAAGGCAGTCAGTCGAGTGCTCTGGCAGCAGGCTGAGAATTCCACTCTCACTGTTTGTTTTTCTTTCAGAGGGGCTCTGCACTGGGGCTCTGGGGAGTTACCAGTACTTCCAATCTCGAATCCAAGAATACTTTGTCAAACGTGTTCTGTATACCCAATGCATTCTCATCCCAAAGTGTAATTTAGAGATGTTTATTTACCATCACATTCATTCTCTTTGGACAAAAGGTTGAGCCAGGGGCATCATGAAATCCAGATATTATATATACATGTTTCTACATGAGTATGTATTTAAGACAATCACTAAAATCCCAGAATACTTTGTGTTCTGAACACCCAATTCTTTCTCATTCCCGGTAGGAATCCACCAGAATCACTCCAGTACTGAATATTTAATTTGTTGTATATAACTTTATCTTTATGTAACACTGGTGAATGTAAGTCGCTTTGGATAAAAGCGTCTGCTAAATGACTAAATGTAAATCTTTGAGAGTAGATGAAAATAAGTTGAGGCAAGGGATGAGCTCAACAAAGTTTCTACATGTGCAAGTATCTAATGTGTTCCCCAGGGCTTTTTGCTCCATAAATTTATGTATATGCTCTCACACAGTAAAATATATTAAATCCAAGAATACTTTGTCAATCATGTTCTGAATACATAATGCATTATCCTCCCAAAGTGTAGATTAGGGATGTTTGTTTATTATCTCAATGTTTCTGTACTGAGGCCCATCACATCTGATATTGCCATTACATTTGATAAAAAACAAACAAACAAAAAAAAACCAATAAGCACAGTAATCCACCTTAAACCATCTTAGTTTGAATCTTGGATATCTCCTGAACAAACAAGAAGCAGTTTTGTTGAAGAGGAAGAAAATCCCAAAAATTGGCACAAGTGCATATATTATTGTGGTGTTCCCCAGGGCTTAGTTTTGGCTCCACTAATCCATTTTAAATATTTTAAATCCAAGAATACTTTTTCAAATACTTACATACTCAAATACTTACTTATATCAAACCTAATGCCTCCTCTTTACAATATTTAGGGATCTTTGTTAAGCTTCAAATGTATATCTCTCTACATGTCTAACAGTATATTGCACCACCATATCTAAAAAATATATGAATATAAATCCACCCGACTCACTCTTGGATTGAATCTTGGGTTAAAGGTAGGTTTCAAACAAGAGGCAGATTTGGAAAGGGGATGAGTAAAATTATCCAGGAATTTTTGCAAAGTTTCTACCTGTGTACGTTTGTGGTGTTCCCCCTGGGGTCTGTTTTGGCTCCACTAATCTTCTGTTTGTATGTGCTCAAATAAAGTAAATGGTTTTAAATACACAAAATATATTTTCCCTGTTGTGCAAATGATAACCAGGGCTACCTGCCTCTTTGTTCCTGACATCAAGCTGCTGGTTTCAGACAACAAAGAACAGGCAACCCCTGTCCTGTGTCACAGGATGGGCCGGTAACCTGATGTTGTTTCTATATGCCATGGGAATGTGAACAGACTCGAATACCAGTCGTTGCTAAGAGATGGACAATTAGGGATGATTCTTCAATAGAGGGAGATTCTTCAGAGGCTAAACAGTTTAAACACAGAGCTTAGATTTAGCCTCAAATGCTAAACCTAACTCCACATAAATATTACCTGCCTACATTTAAAAACTCCTTGACAGCAGCTTCATTTTTTTATTCATCTGTATATGTTTATGTGAACTAACAGAAATGTTTCATTCATCAAAGTGTACTTTTAGATTGTTCTAAGACTTTCCCCTCTGCTGCGAGTGTTTTAGTGATTGCAGCACTTGATTTGTTTATGCCTGGTGCCTAAAAATGCAATTTAGAGTATAGACTTATTGTGAGTTGATATTTTTCTGAATGCTTAACAGTGGGTTTTTATAATAGTGTTAGTGTTCGACCTAATACTATCATGTGTTTACCATTCTTTTACAAATCTTGTTTGATCCTCATGCATCAATTCTGGAAGAAAAAGATTGAGAGGGTGAAAATTTTGTAATTTGTTTTGCATTATTTCAGGGCAGGTGGAAAGCTCACAAGTATTGTTTAATATTATTTTTGTTATGTAGTATAGTATACCTTATGAGTATACCATCTTTGTAAACCTCAAAAGTCAGATTAGCAGTTGAAGAGTCTCTGATTTTGGTAATAAAATTATTTACTGACTGCAACGTCTTGTGAAATGTTTTGTCTTCTGAGTCTTGGATTTTTTTCTAGCTCCATTAGTATACCATTTATTTACCAGTTACCATTGTAGTTTGCTCTTCTTATCTTACCTAAGTAAGCTGTTTTTTAAATTAGTCTCCCTGTCATAACTACTTTATTTGTGTGCATCTTAATTTCTCTCTCACAAAGTCTGTTATTTCCATTTTAATCTCCTTTACAGTGTTTTTTATTATTCTGAATACTTATGTTTAATCCCCATGGTGCACTTTTTAAATGGTCAGACTAGCAAATAAACACATAAATTATATTGTGATTAGACATATCAGATGTTTAAATTGAGCACTCTATTAGAGTAAATTGTGCTACTACGTAAAGCACCAAACCAGGTTTTAATGCTAAAATTTTGCAATCCATATTTTCTAGAGCAGTTTAGTGCAGGTGTGGTCTCAGGTGATTTTAAAACTGGCCTTATTGCCTCATCATATGGTAAATGGCCTCCATTTATAAAGCGCTTTACATTGTGCTTCCATTCACCCCATTCACAAACATTCACAGAGAGGGGAGCTGCCATACAAATGGCGCTCACAGCCTTCTCCGACCACAACCAGGTTTAACTTTCATGAGCGTGACCCCTGCCTCAAAATACACAATCATCAAAGCCACACCACTCAGCACTACACCTCTGACTTTGGGATGTGTTTCTCCACAGAGCTACAGCAGCCCATGACAGTTCTCTGGGCCCAGACTGAGGAGGGTCAGCCAACAACAGCCACAGTAAGTAGCCCACCACCAGAGGTGGAAAGAGTAATACAATTTTGTACTCAAGTAAAAGTACTGTTACTTCACTGAAATTTTACTTAAGTAAAAGTAAAGTTACCAGTCTAAAAATCTACTCAAGTTAAAGTAAAAAGTAGCTCATTAAAAATTTACTCAGAGTAAAAGTTACTGCGTTACTTTTTTTTAAACAGCTGGGGTGGGGGTAGTGTAGTTCAAAAAAAGACAAGATAATATAAATCCCCTGTACCTTGTGACCTTCTGGACTTCATTGAGGAGAAGAAATCTTCATCTGATGAATGTTACTCATCTTGCTCCACCGCTGCCTCTGCCATCTGGTCAAGGTGTTGTCTTACATAGACCAGAATTTCAAAATGCATATTTGATATTTCTGTTAATACAGAAACTGCAGAGTAGTTTCCAGGGCGCGATTTTTTTTTTTTTTTTTTTTTTTTTTTTACTCAGTAACGAATATGATTTAAAATGTAACGAAGTACAATACTTCAAACAAATTATACTTAAGTAAAAGTAAAATTACAGATTTTAAAAACTACTTTAAAAAGTAGAAGTACACAAAAAAGCTACTCAATTACAGTAACGCGAGTAAATGTAATTCGTTACTTTCCACCTCTGCCCACCACACTGCAGTTTCTGTAGTGTTGAGGCTCAGGTTGGTTTTGAGACCCATCTTAAGACCACCAGAAGGTCTTAACCCAATAACATCATTTCAACTTGGAGAGACTCAAACAGAAACGACAATATATACATTGACTTGTGGTTTATTGAGTATATAAATAAAGTATAACTTTGGCAGAGTAGATGATCCCAAGGGACCATGGGACTCAAAGCGCTACAGGCCGTCCATTATTCATTCACTCCACAGTCACACACTGGTGGTAGTAAGCTACAACTGTAGCCACAGCTGCCCTGGGGCAGACTGACAGAGACGTGGCAGCAATTCCGCGCCTACAGACTCTTCGACCAACACCAAGTATATTCACTAAACATTCTTACACATTCATACGAAGCAAGGTGGGTTAAGTGTCTTGCCCAAGGACACAACAACAGTATGAACTGTGGGGAGAAGTTGATGATGAGTGTGCTCCTCACTGGGGTGGCAGTGGGGTGGAGGAGGGCTGCTGCAAACACCTGGATGACGTAGCAGAGAGTGTAGGTGCTTAGCAATGATTGGATAGGACTGGCATGATCATGGGAGGCTACAGCTGTAGCTCCATTTGTATCATATTTGCTACACGAGTTTCTGATCCCTCTGCACAACCCACATAATCCAGACCTTCCTGAAAAACCTGTTGTGTACAATTTAATACTTGTCATCTTCCCTGGTGGATTTATTTATGCTTTGCAGTAAATATAAATAATACAGTTTGAAACAAATGAAATCAGTGTTTTGCAGTGTATGCCTGTATTTTTTTACTTAAACCAACCCTGCATAACCTTTAGCCAGCTGAGGGCTCAGATCCCTCTCTGTGTAACTACACTGGCAGCTTTTTAGTGTTCTACTTTAAATGTTGACACTGTTATTTCACCTACCCTTCAATGACTTCTGACTTGAAACAGTCAGGTTTGTGTGTAACACGTCCCCATTCTGATAGTGTATAAATACAGAAAGTTGTTTATTTGGTTCAATTACTGTTTATTTATACAGTGGCGTGGAAAAGTATCTGAAGCCTTTGGAATTTCTCACATTTCTGCATAAAATCACCATCAAATGGGATCTGATCTTTGTCAAAATGACACAAATGAAAAATTAAAATGAATTAATACCAATTTTTACCAAACAATTTAAGTCAGTTGTGTGTCCAATCACTGAGGTGTGGCTTTAAGCTGCCCTGCTCACTATAAAATAATAATAATAATAATAATAATCTTTGTTTTTATATAGCGCTTTTTCCACCTACTGTAGTGTGTACTGTAGGCACTCAAAGCGCTTTACATAGATTAAGCTATTTACCAGTGTTACAGAACACTCACTGGAGGCAATGTAGGTTAAGTTTCTTGCCCAAGGACACAACGACAGTATGTGGGGGAGAGCGGGATGTTATGATGTTTTGGGATGTTTCGAGCGGGGATCGAACCGCCCACCCGCCGGTCGAAGGACTCTACCCACTGAACTACTGCCGCCCCATAAAACACACACCTGGTAAGAATTGTGTCTTGATGATAAGCATTGTCTGATGTGCACCATGGCTCGCTCAAAAGAGCTCTCTGAAGACCTGCAATCAAGAATTGTTGATTTGTATAAAGCCGGGAAAGGTTACAAAACCATCTCTAAAAGTCTGGCAACCAGATATTAAATGTGTTGGTTCAGTTACCTATTCCTCCCCCTTCTGTCATTGTTTGCATGTTATCCTCATTAAAAATATGAAAACCTAAAAATGTTTGGGTGGTTTTAGTTAAAGCAGACACTGTTTTTTCATTTGTGTCATTTTGACAAAGATCAGATCACATTTGATGGTGATTTTATGCAGAAATGTGAGAAATTCCAAAGACTTCAGATACTTTTTCATGCCACTGTAAATGACATCCAGATCCCAAGTGTCTCATATATAACGTGTATTTGGTTGAGTTCTCCGGCTTCACCTTGTTTGTTATACCTACCTATACCCACCTATAAATCCTGTCCTGTTTCCTCTTCCCATTTGTTCCAGTGAGAAGAGGTCAGTTTAAAGCCCACTGTCATCCTTTTATTTCTTGTGTCCATATCTTTATTTTTATCTCCTTTGTATAAACGGTGACTGTTAATGCACTCACACATGTATTGTAATAATACTGTTGTGGTGTCTGACGATGCTGAATACTTAGCTTTTAGCAACAACAATGTAACACGCCAACACAGAGGTCAGGTAGCACATGCTACATGCTAAGTGTTATTTACATCAAATTGTGAAATTAAACGGAGCACGCCTCCAAACACACTCCACGCCTCCAGTGTCTCATGGGACCACACACACAGACACATATCAACGTACTTCTGAACAGAATTGTAAATTGTGACCCTCGGATTTGTATTAATCCTTGCAACATTTATAATATAAATGCTAATAAAAATCTGTTTTTAATATTTGCAAACAAAAAAATTTAAGTTTAGACCTTAACATGTGTGTAAATATTTTACAGACTATGATGCAGACTGCAATATGTGTTTCTATAGACATCTTGTCTTCAGTCTGGAAGTGACATCTAAAAGACCTGTTGTTGGAGTCACTCTTAACCGTGGAGCAAAGCTGCCATATGTTTCAGAAGTGTGACTAATACCTTTGTAATATAGTTGTATAACTGAAAAATATCAAATCACCAGACCTGACATCACCAGAGAAATGAGGCAAATTATTTCAAGTAAATGTTAGTCACCCACACTCCAGGGTTTCATTAGTTTTCTCAAGAGCCTGCTTAAGGATTATTAGAATGATTTCTTATCTTAGCTGGGTAATTATCTGTCCTTCATATGTTCACTGCACAGTGAGAGATGACACATAGTGTTTGTTGAAAGAGCTTCATCACACCTCTGTCTTTCTGTGAGCATCCTGCTGGAAGCTGCTATTACAAATAGACTTTGATACTAACATATTGTATTACCTTATAAACCTAACTTAAACCTAACACTAAATACTACATTTTGGTTCAAATAATGTCCTCAGCAGTTAAAGTACAAAAACGGACTGCTAAAAAAAAAGGTTGATTAATCCCCAAAGGGATAACTTCTTGCCATTTAAAAGAAAGCCTAACTTTTTATGAAAAAGACAAACATGTAGTGTTGCATGGAACACTATTGTTTTGGTTAATGTAGCAGCTATGTTACAGCAGCTACATTAACCAAAAAGATGGTCCATCACTGGATTGCTGCATTCATGTGGTCCTTGGAAATTCAGAAAAGCATTTTCCCAGTTGGAAAATGCACATGTCAGAAAAATGACTCAAAAACAGCCTGACAGTTGGACTTCAAATCATAAACATCCAGGGCTGACGCTAAGCGGGATAGGTTCAACACCTGTTCACCAATTCAAGAGTCAGCCCAATCACAAAATACTGTGCATTATTGAAAGTGGAAATCTCTTTGTGCATATATTGCAGTTACTGTTGCTTATACTAGGCACAGGATGCACATCTGAACATTTCTTCCAACACTGAGAGGATTCATTTTACAGGCTGTAACTAAAGCTGAACTCTGCATCACTGAAAATGTAACTAGACAATGGACATGGATCAAAAAATAACCAATAGTTTGTAATGTGTTACCAACAACACTGCAAAAACAGTACAACCCTTCATTCTGCAAACTGTATAATGCAATTCATTCTAAAACAATGTGATGCAGTCTCTGTTTCTTATGCTTTCTAAAGGTTTTAATTATATTACTTTAAGTCAAAGACAGATTTGTTGGAATGAGAGCTCCTCCTTCACTGATCACAGTTGAGGTGTTAGGCTAGCGCCATAAGGGCTGCGTCTAAAATACCCCACTTTCTTCACAGTTCATTCAGACGGGTGTGGTGTGCATGCACTGTTGTGTTGTTTGCACCTTTTCAAGAAGAGTAGGACGTGTGGGGAGATCACACATGCTGCGTTATATGTGGAGTCTGTGTTCCTCCTCTTGATTAGAATGGCTCCTTTCCAGGTTGTGCTTATTGTGCAATGATTACATGTCTTAATCTTATTAAAGTGTCAGAGAATGATGAGTCAATGTCACTCCTGCTTCATCTTTTTGCAGGAAAGCCAGAATCCATCCAATGGCAGTAGAGAGGATAAAAGCAGCCGCTACGACATCGGAGAGCTAGCTACCTCATCACTGATAGGTAAGAAAAGCATTTTTTAGCAACTTGTGATGTGAAAAACTCCTAAAAATGTATTACATTGAATTTGAAACTGAAATTGAATTTCACATTTTTAGGAAGACTCAGATAAGCTGTAAATAATCTTGTAGTGTTTAATGCAGCAGTATGTGGCAGTAAAATGGTGAAGAAAATAAAAATGTAAATAACATGATATTTTCTGCAAGCATTGTTACCTGTGCGTCTGTGTGTGTGTTTGTGTGTGTGTATGTTAGTGTGTGCGCGTGTGTGTTTGTGTGCGCGTGTGTGTTTGTGTGCATGTGAGTGTGTTTGTGTGCGTGTGTGTGTGTGTGTGTGTGTTTGTGTGCATGTGAGTGTGTTTGTGTGCGTGTGTGTGTGTGCACGTGCGCGCGTGTGTGTTTGTGTGCTTGTGTGTGTGTGTGTGTGTGTGTGTGTGTGTGTGTACGTGCGCACGTGTTTGTGTGCTTGTGTGTGTGTGCGTGTGTGTGCGCGTGTGCGTGTGTGTGTGTGCATGCTGTGTTTGTGTGTGTGTGTGTGTTTGTGTGCTTGTGTGTGTGTGTGCGTGTGTGTGTGTGTGTGTGTGTACGTGTTTGTGTTTGTGTGTGTGTGTTTGTGTGCTTGTGTGTGTGTGCGTGTGTGTGTGTGTGCGTTTGCGCGTGTTTGTGTTTGTGTGTGTGTGTTTGTGTGCTTGTGTGTGTGTGTGCGTGTGTGTGTGTGTGCGTGTGTGTGTGTGTGTGTACGTGTGTTTGTGTTTGTGTGTGTGTGTTTGTGTGCTTGTGTGTGTGTGCGTGTGTGTGCGCGTGTGCGTGTGTGTGTGCTTGTGTGTGTGTGCGTGTGAGTGTGTTTGTGTGCGTGTGTGTGTACGTGTGCGTGGTTTGTATTTGTGTGTGTGTGTGTGTTTGTGTGCTTGTGTGTGTGTGCGTGTGTGCGCATGTGTGTTTGTGTGCGCGTGTGTGTGTTTGTGTGCATGTGAGTGTGTTTGTGTGCGTGTGTGTGTACGTGCGCGTGTGTGTTTGTGTGTGTTTGTGTGCTTGTGTGTGTGTGTGTGTGTGTGTGTGCGTGTGTGTGTGTGTGCGTGTGTGTACGTGCGCGCGTGTTTGTGTGTGTGTGTTTGTCTGCTTGTGTGTGTGTGTGTGTGTGTGTGTGTGTGTGTGTGTGTGTGTGTGTGTGTGTGTGTGTGTGTGCGTGTGCTAGGGATGGGCGATATGGCCAAAAATCCATATTGCGATATACATTGCAGCCTCTTGCGATAACGATATATATTGCAATATATAAATTATAATAGAATCATTTCAGAACAGGTTACATAGATCCTAAGGAAAGCCAAACTGCTAAATGTATTTTTTAATGTTATTCCTGTATTCCTGAAAAGGAACTCACAATCTTCTTGCATAAAGCAACAGCACGGTCAAAGATCGGGGATCTTTCACACTTTTTTCTGTTGACAAACGTGCAAGATTTTATATGTTAATTTAATCTATAATCTCTCTCTCTCGCGCTCGCGCGCTCTCTCTCTCTCGCTCGCTCCCGTGCTCGCTCTTTGGCTGCATTGCCTGGCTATGCTAGCCTGGCAAAGCTGGTATTCAGTAACATGTTTCGTTTTGAGGTAGTACAACAGATTAGTCGTGTTACCTCTCTTAGCCGGAACTGTTGCCCCACACACTCTACAGAGTATAATTTGCTGCTGCACGTCAGACGGCTTAAATCCGAATTACGTCCAAATAATGGATGTTGCGTCTTTTTCACCAGCTCCTCCGTTTCGCTTTCAGCCATGTTTCAAGCTGCAGCTCG